>CM038679.1:515417350-515796825 GCA_021605205.1 Aegilops longissima
ATTTTCTTATTGTTGCAAATAGGAATTATGTGCCCAGAGTTTATCGCTCTTGATATAGATTGCAATCCTTCATGTCCTATTATTCTTGGTAGACCTTTCCTTAGAACAATTGGTGCAATTATTGATATGAAGGAAGGAATATTAGATTCCAATTCCCATTAAAGAAAGGCATGGAACACTTCCCTAGGAAGAAGATAAAATTACCATATGAATCTATTATGAGAGCTACCTATGGATTGCCCACCAAAGATGGCAATACCTAGATCTATCCTTGCTTTTATGCCTAGCTAGGGCTGTTTATAGCGCTTTGTTGGGAGGCAACCCAATTTTATTTTTAGTTCTTCGTTTTGTTTCTGTTTAGGAATAAATAATCCATCTAGATTCTGTTTAGATGTGGTTTTATGTTCTAATTAGTGTTTGTGCCAAGTTAAACCTATAGGATCTTCTTGGATAATAGTTATTTGATCTTGCTGTAATTTCCAGAAACTTTCTGTTCACGAAAACAATTGTTGAAAATCACCAGAACGCGATAAAATAGTGATTCCAATTGCTGATGATCAATAAACAAATTTACTAGGACTTCCTATTTTGTCTGAATTTTTGAGTTCCATAAGTTTTGTTAGTTACAGATTACTACAGACTGTTCTGTTTTTAACAGATTCTGTTTTTCGTGTGTTGTTTGCTTATTTTGATGAATCTATGGTTAGTAAAATAGTTTATAATCCATAGAGAAGTTGGAATACAGTATGTTTAACATCACAAATAAAGAATTAGTTCATTACAGTACCTTGAAGTGGTCTTTTGTTTTCATTCGCTAACGGAGCTCACGAGATTTCTGAGTTTGGTGTTGTGAAGTTTTCAAGTTTTGGGTGAATTTTTTGATGGATTATGGAACAAGGAGTGGCAAGAGTCTAAGCTTGGGGATGCCCATGGCACCCCAAGATAATCCAAGGACACAAAAGTTAAAGCTTGGGGATGCCCCGAAGGCATCCTCTTTCGCCCACTTCCATCGGTAACTTTACTTGAGCTATATTTTTATTCACTACATGTTATGTGTTTTGCTTGGAGCGCCTTGTATTATTTGTGTCTTTGATTGTTAGTTTACCACAATCATCCTTTCTTTACACACCTTTTGAGAGAGCCATACATGAATTGGAATTTGTTAGAATACTCTATGTGCTTCACTTATATCTTTTGAGCTTTATAGTTTTGCTCTAGTACTTCAATTATATATTTAGAGCATGGTGGTGGATTTGTTTTAAAGAAACTATTGATCTCTCATGCTTCACTTATATTATTTTGAGAGTCTTAAATAGCATGGTAATTTGCTTAAAATAATAATATGCTTCAGATTCAAGATTTGTAAAACTTTCTTTTGAGTGCATTGAATACTAAGAAAAGTTTGATGCTTGATAATTGTTTTTAGATATGGAGGTAATAATATTAGAGTCATGCTAGTTGAGTAATTGTGAATTTGAGGAATACTTGTGTTAAAGTTTGAGATTCCCTGTAGCATGCACGTATGGTGAACCGTTATGTGATGAAGTCGGTTACATGATTTATTTATTGATTGTCTTCCTTATGAGTGGCGGTCGGGACGAGCGATGGTCTTTTCCTACCAATCTATCCCCTAGGAGCATGCGTAATAATACTTTGCTTTGATAACTTGTAAATTTTTGCAATAAGTATATGAGTTCTTTATGATTAATGTTGAGTCCATGGATTATACGATTTTTCTCACCCTTCCACCATTGCTAGCCTTTCTAATACCGCAGATTTTTTCACGTATCATACACCCACCATAAAACCTTCCTCAAAACAGCCACTATACCTACCTATCATGGCATTTCCATAGCCATTCTGAGATATATTGCCATGCAACTTTCCACCATTCCGCTTATTATGACACGCCCATCATTGTCATATTTCTTAGCATGATCATTTAGTTGACATCGATTTGTGGCAAAGCCACCATTCATAATTCTTTCATACATGTCACTTATGAATTATTGCATATCCCAAAGACACTCACCGGAGGCATTCATAGAGTCATATTTTGTTCTAAGTATCGAGTTGTAATCATTGAGTTGTAAGAAAATAAAAGTGTGATGATCATCATTTTTAGAGCATTGTCCAAAGTGAGGAAAGGATGATGGAGACTATGATTCCCCATAAGTCGGGATGAGACTCCGACTTTAAAAAAAAGAGGCCAAAAAAGAGAAAGGCCCAATAGAAAATGAGAGAAAGAGAGAAGGGACAATGTTACTATCCTTTTTACCACACTTGTGCTTCAAAGTAGCACCATGATCTTCATAATAGAGAGTCTCTGCTTTGTCACTTTCATATACTAGTGGGAATTTTTCATTATAGAACTTGGCTTGTATATTCCAATGATGGGCTTCCTCAAATTGCCCTAGGTCTTCATGAGTGCTTAGTTGATGCACACCCACTTAGTTTCTTTTGTTGAGCTTTACATGCTTATAGCTCTAGTGCATCCGCTGCATGGCAATCCCTACTCACTCACATTGATATCTATTGATGGGCATCGCCATAGCCCTGCTGATACGCCTTAGTTGATGTGAGACTATCTTCCTTTTTTGTCTTCTCCACAACCACCATTCTATTCCACATATAGTGCTATATCCATGGCTCACGCCATGTATTGCGTGAAGATTGAAAAAGTTTTGAAAATGTCAAAAGTATGAAACAATTGCTTGGCTTGTCATCGGGTTGTGCATGATTTAAATACTTTGTGTGGTGAAGATAGAGCATAGCAGACTATATGATTTTGTAGGGATAACTTTCTCGGCCATGTTATTTTGAAAAGACATGATTGCTTTGTTAGTATGCTTGAATTATTACTATTTTCATGTCAAAATGAACTTTTGTCTTGAATCTTCTTGATCTGAATATTCATACCACAATTAAGAAGAATTACATTGAAATTATGCCAAGTAGCACTGCGCATCAAAAATTCTCTTTTATCATTTACCTACACGAGGCGAGCAGGAATTGCTTAGATGCCTCGATACGCTCCAACGTATCTATAATTTTTGATTGCTCCATGCTATATTATATATTGTTTTGGACTATATTGGGCTTTATTTTCCACTTTTATATTAATTTTGGGACTAACCTATTAACCGGAGGCCCGCCTGTAATTGCTGTTTTTTGCCTATTTCAAGATTTCAACAAATGGAATATCAAACGAGTCCAAACGGAATGTAATTCGGAACGTGATTTTCATCGATAAGATCCATGAGACTTGGACCCATGGTCAAGAAAGGAGGAGGCGCCACGAGGGTGGAGGGCGCCCTCAGGGCGCTACCGCCTCGTGGGCCCTCCAAGCTCCACCGACGCATTCTTCCCATATATACCCACGCACTTCAACAGATCGATACACGGAGCCAAAACCCTAATTCCACCACCGCAACTTTCAGATCCACGAGATCCCATCTTGGGGCCTGTTCCGAGTCCTACGGAAGGGGATTCCACCACGCAGGGCTTCTACATCATCATCATAGCCTCCGATGAAGTGAGTAGTTTACTTCTGCACCTTTGGGTCCATAGTTAGTAGATAGATGGCTTCTTCTCTTTTGGATCTCAATACAATGTTCTCCCTCTCTTGTGGAGATCTATTCGACGTAATCTTCTTTTATATGTGTCTTTGTTGAGATCGATGAATTGTGGGTTTATGATCAAGATTATCTATGAGCAATATTTGAATCTTTTCTGAATTCTTTATGTATGATTGAGTTATCTTTGCAAGTCTCTTCAATTATCAGTTTTGTTTGGCCTACTAGATTGATCTTTCTTGCCATGGAGAAGTGCTTAGCTTTGGGTTCAATCTTGGCGTTGTCCTTACCAAAGGATGTAAAGGGTTGCAAGGCACGATTGTATTGTTGCCATCGAGGATAACAAGATGGGGTATTTATCATATTGCATGAATTTATTCCTCTCGCATCATGTCATCTTGCTTAAAGCGTTACTCGCTTTTCATTAATACTCTAGATGCATGCCGGATAGCGGTCGATGAGTGGAGTAATAGTAGTAGATGCAAAAGGTGAGTCGGTCTACTTGTCTCGGACGTGATGCCTATATACATGATCATACCTAGATATTCTCATAACTATGCTCAATTCTGTCAATTGCTCAACAGTAATTCGTTCACCCACCGTAAAATACTTATGCTCTTGAGAGAAGCTACTAGTGAAATTTATGGCCCCTGGGACTATTTTCATCATATTAATCTTCCTACGCTTTATTATTGCTTTGCTTTTTTACTTTGCCTTTTTTATTTTACTTTGCATATTTATACCAAAAATACCAAAAATACTATCTATCATCTCTTTCAGATCTCACTCTCGTAAGTGACCGTGAAGGGATTGGCAACCCCTATTCGCATTGGTTGCGAGGAGTTATTTGCTTTGTGTAGGTACGAGGGACTTGCGTGTGGCCTCCTACTGGATTGATACCTTGGTTCTCAAAAACTGAGGGAAATACTTACACTACTCTGCTGCATCATCCTCTCCTCTTCGGGGAAAACCAACGCAAGCTCAAGACGTAGCAAGGACCATGGATGTCTTACATTTTACTCCCTTCGTTCCTAAATATTAGTCTTTTTAGAGGCTTCAAATGGACTGGCACATACGGATGTATATAGACATATTTTAGAGTCTAGATTCACTCATTTTGCTCCGTATGTAGTCACTTGTTGAACTCTCTAAAAGACTAGTATTTAGGAATAGAAGGAGTATTTTGAATTCGTGTCATACAAGCATGGTTTGGAAAAATAGATGCACTATACTTATTGGATTGTTGTTGTGTTCATGCGCTGTGTCTCTGTGTGTGTGTGTGTGTGTGTGTGTGGTCATATGCTTGATACATACAAAGTTTTCACCCCACGTATTGTTCATCTTTTAAATTTGAATCTGCATTGAAAACTTACTAGGATACCATGAAATGTGAAATCCACGCCGAGATCACTATATCACAAACTCACTCTAATTCAACAACTCGTCATAAATCAATTACCACGTTGAGATTAGTATTTGCAAGGAAAATACGGTATTGTAATACACATAGATTCGCTTGCAATTTAAAAGGTTCCTTTCAGATTCTCGAATGGTAGGACCCAACGGCGCACTCAGCCGCATCTGGCTCGTGTTGATCCTAAAAACCGGGCTCGTGTCCTTCGGTGGCATGCGTGGTATGCACATTAGGCAACCCCAACCACGAGCCTCGGCGCTTCAGTTGAAATATCCGCGCCGTAATTCCAGCCCTAGGAAATTACCCTCATGTCCCCATCCATAATGACTACCGATGAACAACGGAGGATGCTTTAGTAACTAGACAATGTTACCTATCGTCGAGCACGGTTCAATTCTCGGCTCCGTCATTAGGTCACCCGCTCAACTGCATTGCCTAGTACTACTACTACACCGTGATGAGCACAGAATTGAGCCCGCTTGTTCGCGTTTAGTACTTGAGTTAATATGTCGCAATGCACTCGTACGGAGGGATTATCCTTTACTCGTGATATATAACTTGTCCAAGTCTAACTAGCAAAATGTTTGGCCAAACCCTTTCTTAAGAAATACAACAGATGATATGTACGGGCTTGAAAATTTATTGCATGATGCAGGTTATGATATTGTTTTGAATCATGGATCCTAAATTTCAGAAAATCCAAAAGTGAGCATAAATTTTGAAATCGAGCATGGTCACGTGATATGGCACAAATATTACTTCGTAAGTTTTTTCTTCAATTCGAGGCAAGTTGCTTATGACAGGTTGCACAAATGAAGAGCCATGGTATTTTGGAACAAAGACCTGTCACGTTAAGGCGAACGCTTCACTATTGAAACCGTGGGCGTTTACGTGCCGCCACAAGTCCCCGCTTCTCATCGGCAGGTGCCGTCCCGGCAAGCGTGTGAGACTAGCCACAGTGGGAGTAACTTCGGTAGTAACATCGAGTCCAACTCAGCAAATTTGCTTATGTGGCAGTGAGTTAATGAGGAGAGATGTAGTACTAGTAACTTAGATAGTTACTGTAACATCACATGTTCCAATGCAATATGAGTCTATAACCTAATAAATGAAGCTTTGCATGTTACCACACTTATGTTACTACCCACTATTGAGGTACTCCCTCCTTTTCGGTTTATAAGGCTCAATTTAAAAATCTCACCAACCAAGGGAGATGGTGAGTGGTGGAATACTTTTTGTAGTTTGCAAAATCACCCAATTAATGCTCTTGTTTTCCACAAAAAAGTATGTTTACCAATGCATTAATTGCAATGCATGCATGCATAAATTACATGCATTGGTCATTTTTTTTCTTAATACTTGCATGCAATGATTTAATGCACCTTGGAATCTAAACATGTGATGGGAAACAACCAAATTGAGCCTTATAAAATGGAAAAAGTAAAATTTTGAGATAAGCCCTATAAACCGAAAAGGAGGGAGTAGTAACATAGTCTAGGGATATGTGTATGTTACTAGTGTATATTACTCTCCATTGTGGCTAGTCTGAGTCGACGGGAGGTGTGCGAGCAGATCGCCAAGCGCCACCAAGTCAGGAGGCGGCGCAGTGGCATCACAGTAGACTTCACCGAGGCGAGCCTTTGACCAGTTCCGCCACCCACCGCCGCCCCAACTGCTCCCACTTTTAATGTCGCCGCGCCGTAGTTTAAAATCAACCCCGCGACTACCCGATATCGCTACAATCCTCTCTTCCTCTCCGATTCTCTTGTCGCCTACCTCCAACTAGCCTGACCTAAACGTACGCCATGCCGTATCACAATGGTCTGCCTTAGTGTTCCAGCTTCGAGGAAGACACCCAGCCGAGTCTCAATAACATAAGGCGCTTTGGGACGAAGCTTGAACTGGCCTTGCGGAAGACGCCGCTACCGTCCCGCCTCTGCCCGGCTCAGACGCTCGATCGCGCTTAGCGCCCATCCCTCGTTGTATTGATGGGCTGGGAGCCGCACATTGTCGCCGAGCTTGATGCCACGGGTTCCACGAGGTCCCCGCCGACTTTCACGCTGCCTGCACCTGCCAACAAGATGCCGTCACAAGATGCACTAACGCCGCATGGCCGCCGGTGCCTGCAGGCACCGCCAGCCGCATGCGCCGAAGGCAGTAATCGAGGTGTGCGCCGCAATGCGTGCCCGTGCAGCACACGAATGTCTCCGCCGCCATGCTGACAAGACTGCCCTCGCTGGGTGCCGAGCCTTCTCAACGCATGGATGGCATCGCCGCCGACCGCCAGCTGACTCGCCTCAAGTCCAGAACATTTTGCCTTCCTTGAAGCTAGGCCAACGCCCAAGAGTACGCCAACAACAGCGAAGACGCCACTGCCGCCGCCGGGTCGCTGGGTCTGACGACACAAGAGCACGGCGTAAGAGCCGCTCATCGCGAGACGCCCCACAGCCGCCACAGTAATCTAAATTTGCCATGAAAACGCTCGATTGCCATGCTTAAAATCTGAACGCTTATCATTTCTTTTTATTTTATATCGATCGTCGATAATTTTAAAGTCGAGTCGACGAACAAAATGTATGGTTTGATCGATTGAATGTTCTGCTAGAGTTGTATCAAAATAAATATAAAACGCCATCAAGCCACATGTATTCCTTGTCATCGAACCACCCAGACCGCTTAATGTCGAAAGCGCCAACACGCTTAGCGGCAGTTAATTTCATGCCAAAATAGTGCTAATCACATGACAACACGCAAATAATATCATATTAGTTAATATCCGCATGCACTTCATATACTTCCAAATTAACGCAGCATTGCACGCACTCACCGACTAGTGTTGCTAGTACGTGAAACTGGTGCCATGACTTGTGAACGCTGCCGAGATATGGTCAACGGCAACATCGCTCATGAAGTTCTTCCCTTGTTGCCTGCAAGGCCTAAACGCAGTATGGGGAGGAGAGAGAGAGAGAGCACACATGGAACCCACCAGTAAGTGAAGGCTAATAGTACTAAAAATAATATTACATGTTATCCATTAATTAGGCTGTGGTAATATAAAACATTATGTGAATAAAGGGGTACAACAAACATTGCTACTCTATGTATGTTGCCTCATCGACGTATGTAGGCCTTGAAGGCCTCTTACGCATGTTCGATCCTCGCCCTTATTTTTTAATTTGTATATGGGTCCAAATTTATTTCATGACATGTGGGCCCCTCGTGTGTACTTTGTAGCACTTTAATTTGTGGGTCAAATTTGTTCCATTCCAAGTGGACTATCGTGTGTAGTTTTGTAGGTTATTTATAATAATTAAAGAGAACAACATAGTTTTTTCAATAATACCATGGTGACGCTGAACGCGAGAAAGGACGTAAGAGAGAGCGATGACCGAGCCAGAGGGAAATCAACTAGGAGTTGCGGGTTGCAACGGTGTTTGGAGTAGTTGTGGGCTGAATGCTACGAAAATATAATCTAAACCGACTCGGAATAAATGCCTACACAAATTAATCCAAGGTTGGAGTGCCCTCGAATGTAAATAGTCTGCCTTTTGCGTAGGGATGGAGAGGTAGTAGCTCAACGCTGGAAGATACGATGTGAGAAAGAGAGACATATAGATAGAGATACAAAGTGAGTGTGGTCCCACATTCATTGAACAAATATATATGCTCTGAGAGATATTGTCCTATTGAGCTTTTGGCAAGGGTGAGGGCTGTAAAATAGAGCTTGAGAGATGATCCAAATACAGACGGTAGATATATTTTGTGCGGGGAGGAAGCAAGGTCAACTGATGACATAGGGTCGCTGCGTATGGATCGAAAGAGTGAGATGGGTTGGAGAGAGGACCTAGATAGACGATGTGTGTGAGAGAGTATACAATGTGAATAGGTCTAATTGGGCTCAAACATGGTGATATATCGTTTTTGTCCGAGAAAGAGCGAGGTCAATCGAGACATACCTGGAGAGAGAGAGAGATTGAGGAGCGTGGCCCACCATGAGGCTCAAGAGTGGCGGCAGCTTGATGGACTGACCTAGATAGACAATCTGCATGAGAGAGTATAGAGTGTGTCGATCGAGGCCCGAAGAGGGAGATATATCATTTGTGTGTGAAAGAAAACGAGGTTAAACGAGACTCAGATAAAGAGAGCGAGATTGAATGTACATAGTACGAGACTTAATATCGATGTTTCAATTCGGTGTACATTGTAAGATTTGAACCAAGGACCAGGCATACGGGTAATTATTTCAATTGCAAGCCATACTAAGTTTCAAAAGTTGACATTGACTCTATTTGTTGTGCTATTTTGTAGGTCATATGTTTGAATCCATCCAAAAGTTTTCTACTACCATGGTTTTTCATCATATACATATGAATTTGTATTAAAAAGTAGCATGGATACAATGAAATGCGAAATCCACGTTAGAATTTGAGATCGCTACGTGACACACACTCTAATTCAAAAATCTAACCACGTGACACACACTCTAATTCAAATAACTAATTATGTGACACACACTCTAATCCACCTTAGCGTAAGTACCGCTTCGATTTTTTTCAAATAACTCCTCATTAATTAATTTATAGTAATCCTCCGCTCACTTCTATAAGACCTTGAAGACATTTCGCATAATGTGCAAAACAGTTCATTTTAAGTTGTCTCAAACGACTTACAAAAGTGAAGAACGTGGGTAGTAAGAGCGAGACTCATCAAAGGTCATATCATGCGAGATGCGCAAGCAGCGACTAAAGAGATCCCAACAAGGATATCCCTTGTGCTCATCATCGCAGCCAAGGAAAACACACTCAATCGATTAAGCCAGTTTGATGTGTTCTCGGGCAAGGACATAGCACACATCCAAACATACGAAGGGTTGAGCAGTCGAGAACGACCAAAGGAGACACCAGAGGAATACCACCGCAAGGCAGCCGATGGCCGAATGTTGATGAGGTAGGTGGATGCAGAATAGCTTCAGCCCAAAAGTGGGGTGGAAGGGAAGTGGTAATCATCAGCATTTGAGCTGTCTCAAGCAAATGATGATGCTTACGCTCGCAACGCCCATTCGGCATGAG
The DNA here is from genome assembly GCA_021605205.1 of Aegilops longissima. NCBI lineage: Eukaryota > Viridiplantae > Streptophyta > Magnoliopsida > Poales > Poaceae > Aegilops > Aegilops longissima. The sequence continues at coordinate 515,427,409 of CM038679.1, forward strand.
CACCAAGACAAGAGAACTGGGCAAGAGTACCCGTTCGAGAAAACCACGCAATACCGGGAGATATACTCAAGCCGGAGTCGCAGACGAAAAGTAACGAATAGGAGTGGAAAACTAGGTGTGAACCATGGCAGCAAATCGCTTGTATATAGAGAGAACTCGCTACGAGATTTTCAAGTAGAGCCAAGTGTAGTGAGAGAAATCATCAATAAACAAAACATAGTAGCGATGACCACCTTTCAATCAAAGGGAGCCGGACCCTGCACATCGTAATGAACTAAGTCAAAAGGACACCGAGATACCGACTCGGTAGGATGAGGTAAATGGGTCTGCTGTTTCACCACATAATCATTACAATGTAAAGAAACATCCTACATAACCCCAAGAGGCCCCGACGCACTAAGGATGACAAGCGAGAGCCACAGATGTGGCCAAGGCGGCGATGCCATCAAGGAAGGACGCAGACCAGGAGGTAGCAAGGGCATGAGAGCAGTGTATGGTGGCATGAAGGAAAACACAGCCAATCAACCTCCCAAAGGCCCTCTGACTCAATGCTAGGGGCCAGACCAACCAAAGCTTTGTGCGACGAGCCGAATGGAGCAAGAGTTGGTATCAAGAATGACACGAAAACTAGAATCAAGAAGTTGGGCAGAACAAAGATTCATGGTAAGGCGAGGAACATGTGAAACACTCTGAATGTAAAAGAACGGAGGGAAAGAATACCACAACTAGCAAGGAAGAGATGTGCCATCGGCAAGAAGAACATTAATAGGAGAATCAAGAGGGTGAAGAGAAGACAACATCAAGAATCGTGAGGACATATGAAAGGAAGCCCGCAGTCCGTAACTCCATTAAGATGTACCAAGTGTAGATGTCACGGTGGTGGAAACAACACAAAGAGAGCAGAACTCCGCCGATGAAGAACCGAGGAAGCCAAGGCACTTGATACGCATTATGTCCCGTCAGGAGTGGCGGAGTCGAGGAAGGTCCAGGAGTCCCACCGAAGAGGAGAGCCTCGTTCTCGCTTCTTCTCACGGCAATCAGACTGGGTGACCGCCAAGAGCAAGAGCTACGAAGGTGTCACGGCCGCGACTCCTCAACATAGAGAGGGCGACAACCCCCGCCCCAAGTGGGCAGAGTGGTGGAGCAGGAGACGAGCAGAGGACACAGATTGCAGCCAACACCGAGGGAATGCAGCAACCCCCGCAGATCAAGGCGGTCTCTCAAAGACGGAAGCCAAGTACCTCCGAGATAGGTACACGACCACGGCAAGCAAGTGAGCATGTCGAGGCTCAAACTCGGAGCGGAGGTGAGGTAAGAACTCATGAACACGCCAAACCTGTGCTCACTGTCTCGACAAAGAGCGCACAAGATCCACAAACCATCATTCTAAGAGAGTCAAGTCGGCGCCAGATGGCGTAACTTTTGTGTAGAACTCACAAGATGAGTCACCCTGTCAAGAGCATGCCTGACGCACTACGTATAAGTAGAGAGCATCACAAGAGGGCTGATAGCACGACGATAGGACCATTATCGCTGCAATCAAGCAAGGCCCATGAATTCAAGCAAATCGATAAAGGACACTCGCAGCGAGAACAACAGAAGAAGGGCATCATCATTTCACCACCGAAAAAGTAGATAGGTCATCGCAGAGATGTAAAGAGCATTGAATAGGCAGATAGCTACGATCATAAGCATAACCGCAAAGATCATCGAGCGCCTAAGCATCTCGATCACCGAGAAGCACTAGCCAAGAACTCAAGTGCACCAGCGGAGTAGGAGCCATAGGAGCAACTAGGCGTATACGGGACCTCGCAGAGAGAACGCCTACGTAAGAAGACCGCGATGTGGATACGCATGAACCTTGCAAACTTAGTAGTATAGTTGAAAGCAACGAAGATCACCGAGCACCGAGGGACCGCAACGAGCTCAAGAGGACATGAGGAAGTCTCTCCGCTTCCGCTTTTTGGGTCAACCTTCGTAAAAGGACTGTAAGTGCATCTAGTGCCCCTTAGTGATTTTGGTGTATGAAGACTTATAGGTTAAGGGACTAATGTGTTTTTGAGTGTACATGTGTCTATAAGTCTATGAGGAGTTTGATATTTACAAAGAAAGTCAATTTCTAAAATGAAGTTCTTCGATCAAGACTTTGATTTCAAGACTTCCAAGACTTTGAAAGTGAAGAAATTGTGTGACCTTGAAGACTTGGTATTCATTCGAGGAACATGAAGTGTGAAGACTTTGTTTTCATAGTTTCTTTTTCTTTTCTTGAGTCATAGGAAACAATTGCATCAAAAGGGGTAGAGGAAATACTAAGGAAAAATTTCCATGTGATGCTCAACTCAAAATCTCACACCTACCAATCCCTTCGAGTGAAGCCATTGGAAACCCCTTACAGTTCAAATAATTTTCAAAGGATGAGACGGTTCTTCTGGTCTCTCGAGGAATTTGTTCTCGCCGAGGAGTTAGGAATTCACCTGCGGGTTGCCTCACACAAAGGAGGAACATGATTGCCCCGAGGTATTTGATACTCAAAATACCGACCTGTTGTGCTACGCTACTACCTGTCCCAAAATATCTACCCACCTAACGGTCATATCATTGAAGGGCATTTATGTCTTATCATGTCGGGCTGTTCCCTAGGCTATAAATAGCTGCCCTACAACCACTCAGCTGGTTGGCTGCCCGAGAAACCGACACTTGTCATTTGAGAGCATCCCATCCTCCGAGGACTTTGAGTAAAATCTTCAAGTGAGGAAACCCAAACCCAAACACCTACAAAACCCAAAGTGATTGAGCATCATCAAGAGATTGATCCTGTGGATCCGACGCTTGTTACCTTTAAAGACTATGCTTCTTCCGCACGGTTAGGCATCATGGTCTAGAGCATCCAAGAGGAATTGTGGATCGCTGAGTGGCCAAGTTTGTGAAGGTTTGAAGTCACCAAGACTTACCACGAGTGATTGGGCGAGGTCTGTGGACCTTAGCTCAAGGACACGGTGAGGATTGTGTGTCCTTAGGTTTAAATACTACCTAGCTGCTCCAACCAGACGTATAACCGAGGAAGCTAGCTTGAACTGGTCTACCAAATCATTATCTTCACCAAGCTTATCGGGTTCTATTTCCTCAACTCTTTCATTTCCTCTTTACTGGTTGTGCGCTTGTTCATACTGTGGTTGAAGACTTTGATCAAGACTTCTCAAATTTCCTCGCTCAATTTCTTCACCGCTTTGTCTTCATCCCGGTTATAATGTGTTTACGCTTTTCAGACTCAGGCTTGTCTTCATTTCATTATGATGACCATGCTTGTGTTCTCTATGTTTACTTCGAGTACTTATTCCGTCAGCAAGTAGTTCTTCGCTAAGGAATTTCCTCACCGCAAATTCCCGTGAAGAATTCATAAAATTGCCTATTCACCCTCCGCCTCTAGTCGATATAACGACTTTCAATTGGTATCGTATAAGGTACCCCTTGTTCTATGTGATTTTGGTTTAACCGCTACCGAGTTTTAGTTATGTCTTCCAGGTATGATCATGTCTCCGGGTGTCCTACCGATGGGACGACTACCCTCATTAGAAGAATAAGATGCTAATGCATCTTGAGGCAATTGATAACGATATTTGTATGTTGTGAAAATGGTGTTCCTCACCACACCTTTCCTAATGTCGTTGATGTGAAGAGATTCAAGCAACTCGATTCTCGTTAAGAATATCATATGTGGCCATCCTGAGCAAAGGACAGATGGTAGAGTGAATGCTTTGAAATTGCTGTTTATCCGGGATAGGTTGTCCAAAGTCAATGAAGGAGTCTCAACAACAGTGACTCTCGAGTTGACGCTCTTCGCAATCTCTTCAACCACTTCAAAAGACTCGACAATGAAAATGTTCAACAAACCTTCGACATTTCACCGACATCTCAAATGAGCTTCAATCACTTGGTGCCACCGACATCACCGACCATGAGGTGGTGAAGAAATTGTCGAGATCGCTTGATTCCTCATTTGATACTCCGCATCGATGATACAAGAGCGTGTTCACTACAAGTCACTTGATCCGCCGATATCCTCGAGAGGCTAAATACTCATGAGTTCTAGCTTGCTAAGAAGAGAGAGATCTATGGTTCAAGCTATGGCGATCACGTCTCAAGGCCAAGGCAGTTTCAGTCCTCAAGATGAAGATTCGCAGAGCCTTGGTGATCCCAAGAATCGAGCCATGAACTAGCACTGCCTGAAGAAATTTCAGTTCTCAAGACGTGGTCGTTTAAATCCTCAAGGAGCAATGATTCCTCATCCAAAGGACTACAAGAAGAGGATATGCCATAAATGCAAGAAGCCTGGTCACTACATTCAAGATTGTCCTCTGGGAAAAGGAATCAAAGAAGAAGAAATGCAAGGATTATAGTTTTGATGACGGAAGAAGAAGAAGAAATCGTAAAAATCTTCATCATCAAAATCCTCAAGTCTTCATCTCACAAGAAGAGCAACTCCAAAAGGCTTAGGCATTCATTGGCAAATAAATGGACTCGAGGCTGAATCAAGAACATGAGGAAGAGGAGGCATCCGAGAGTCCGAGTCTCATGTGGCGCTGCCTAGCTCGCCATCGTGATTCTGCAAGTCTATCTTCAACTCTGAAGAAAATGGCTCCACCGACAAGGCTGATGAAGGCAATGATGACTACGCTCCCACCTATTGCTTCATGGCAAAGGGTGCCAAGGTACTCAAATATACCTCAATCAAGTGAGAATGAATCGATGAAGACCTCAAGCCCAGCTACTCTAAACTTGCTAAGATTGCCGTGGAAACAACAAAAGGCTTTTGAAAAGGTTCAAAACGTATAGACAAAAGTGATGATATGTTGGGTGAAGAAATGGATCGCACTAAAACCTTGACTGAAAATCTTCAGAGACTTCACCTAGGTTTACAACTTTCAAGGTCATCATAACACTCTCTTTATCTCGACATGAGAAGCTTTATGAATTTCTTCAAAGAAAGCAAGATCTTGAAAAGCTAAGAGGTATGAAGATATTTAGAAGGAGCGCGATTCATTACTTGCTCAACAAATCAGGCTGCTCAGAAGAATTTGTTCCTCCATGTTTGAAGTGCATTGAACGTGAATCGCTAATTCTTCACCTGAATGTTCAAATGCTTCTAATGCTACAAATTCTTCACCGCCTCGCTATCACTAATTCCTCAACTGAGGACATTGCTAGTAACACCGATGATGTAGGGTTGAAGGAATTGTACATGGCAGGTGTACACAAAAGCCTCAAAGGGCATCGACTCTTTGTGATGTGCTTAAAAGCATATCCTCAACAGAACCCTAGGAGAGAGGGTATTTCCTTTGAGAGGAATCGTCGATGGAACATATCGAAGTCCGAAAGCAAGACTTCAAAACCTCATGGGTTGCGCAAAGGACCTCCAAGAGATCCATCTAATCTATCCTGCTTACATGTGAATCTCTCATTCTCGCCGATGAGTCATTTGACTCAACTATAAACTGTTCAAAACTAGAATGGTGAAGTATTTGCTAGATATGTTGGCACTAATCGCAGAACGGTTCCCTATGAAGAAAATCTGGTTCCCAAAAGGTACCTTGAAAATCTTCAGTGAATGTCATCATGACTCCACCTTGAAGAATAGGAACCCCAAATCAAATTCTTCATATCGATCCAAGTCCTCATACGGACCAAATTCCTCACGTGGATCAAATTCCTCAATTGGATCAAAACTCATATGAACATCATCGCTAACACCTCTGCTTCGCAGCAGGAAGAGCTAAGGGCTATGAATATGAGCATTATTCTTCTAACCATTATGTTCATAAGTCCTCAAGAATTTCTCCGCTTATTCATATGCTTATCCTAACTCCTCTATGTGAAATGAAATGGATTGGCTTCTATGCCACCTTTCTCATATGGAGCTCGCAGAGTGATGAAATCTTGCCACCCCTTAAGATGTGTGGTGAAAAAAGAACTAATCTCTTATGCAGGTCAGCCCCACGTGCTTAAACGCTCCAAGAATTTGTTGGAGACCTGAAATTGCCCGAAGGACGAAGTTAATCATGAAGAAATGAACTTTCATTTCACGCCCTCATATTGCTTTATCTGCTCTATTACTTGATCTCGTGAAATTGATGTCATATTCTTCATCGATGAAGTATATGAGTTCGTAAGTTGCACTAATTCATCCGCAAGATGATCAACCCAAAGCCAATGAGTGGGTCCTTGATAGTGGATGTACAAATCACATGACCGGTGACAAGAATCTATTGATGGATGTTCCTTATCCCCATCGCATCTCAAGCATATCATCTTCACGACAAAGGCAAAAGTCGTATTGGTCTAGGTAAGGTTGCATCTCAAAGGATCGCATACGGACAAAGTCATGCTTGTCGAGTCCTTAGGATACAACCTCATGTCTGCCTCAATGCTATGTGATCTTGATATGGTTGTTGTCTTTGGCAAGTATCATTGTGTTGTGATCATGGAAGTCGACAATTCCAAAGTCTTCGGGCTTTAGGAGAGGAGACTTGTATATTGTTGATTGCAGACCACAAACAACCGTATGCCTACTTGCAAAAGCTTCGTATATGGCTATGGCATCGACGACTTGGACATGCAGCATGAGGAATTTGCACACGCTATGGAAGAAGAAGTATGTCATTGGCATTGAGAATGTCAAATTCTCAAGGATCACTTATGCGGAGCCTGTGAAGATGGAAAGATGATCAAGGCCAAGCATTCAAGGAAGACAATCATGACTACACAATTCTGCATACTTGTCCTAATAAGCTCACAAGTAAATGATTGATTCACTACATCTATGCTTGCCTTGTCATATTTGTTGTCAATATTCTTTTAGGGTGGACCACCCTGCTTCTAAATATCGGAACAGAGACATGAGTGAATAGTATTTCTCTATGTGATCTCTTCCATCATGTGTGGGTGACGAACACTGCATTGTATAGAAAGAAAGTGTCATTTCCAGCTTTTACATAGGTTTCGATCTTTTACATGGAATACAATCTGCCTACTTGCTTTGTGTCACACTACCAACACTCCACCCTTGAAGCTAAACATTACGCCACTCATAATTGCTTAGTTTATTTGTTCAAATACGAATTTCATATGATTCTAATGTTCCTACTTCAGTTTTGAAATGTGTGCCTGCCTGTTATAGAGACATAAGGGTTTGTGTTTCGTGTGGTCCGTCAAGATGGTTGGGGAGGTGAACTTTGCATATGTAGGGGTTTATAGGGAGACACTCTCCGAGTTGAATCCGCAATGCATTCCATAGATAATCTGACTACTTTTTATGTTTTCATGAATCTCATATTCTGAACAACATCATAATGATTATGAGCTTGCGCGCATGAAAAGAATAAAGTGGAACAAGCCATGGCTATCAAACTTGGCATTAAGGGACTGAAATCAAGTCTGGATGCAATGCAATTCAAATGCTCTCCACCTACAGATTCATGCTCAAAATATGATCCTAATAGTGATTCTGAGCTAGAGGGAGACCTAAGTCAATCTAGCTCCCTAGTGGAGGAGTCATAGGAAGATGCCCTATCTTATTCACCCATCAAGGTACTTGCTCTAACTTTCCAAGGTTACATTGCTCGCACATATCTTGCAACTGATGCTTTGCATTGCTTCTACTTTTTTGAACTGCCATTAGCTTAGTTTACACATCGTGGTAACGCCTCGCCTATCCATTTTCAAGACATATTCCATCTGTCATCATACCATATTTATCCATTCAAATGCTGTTCTTGTGTATCAGACGTTCAAAAGGAAGAGGGCGATTGCTGATCGTGGAGGAGCACAAGCAAAGTATTTGGAAAAGGTAGTGGCACCTAATAAATCAAATAGCCCATTAGGTGTAGTTGCAATATCACCTGACCCACAAAATACCCCAACTCTAGCAGACTCTAGCCCTACTACACTTGTCATTTCGATGCCCCAACTCAGCAGACCCCAACCGCAGCAAAAAAAGATGATTATGCCATTGACATAGCACCAAATTGTATTTACGCAAAACCCCATTCCAGCAAAGAGTACACCAAATCCAGTTGCAAATCCTTTTCGAACCGTAGAGAGCCCCAATTGAAGCAAATAGGACCCTGCTCCATTTCTTCCCAGTTTAGAAGATGAAGCTTATGTTGTTGTCGAACTTTGTGCGATCTTTCCTTCATGGAAAGATTATACCACGCATACGTAACAATTTCCGCCTTCCTCCGCAACTTACGCGTAAGTAATGTACTAATGTTATTCATGGTCATTATCGCATATGTTTCGCCGATGTAGACACAAGATTTCATTCTTTAAATAGGCGAGGAGAAAACTGGATTGTGATGACGAGCAAGGGTTGGTTGCGCTTTTCAAGCACTCGTTGATGAAGTATCGTTCCTACTTGAGGCAAGCGCACTTCGATGGCAAGCCTCTGAACGAAATTTCTGTAAAGTCTCCGGTGTTACATTTATCCGATGGTGACTGGAATAATCTTGTTACACATTGGTCTCGGCTGCAGCGTAAGGTACTGTCTATGATATCACATCACAGTTTGAACTACATTTCTGCATTTGCCTTAATGTCTCACTTGTACGAAAATGTTAGCGTAAGAACATCCGCTCAAGGGACCACGTAATCTCGCAACTATACTGCACAATCGCATTGCTCTTGTGAGTACTTCTTGCCCTGTATGACCATACTTACTTTCATAGCTGTTTGATTATGTAGCATCGTTGCACATGTTAGCCTCAGAATCGCCCATTTGGTGGACATTATAAGATCCGTATGGACTCTTACATAAATTTAGAACCAACCCAATGCTTTTGAAGAGGTTTAGCTCTGCAGTCCTATTGTAAGGACTGAACGTGGTCTATCAATGTATTTACATTAACAGCTACTTCCGTGGATTGGTAGTTGATTATGTAGCATCAATCTGCATCTTATCTTCATTATCCTCTATCCTTCCAAGATTATCATATCTATAATTACTCTCTACAAAATGTAGAGTATGTGCAATGCTTCAAGAACATTCTGTGCTGAAATTCTTGAGTTATCCTTCCTTGACATGGAGAAGGGCATTATAAAGCCGTGTTAAATGTTAATGTAAGTCATTCCTTCTAAAGCCTTTATCCTCAACTCGCTGTTTAATTTGCTCATACTCCCTATCGCTTCGCTGTTTAGTTTGTTGTTTCTACCAAAATGCATGTTCGAAGAACTGTAAGTTCTAAGTTTTACTTGTAAAACCAAATTCCTTATTCATACCATGCACATTACTTAATACTCCCTATATGTATGCTTGTTTTTGTGGATCTATAATCCAGTGTGTGGTGAAGCAGCCCATGTTTGGACCTTGTCATCTCCTGTTTTATCTTACTTATGTGGCTGATGATATGAACAACATGACATGCACATTATCCAAAATAGATACAATGATTTTATTTGCCCTTCATCTATGCTTGTTATGTTGACATGGTAATCCAGTAGTGTGGTGAAGCTCCCCACATTATGAACAATGCCAAATTATGTTATTGATATTTTGAACTTACTCTTTATTTTCTAATTTGAAATTGATAGAATTGATGTAATGCTTATCAACTTTGTTTATACACATGCAAACCTGTCATCTCTCTCGCTTTGTTTCAGGTGATATGCCCGATGGCATGAACAAGTCTCTGAAGGCTGTGAGACAAACCCAACATATATTGCAAAAAAGAAGGCAAAACATCTTGAAGATAGCGAGACAACCCCAAAGTCTTGTCTTGATGCAGGGTTCAAGTTACTTGAGACTAACAGTCAGACAAGCTCACCGAATTTGTTGTCCGAATCAGTTCAACTTCTTCAGTCCCAAGTATTCTGCAACTCAACTTCGAATTGAAGTCCTATCTCTAAGAAAGATTATGGAGAACACCAATGAGAACCTCATCGCTAAACAGCTACACTGAAGCTATGACCGACATGCTAGGTCGGTCTCACAGCCTTTGCTCAAGAGCTTATGCAGCAGCCTCCCCAAAGGCTAACCTTTCTTGAACTATCTTGAAGTGGTCTCGGTTCAAGATTATTTTGTTACGTGCAATGGTGCCCAGTTTTTATAATATACTTCTTCGCTATGCTTTATGATCACCGTGGCGAACTTCGATGCCCAAAGGATGTAATATACCTTAAATCCTTTATTGTATAGTGTAGGTTTATTCTTAGTTACTATGCCTTAATTTCTTTATTGTATAGAGTAGGTTTGTTCTTAATTCCTACTAGTTATCGCCATCATTCGCTATCTGAAAAAAATCAGATGTAGTCGATCGGACCAAACATTCGACTTAACGGGCTGTGTTTTTAGCGGCCACAATTGGGCGGCTCGCCTTCTCTCGGGGCCGAATGATTGGGGCCTTCACACATTGCGCCAGCCCAAACTTTCACCAGCCTATATTATAGTTGGGCCTTTTTTCACCCAACGCTTAGTTTGGCCTGTAGTAGCGTTGGGCCATTAAGAGGCTGAATATTGTATCGGCTCGTTACGGCCGAGATGAAACCATCGGCCTTTAGCAGCCAAATGCATGTTGGGCCTCAATTTTCACTAGTCGTCGACGGGCCTTCAAGAGGTCGAAATGTAGACCGGCCGTTTTGGGCCCGCTTAGCTCACGTGTCGCTACCAGCCGAACATATCTCGGCCTTAGTTGGCCCATCGATATCATGGGCCTTTAAGAGGCCGAAAGCTTAGTACAGCATCAACGGGTCGAATTACGTGATGTGCCTTTAACAGCCCAAAGTCACGCTGGGCTTAATCTGTTGCCACCTTTAGCACGGGCCGTTAGTGGGCCCGATGTCCCGTCGGACCATATATGGCCCATGGGCAGACGGGCCATTCCTGTGCCGAAAGTCACACCGGCTGAAATGGGCCCATGTTCACATCAGCCTCTAACAGCCGAAAGTCATCATTGTAGTTGGGCCCAAATATTCGCCGAACAATTAATGGGCCAGATCTGCTTCGTTTAAATGGGCCCAAATATCGGGCGTAACAATTAACGGGCCAAATCGCTTTGGGTAAATGGGCCCAAATATTGGGCTAACAATTAACGGGCTAGTTCGCTTCGCCATAAATGGGCCTTTATTAAGCAGCCGTTATTGGGCTGGCCCACTAGTACCGACTAAGTTCTACGGGCCTTTGACCTGGTCGGCCTTTTTAACCTATATGGGCCTCTCTGGGGCCCAACCACGTGTCGACGTATCATAGGCATGTCTCCTCCAATGGACGGGCGACATCCGCCCATCGACGAGCCGACAGTGTTCCTTCGCCAATCGAATTTTACACGTGAAAATTTCCCATTGGTCGTATGTTAACGGGTTATCGGATCCAAAATCCGACCCGATAGCTTAACGGCATTCCGTTACGGTGGATGCCACGTGTCGGTCACCCTTGACGAAAAGCACTTCGGACGCACGATTTATCGTCATGGAAGTGGACACTTCGTGATGATAATTTTGGTAATGTCATGGAACACTTCTACGACAAAGACAGTATGACTATCTTGATTCTCGTCATAAATTTGTCATGGATGTACATGCATGACAAAAATGCGACCCATCGTGACAAACATGTATCATCACGGAAGTGTATTTTTTTGTAGTGATGGCTTGTCGGACGATGAACAGCCTCTCCTGTGCCTTCTGAGCCATTGGATGGTCGATCGGCGAAGGAGAGCGATCCACTTGAGTGAACCGTTATCATTGCCCGGTGGCCCTAGGATGCAAGATGAACGACTGTAGACGTAACTGGCATGCGGGAACAGGGGATATTCAGAATTGGGCCTGACACCTCCGCTCCCTCGCGGCGCCATCTTCCTCTCGCCGCAGCCAATGCGTCTACGCGGCCATCATCGAGATGGTCGAGTGGCAGGCCGCCACAGGCGAGCTGTTTGATATGTCCATGAACGCAATAGGATTTCTGGCCATCGACGTCGTCGCTAGCCCACCTCCACAACATGCGCCCCCACGACGGAGACGACGGGCGACGGTCACCATGACCATGCCGACGAGCTCCACCAGGGTGAACTGCTTGCTGAAACTTTACCCTGCATCTCTAAATTTTCTGTTTACCTCTTTGTCTGAAATTGATTGAGGAACTTTTATGTGAATATCCTGACCTGTATGAATGCATTTATGGGACTTTCTCTATGTATGTCAAGGATTTAGGATTACATTTGTGCAGAACTGGATGGGTGCATATATGGCACTTCTTTTAGAATGTTCTTGCACAACTTGAGCTAATAAACAAATAGTTAACGGGTTTCCTTTTTATGTAGGTTGTGATTCTGGATTACCTTGCTACCTAGACAATTTGGAAGGATCTTGTGGTTTTCTCTGCTGATGTGGGTGTTACTAAGCTCCCAGGAATTGTATCCTCCCGGTGCATCCTGGTGAGAGCGGCGCTTGGTCCACTTGTAAATTGCAAGAGGGGGGATGCCACATGTGAATGTAGGCCAATAGTAAGCTTGAATAGACGCCCGCCACGCGTGGGCATGGCAGGCGAAGCCCCTTCTCCTCGCAGTCTCCATGGTCTCATATGTCCCTTTCATGCCAGACAGCCGTGGAAAAGATCATGCTCTCCCTCTCTCGAATGAATGGCCAACGTCGGTGACGGAGGTCTGTGCTACCTTTATTTTGCTGGGCTCCTCACCCTCTCTATATTCCCTTGTCCTGATTCCCCTCTCTGCAAATTCTCTCTAGCCCATAGCTTGAAGCAAGCAACCAGCACACTGATAGCAAGTAATCCACCAGGGAGAACAACACACCTAACCTTCTTTGGTGAATTTCCCTATATAATCTGATTGTGTGTATACTTGTGTATGTATGCTTCAAAGATTGCATGGTTAGCTGCAGTTCAGGGATGAACGGGACTCAGTTTACTATTCTAGATGGACAACAAACATCGTGTATGCTAATTTATGCTTTTGTATATGTTTTGCAGACTTTGGGTGGTCTGTTGATATCTTTAACCGAAGAAGGACCAACCATGCCTCCTGAAATGAGCGCTTTCTTCTCCATTTACTTCAATGTCAGAACTGGTTCATGGTGAAATAGGATACGACTACTTGCAGAAAACTGAAGTGAACTTATGTTCAGGGAATCAAAAAAGAAATGTACTCATGTTGATTCTGAGGTGCGTATCATTTCTAATGCTACCCATTCTTAATTCAAGGATTCAAATTGTGTATGATTACAAATCTAATTTATGCTGATTAGTAAGCGCCAATGCCTCAATTGATGCTTTCAACATTGCTAGGCCATGTATTTTATAGAAACTCTAAAGATATAAATCTTGGTTAACATTTAGTTTGTGTTATGAAATGAAGAGTATAGTTTCTTCATATGAAAATTTCATGACAGCACTTGCATAAGCATCATATCTGATCCCACTGTAGTAAGCTTCTCCATAGCCGCACCCACTAATAACCTTTATTAATCGAGTTTTATAGTTCCCAATTGTCATGTATTAATTATTTAGATTGAAAGTAATTTGTCCGCATGCTTGAATTGATGGGACAAGCACTCGAGAGAAATATGCAGCCTATGTCACATTGGATGATATGTACCAGTAATAACATTATAAAGCTGATCGATTGCATTGGACCTTATGTATTATTTGTTTCTGTGGTCTCTGGACTTTTATTGACCTTAGTTGATAATATATGATTCTCATCTGTGTCCCTTCATTCAAGAAATTAGCATTATGGATTGTATTACTTTCCTTTCTCAGATTATTAAAGGGGAGCCTTGGCGCAGCGGTAAAGTTGTTGCCCAAATGTAGGGAAAGGCTGCATACTATATGTTGGATAATGAGAAACTAGTATTCACTGAGGGCCAAAGGCCATTACATATACATGTGTGGTAAAGTGCAGGAAACCCCTTATACAATGGGGATGTATCGAAAAGGGACTATACACATCTAACACCCCCCCCCCCCCTCAAACTCATGGTGGATCAACAACACCGAGTTTGAGAGAAAAACTATGTCAAGGCCGAGTTTGTGCTTCGAGAAGAAGTCCGCCAACTGTAACTCAGAGGGCACATAGTGAAGAGCGAGAGTCCGATCCTCGCACAAAGCACACACAAAGTGGGCATCCATACCAATGTGCTTGGTGAGCTCATGCTTCACCGGTCACGCAATAATCGAGAGCACCAGATCACGACAAGAAGGGAGTCGAGGGAGTAGCAGACACACCAAAGTCCTCAAGTAACTATTGTAACCAGATCACCTCAGCCATCAACATAGCCATGGCTCGTAAGTCAGATTCTGTACTCGAGCAAGAAACAGCAGTCTGTTTCTTGGTCTTCCAGGCAATAAGAGAGCCACCAAGAAAGACACAGTAAGCAGACAGCGAGCATCTATCAAAGGGATCATTCACCCAAGTAGCATCAGAGTAGGCCTGGAGCACAAGAGAGCTGGAGCGGGGAAAGAAAAGGCACTGATAGATCGTGCCATGAAGATATCATAGAACACGGAGGAGATGAGTATAGTGGACAGAGGTGGGGGCTGAAACAAACTGACTCGGGATGTGGACGGGATAGAAGATATCAGGACGCGCAACAGCAAGATAGACAAGACTACCAACGAGGTGACGATAGCGAGTGGGATTAGGAAGAGGGTCACCATCAAAGGCACGAAGCTGAACGTTGAGCTCCATAGGAGTCACAACAGTGGGCTCATCACCGAGAGCAGCGCGAGTAAGAAGATCCTAAATATATTTTTCTTGGGAGATGTAGAAGCCATCAAAGGTCGAGGAGATCTCAATCCCAAGAAAATAGCAAAGTGGACCAAGATCAGTCATGAGGAACTGGTCGCGAAGGCGAGCCTTAACGAAGGCAATGTAGTCAGAGTCGTCACCAGTGATGATCATGTCATCAACATAGAGAAGGAGAAGAGTCCGACCACGAGGAGATGTGTGAACAAACAACGCAGGATCATGATCACTGGGCAAGAAACCAGAGGCAGTCACCACATAGGCAAAGCGGTCAAACCAGGCGCGAGGGGCCTGTTTAAGCCCATAGAGGGAGCATCGAAGTCTACAAACCATACCATCAGGAGCATAATACCCCAGTGGTGGCTGCATATAAACCTCCTCACACAACTCGCATTGAGAAAAGCGTTCTGGACATCAAGTTGAGAGATAGACCAGTGACGAGCAGAGGCCACGGCAAGGAGAGTGCGAACAGTGGTCATGTGGGCCATAGGAGTGAATGTCTCATCATAATTGCTTCCCTGCTGAAAACCACGGGCCACAAGACGAGCTTTGTAGCGCTCAAGAGAACCATCGGAGCGAGTCTTAATCTTGTAGACCCACTTGCAGGTGATGGGACGAACACCTGAAGGAAGGTGCACCTGATCCCATGTGCCAAAGCACTCAAGGGGCAGCAAGCTCTTCGGCCATCGCAAGCTACCATTCAGGCTGAGTCATGGCAGTCCAATAGGAAGCGGGGTCAGCAATAACAGAGAGATCGTACCGATCAGGAGAATAGTGATCAGGCGGGGGCGAGGCCGAGCATGGAGGTTATGAACCGGGGAAGGCGGTAAGGAAGGTGCACCAGAGGTGGAAGGCGCATCAGGGGAAGCATCCTCAGTACGAGGGTGGCGAGTATAGTGGAGAGGAAACGGTGAGAGAGGGCGACGTACTGGATATAGTGGTGGAGAGGTGGAGGAGGAAGATGGCGAAGATGGTGTCAGTGGTGAAGGAGAATGAATGGGAGTTGCAGGAGGAAGAGGTGAAACATGAGGCACATAGCAGGGTGTATCAGGAAGGAGAAGAAAAGAAATATCGTCCATAGAGAAGCTTGAGGAAGAAGAACGTGGGTAGTAAGAGCGAGACTCATCAAAGGTCATATCATGCGAGATGCGCAAGCAGCGACCAGTAGGATCCCAACAGTGATATCCCTTGTGCTCATCACTGCAGCCAAGGAAAACACACTCAACTGACTAAGCAGTCAGTTTGATGTGTTCTCGCGGGGCAAGGACATAGCACACACATCCAAACATACGAAGGGTTGAGCAGTCAGGAGAACGACCAGTGAGACACTCCGTAGGAATACCACCCTGCAAGGCAGTCGATGGCTGAATGTTGATGAGGTAGGTGGATGCAGAAATAGCTTCAGCCCAAAAGTGGGGTGGAAGGGAAGTGGTAATCATCAGCGCACGAGCTGTCTCAAGCAAATGATGATGCTTACGTTCCGCAACGCCATTCTGAGCATGAGCACCAAGACAAGAGAACTGGGCAAGAGTACCCTGTTCCGCGAGAAAACCACGCAACAGCTGGGAGATATACTCTCAAGCGGAGTCAGCACGAAAAGTACGAATAGGAGTGGAAAACTAGGTGTGAACCATGGCAGCAAATCGTTTGTATATAGAGAGAACCTCGCTACGAGATTTCATGAAGTAGAGCCAAGTGTAGTGAGAGAAATCATCAATAAACAAAACATAGTAGCGATGACCACCTTTCGAATCAAAGGGAGCCGGACCCCAGACATCAGAATGAACTAAGTCAAAAGGACACTGAGATACCGACTCACTGGTAGGATGAGGTAACTGGGTCTGTTTGCCCAGTCTACAATCATTACAATGTAAAGAAACATCCCAGATACAGACCCCAAGAGGCCCTGACGCACTAAGGATGACAAGCGAGAGCCACAGATGTGGCCAAGGCGATGATGCCACTGTTGGAAGGACGCAGACGAGGAGGTAGCAAGGGCATGAGAGCTGGCAGAAGTGGTGGCAGCGGAAGGAAAACACAGCCAATCAACCTCCCAAAGGCCCTCTGACTCAAGGCGCTAGGGGCCAGCACCAACCAAAGCTTTGGTGCGACGAGCCTGAATGGAGCAAGAGTTGGTATCAAGAATGACACGAAAACTAGAATCAGTAAGTTGGGCAGCAGAACAAAGATTCATGGTAAGGCGAGGAACATGTGAAACACTCGGAACAGAAAAGAACGGAGTGGAAAGAATACCACAACTAGCAACAGGAAGAGATGTGCCATCGGCAGTAAGAACATTAATAGGAGAATCAAGAGGGTGAAGAGAAGACAACATCGAAGAATCAGAGGACATATGAAAGGAAGCTCCAGAGTCCAGAACCCACGAAGATGTACCTGGCGGTGTAGATGCTGTCGGTGTGGTGGAAACAGTCACAGCAGCAGCAGAACCCGTCGATGAAGAACCAGAGGAAGCCAGAAGGCACTTGATACGTACTATGTCCTGGTCAGTGAGTGGCGGAGTCGAGGAAGGTCCAGGAGTCCCACTGGAAGAGGAGAGCCTCTGGTCTCGCTTCTTCTCACGGCAATCAGACTCTGGGTGACCTGGCCAAGAGCAGTAGCCACAGAAGGTGTCACGGCGCGACCGGCCCTTCTCAACATAGAGAGGGCGACCAACCCCCGCCCCTGAAGGTGTGGGCAGGAGTGGTGGAGCAGTGAGACGAGCAGAGGACACAGGAGCTCGGGCAGCCAACACTGAGGGAACTGCAAGCAACCCCGCAGACCGAAGGCGGGTCTCCTCAGCACGAAGCTCAGCAAGTACCTCCGAGATAGGTACACGACCACGAGCAAGCAAGTGAGCATGTCGAGGCTCAAACTCGGAGCGGAGGTGAGGTAAGAACTCATGAACACGCTCAAACTCCAGGTCGGACCTCATTGTCTGACAGCAGCGACAAGATCCACAAACCACTGTCCTAAGAGAGTCAAGCTGGCGCCAGATGGCAGAACTTTGTGTGTAGAACTCGTCAACAGATGAGTCACCCTGCTGAAGAGCATGCTCCTGACGCACCACAGATAAGTAGAGAGCATCACAAGAGGGCTGATAGCGCTGACAGAGATAGGACCACATCGCTGCAACTGTGCCAAGGCCCATGAATTCCGAAGCAAACTGATAAAGGACACTCGCAGTGAGAACAACAGCAGCACGGGCATCATCATTTCACCACTGAGTGTAAGTAGATAGGTCATCGCGGTAGACAGAAAGAGCATTGGAATAGGCAGATAGCTACTGATCATAAGCATAACCGCAGCATCATCGAGCGCCTTGGCAGCATCTCGATCAGCCTGAGAAGCACCAGCGTCAAGAACCGGCGGCACCGGCGGAGTAGGAGCCATAGGAGCAACTAGGCATGGCAGACACGGGACCTCGCCAGAGAGAACGCCCCACAGAAGAAGACCGCGCATGTGGATACGCATGAACCCCGCAAACTTAGTATAGTTGGTGCCAACGAAGATCACCGAGCACCGAGGGACCGCAACGTAGCCCGAAGAGGACATGAGGAAGTCTCTCTGCTGCTTCTGCTTTTTTTGGGTCAACCTTCAGAAAAAGGACTGTAAGTGCATCTAGTGCCCCTTAGTGATTTTGGTGTATTGAAGACTTATAGGTTAAGGGACTAATGTGTTTTTGAGTGTACACAGGTCTATAAGTCTATGAGGAGTTTGATATTTACAAAGAAAGTCGACCCCTAAAAATGAAGTTCTTCGACTGAAGACTTTGGATTTCTGAAGACTTTCCGAAGACTTTGAAAGTGAAGAAATTGGTGTGACCTTGAAGACTTGGTATTCATTCGAGGAACATGAAGTGTGAAGACTTTTGTTTTCATAGTTTCTTTTTCTCTTTCTTGAGTCATAGGAAACACCGTACTGTTAAAGGGGGTAGAGGAAATACTAAGGAAAAATTTCCATGTGATGCTCAACTCAAAATCCTACACCTACCAATCCCTTCGAGTGAAGCCATTGGAAACCTCATACAGTTCAGTCAATTTCTTCAGTGACAGAGACGAAGTTCTTCTGGTCTCTGAGGAATTTGTTCTGGCTGAGGAGTTAGGAATTCACCGGTGCGGGTTGCCTACACAGTGAGGAACATGATTGCCCTGAGGTATTTGATACTCAAAATACCGACCGTTGTTGTGCTACGCGCCAGCTGTCCCAAAATATCTACCCACCTAACGGTCATATCATTGAAGGGCATTTATGTCTTATCATGTCGGGCTGTTCCCTAGGCTATAAATAGCTGCCCCCTACAACCACTAGCTGGTTGGCTGCTCCGAGAGAAACTGACACTTGTCATTTGAGAGCATCCCATCCTCCGAGGACTTTGAGCGAAAATCTTCAAGTGAGGAAAACCCAAACCCAAACACCTACAAACCCAAAGTGATTGAGCATCACTGAAGAGATTGATCCTGCGTGGATCCGACGCTTGTTACCTTTAAAGACTATGCTTCTTCCAGACGGTTAGGCATCATGGTCTAGAGCATCCAAGAGGAATTGTGGATCGCTGAGTGGCCAAGTTTGTGAAGGTTTGGAAGTCACCTGAAGACTTACCACGAGTGATTGGGCGAGGTCTGTGTGACCTTAGCTCAAGGACAATACGGTGAGGATTGTGTGTCCTTAGGTTTAAATACCTAGCTGCTCCAACCAGACGTACAACTGAGACAGCAGTTGGAACTGGTCTACCAAATCATTATCTTCACCAAGCTTACTGGTTCTATTTCCTCAACTCTTTCATTTCCTCTTTACTGTGTTGTGCGCTTGTTCATACTGTGTTTGAAGACTTTGACTGAAGACTTTCTCAAATTTCCTCAGTTCAATTTCTTCAGTCTGTTTGTCTTCATCCTGTGTTATAATGTGTTTACGCTTTCTGTACTCTGTGCTTGTCTTCATTTCATTATGATGACCATGCTTGTGTTCTGTTATGTTTACTTCTGAGTACTTATTCCGCTGCAAGTAGTTCTTCGCTAAGGAATTTCTCACCGCAAATTCCTCGTGAAGAATTCATAAAATTGCCTATTCACCCTCCGCCTCTAGTCGATATAACGACTTTCAATTGGTATCAGAGCAAGGTACTCCCTTGTTCTATGTGATTTTGGTTTAACCGCCTGGAGTTTTAGTTATGTCGACCGCAGGTATGATCAAGGTCTCTGCTGGGTGTCCTACCTTCGATGGGACGGACTACCCCTACTAGAAGAATAAGATGCGAATGCATCTTGAGGCAATTGATAACGATATTTGGTATGTTGTGGAAAATGGTGTTCCCTCAGTCACACCTTCTCTGAATGCTGTTGATGTGAAGAGATTCAAGCAACTCGATTCTCAAGCGAAGAATATCATATGTGGCCATCTGAGCAAAGGACAGTATGGTAGAGTGAATGCTTTGGAAATTGCCAAGCTTATCTGGGATAGGTTGTCCAAAGTCAATGAAGGAGTCTCAACACAGCGTGACTCTCGAGTTGACGTTCTTCGCAATCTCTTCAACCACTTCAAAAGACTCGACAATGAAAATGTTCAACAAACCTTCGATCGCCTCACTGACATCTCAAATGAGCTTCAATCACTTGGTGCCACTGACATCACCGACCATGAGGTGGTGAAGAAATTGCTGAGATCGCTTGATTCCTCATTTGATACTCTGGCACTGATGATACAAGAGCGTGTTCACTACAAGTCACTTGATCCCGCTGATATCCTCGAGAGGCTAAATACTCATGAGTTCTAGCTTGCTAAGAAGAGAGAGATCTATGGTTCAAGCTATGGCAGATCACGTGCCCTGAAGGCCAAGGCAGTTTCTGAGTCTGAAGATGAAGATTCTGGCAGCAGCCTTGGTGATCCTGAAGAACTGAGCCATGAACTAGCACTGCTCATGAAGAAATTTCAGAAGTTCTCAAGACGTGGTCGTTTTGGAAAATCCTCAAGGAGCAATGATTCCTCATCCAGTGACTACAAGAAGAGGATATGCCATAAATGCAAGAAGCCTGGTCACTACATTCAAGATTGTCCTCAGTGGGAAAAGGAATCAAAGAAGAAGAAATGCAAGGATTATAGTTTTGATGACGTGAAGAAGAAGAAGAAATCGTAAAAATCTTCATCATCAAAATCCTCGAAGTCTTCATCTCACAAGAAGAGCAACTCCAAAAAGGCTTAGGCATTCATTGGCAAATAAATGGACTCTGAGGCTGAATCTGAAGAACATGAGGAAGAGGAGGCATCTGAGGAGTCCGAGTCTGCTGTGGCGCGTCTAGCTCTCGCTACTGCATTCGTCAGCAAGTCTATCTTCAACTCTGAAGAAAATGGCTCCACCGACAAGGCTGATGAAGGCAATGATGACTACGCTCCCACCTATTGCTTCATGGCAAAGGGTGCCAAGGTACTCAAATATACCTCCTCTGAATCAAGTGAGAATGAATCTGATGAAGACCTCAAGCCCAGCTACTCTAAACTTGCTAAGATTGCTGTGAAACAACAAAAAGGCTTTTGAAAAGGTTCAAAACGTGCTAGACAAAAGTGATGATATGTTGGGTGAAGAAATGGATCGCACTAAAACCTTGACTGAAAATCTTCAGAGACTTCAGTCTAGGTTTACAACCTTCAAGGTCATCATAACACTCTCTTATCTGATCATGAGAAGCTTTCTTATGAATTTCTTCAAAGAAAGCAAGATCTTGAAAAGCTAAGAGTAAGTTATGAAGATATTTAGAAGGAGCGCGATTCATTACTTGCTCAACAAATCAGCGCTGCTCAGGAAGAATTTGTTCCTCCATGTTTGAAGTGCATTGAACGTGAATCTGCTAATTCTTCACCTGAATGTTCAAATGCTTCTAATGCTACAAATTCTTCACCTGTCTCTGCTATCACTAATTCCTCAACTGAGGACATTGCTAGTAACACTGATGATGTAGGGCTGAAGGAATTGTACATGGCAGGCATGTACAAAAGCCTCAAAGGGCATCAGACTCTTTGTGATGTGCTTAAAAAGCATATCCTCAACAGGAACCCTAGGAGAGAGGGTATTTCCTTTGAGAGGAAAATCAATGCTGATGGAACATACTGGAAGTCTGAGCAGTACCCCAAAACCTCATGGGTTGCTGCAAAGGGACCTCCAGTAGATCCATCTAATCTATCTGGCTTTACATGTGAATCTCCTCATTCTGCTGATGAGTCATTTGACTCCAACTATAAACTGTTCAAAAACTAGAATGGTGAAGTATTTGCTAGATATGTTGGCACTAACTGCAGGAACGGTTCCCCTATGAAGAAAATCTGGGTTCCCAAAAGGTACCTTGAAAATCTTCAGGTGAATGTCATCATGACTCCACCTTTGAAGAATAGGAACCCCAAATCAAATTCTTCATATCGATCCAAGTCCTCATACGGACCAAATTCCTCACGTGGATCAAATTCCTCAATTGGATCAAAATCCTCATATGAACATCATCGTGCTAACACCTCTGTTTCGCAGGGAAGAGCTAAGGGCTATGAATATGAGCATTATTCTTCTAACCATTATGTTCATAAGTCCTCGAAGAATTTCTCTGCTTATTCATATGCTTATCCTAACTCCTCTTATGTGAAATGAAATGGATTGGCTTCTATGCCACCTTTCTCATATGGAGCTCGCAGAGTGATGAAATCTTTGCCACCCCTTAAGATGTGGGTGGTGAAAAAAAAGAACTAATCTCTTATGCAGGGTCAGGTCTCCAGACGTGCTTAAACGTCTGAAGAATTTGTTGGAGACCTGAAATTGCCTGAAAGGACGCAGGCTAATCATGAAGAAATGAACTTTCATTTCTCACGTCCTCATATTGCTTTATCTGTTCTATTACTTGATCTGGTGAAATTGATGTCATATTCTTCACTGATGAAGTATATGAGTTCGTAAGTTGCACTAATTCATCTGCAAGATGATCAACCCAAAGCCAATGAGTGGGTCCTTGATAGTGGATGTACAAATCACATGACTGGTGACAAGAATCTATTGATGGATGTTCCCTTATCCCCATCGCATCTGAAGCATATCATCTTCGCTGACAAAGGCAAAAGTCAGGTATTGGGTCTAGGTAAGGTTGCGATCTCAAAGGATCGACACATGGACAAAGTCATGCTTGTCGAGTCCTTAGGATACAACCTCATGTCTGTCTCAATGCTATGTGATCTTGATATGGTTGTTGTCTTTGGCAAGTATCATTGTGTTGTGATCATGGAAGCTGACAATTCCAAAGTCTTCGAAGGCTTTAGGAGAGGAGACTTGTATATTGTTGATTTCTGCAGGACCACAAACAACCGTATGCCTACTTGCAAAAGCTTCAGAAGGCTGGCTATGGCATCGACGACTTGGACATGCAGGCATGAGGAATTTGCACACGCTTGCGAAGAAGAAGCATGTCATTGGCATTGAGAATGTCAAATTCCTCAAGGATCACTTATGCGGAGCCTGTGAAGATGGAAAGATGATCAAGGCCAAGCATTCAGTGAAGACAATCATGACTACCACTCGACCATTTGAATTGCTTCATATGGATCTCTTTGGTCCTAATCATTATTCTGCAGTTTCAAATGATGCATCTCTATATGGCTTCGTTATTGTTGATGATTACTCTCGTTACACATGGGTACATATTGTCACTTACAAACATGAGGTGCAGGAAGTCTTCAAACGATTTTCCTCGAGGGCTCCAACCAACTTTGGTGTGAAGATCAAGCACATCAGAAGTGACAATGGAACTAAGTTCAAGAATTCTGGTCTTGATGACTATTTTGATGAACTCGGTATCACTCATGAGTTATCTGCTCCTTATACTCCTCAGCAAAATGGCGTCGTGGAGCGCAAGAACAGGACTCTTGCTGAGATGGCTCGCACTATGCTTGATGAATACAAGACGCCTCGTCATTTCTGGATTGATGCAATTGATACTGCGTGCCATATCATCAACAGGGTATATCTTCACAAATTCTTCAAGAAGACTGCTTATGAACTCCTCACTGACAAGAAACCCAATGTGAGTTATTTCAAAGTCTTCGGTGCTAAATGTTGGATTAGAGATCCTCATCACAATTCTAAATTTGCACCGAAAGCACATGAAGGTTTTATGCTTGGTTATGGAAAGGACTCGCACACCTACAGAGTCTTCAACAACGTTCTCCACAAGGTGGTTGAAACTGTAGATGTGCGGTTCGATGAAACTAATGGCTCGCAAAGAGAGCACCTACCTTCTGTGATAGATGAACAGCCACCTGAGGAATCCATTAAGTCCAAGGCTACTGAGGATGTCATTCCTACCGAAGAATCTGTTGAAGAAATCATCTCAGAACGTGAAGAACATCATACTAATGCACCTGAAGAAAATGATGCTGAAGAAAATGCTGATCAACCTCGATGACAACTAGATCATCCTCGCGTGGCAAATGAAGTGCAAATTGAGAGAATCATCGATGACGTTGAAGCACCAGGTCCTCTCACACGCTCAAGAGCCTCACATTTATCTAACTTTTGTGGGCACTTTGCTTTTGTCTCTATAATAGAGCCCACTAAGGTAGATGATGCATTTCTGGAGCCTGAGTGGATTCAAGCTATGCAAGAAGAATTACATCAGTTCAAGCTCAACAACGTCTGGGAACTGGTTAATCGTCCAGATCCTCGCAAGCACAATATCATTGGCACAAAGTGGATCTATCGCAACAAGAAAGATGAAAATGGCCTTGTTGTGAGGAATAAGGCACGACTTGTAGCTCAAGGCTACACACAGGTTGAAGGAATAGATTTCGATGAAACTTTTGCACCTGTTGCTAGACTTGAGGCTATTTGCATATTACTTTCTTATGCTAACCATCATGACATCATCTTATATCAAATGGATGTGAAAAGTGCATTCCTCAATGGTAAGCTTGAGGAAGAAGTATATGTTGCTCAACCCCCAGGTTTTGAACATCCAAAGCATCCTGACAAAGTCTTCAGACTCAATAAGGCCCTCTATGTCCTCAAGAAGGCCCCTCGGGCGTGGTATGATACTTTGAAGGAATTCCTCATGAAGAAAGGCTTCAAACCCGGTTCACTCGACCCTACTCTTTTCACTAAATCTTATGATGTTGAACTATTTGTGTGCCAAATATATGTTGATGATATTATCTTTGGCTGTACTAACCAACGTTACAGTGATGAATTTGCCTATATGATGAGTGAAGAATATCAAATTTCTATGATGGGAGAATTAAAATTCTTCTTAGGTCTTCAAATTCGTCAACAGCGCAATGGCATATTCATATCTCAGGAGAAATACCTCAAGGATGTATTGAGGAAATTCGGCATGCAAGATTGCAAAGGCGTCAAAATCCCTATGCCCACAAATGGCCATCTATGCACTAATGAAAATGGTATTCACTTCGATCAAAAGGTATATCGCTCCATGATTGGTTCTTTATAGTACCTATGTGCATCTAGGCCAGACATTATGCTTAATGTTTGCATGTGTGCCCGATTTCAAGCTACATCGAAGGAATCACACCATAAGGTTGTGAAGCATATTCTTCGATATCTAGCTCACACACCAACACTTGGATTATGGTACCCCAAGGGCTCGGCTTTTGATCTCATTGATATTCTGACTCGACTATGCTGGTGATCGTGTGGACCGCAAGTCAACATCCGGCACATGCCATTTCCTCGACGATCTTTGGTCCATTGGTCCTCGAAGAAATGAACTACGATCACCGCTCATCGTTGAAGCTGAGTACATTGCTGATGGTTCTTGCTGTGCTCAATTACTATGGATGGAGCAAACTCTCAAGGACTACGGCATCAACATGAAAAATGTGCCTCTCTACTGTGACAATGAGAGCGCCATCAAGATTGCTCATAACCCAGTTCAGCACTCGAAGACAAAGCACATTCAGATTCGTCATCACTTTCTTCGCGATCATGTGTTGAAGGGCGACATTTCTATTGAGCATGTGAAGAGTGAAGAACAGATAGCCGATATCTTCACAAAGCCCTTGGATGATAAGAGGTTTAGCAAGTTGCGGTGTGAGCTAAATATCCTAGAATCTTCGAATGTCCTTCGAAAAGGACACACATCCTAACACTTATGCAAAATTGATGACTTAGATGTGCAACACACGAAGAAACGTTTTTCTTCAATTAGTGAAGACTAACACTCTAAGTGTGAAGAAATTAACGAAGAATTTGATTCTCAGAGCCCAACGACAATTGTACGCGGTGTCTGAAATCATCATTCTTATACGGTGGGTCACGCCACCAACAAAAGTTGAAAATCTTCAATTTGAGTTTTTCTTCTTTTTGAAATTCCTCAGTTGTTCGTTTTCTTCAACTTTGCAATGTCTTCACCGTTTCCGCCGTTTGTGTTCATTGACTAATTGCTAATTCTTCATGTGCATTCTATTATTGCTAATTCTTCAAGTTGCTTTTGCTGCTAAGTGACTGTGATTGGACCCTTCCCCCTCTATGCTAAACTCAGCCAATCTATTCACAAATTCTTCATGTGCATTCTATTTGAAACTCGTTCAAAATCTTCACTGTGTCCTTGTCAGCTGAAGAATCTGCGAACGGAACTTTAAAACTTATCTTATCTGATTTTTCAACGTTTGCCGCTCAAACAGTCCGCATTCCACGAAATACTTACCTATTCACCCACGATCTCACACGATCGCTACCTCTTAGTACGTGGGTGACACATGTCGCGCGAATGAGAAGGGTCAGGGGCACGTTCGTCCAATTTCTTCGGGCGAATAGTTTTTCACCGCGGCTATATATACCCCTCCCCTTCCTCACTTCACTTTTACTCCGCTCAACCTCTCTCCCGCTCGAGCTTCCCAAAACCTAGCGCCGCCGCTACCTCCATTGTCGCCGGTGAGGAAGAGCTTCACTACCTCGACCTCGTCGCCGTCGTACTCGCGCCGGTTGCGGATTTCTTCACTCCGCCGCCGCCGTAGCTGTCTTCCTCTGCCGAGTTAGGGCGTGGAAGATCTGAACTGACGAACTTCACATCTACACTTCCCAGTTCGTCGTGTTATTCATCCAGGGTAATTAAGAGTTACTTTTACTGCCCTCTTTGATTCAAACTTCACACACACTAAACACCTCGCATATCATCAATTCTTGATCTGTTTCTCTAAGCAACATTTTTCTTCAAGATTCCTCAGTTGTGTGGATTTTCAATCTGTACAACTCTGGAACCTAAGACAAAGACGCTTAGTGAAATTCTTCAAGACACATCTGGTCAAATTCCTCAAAGTTGTTCTTTTTTAAAAACCTCCGAGTACGCGTATGACCTCTCCAAATTCCTCGCAACTATACTCTGTTCACATGTACACATGTCCGTTGCTGAATCACTAGGTTCTCATCAACTTAACTCATTTGCAGCGTTCCTCGAAGAAAAGTTGCACACCTCTTCAGAAAATTCAGTTGTTCATATTCCTCAGCTGAAGAAAATGGCTGACAGTAAGAAGCCACAGAAAGGAGGAAAGAGGCCTAAGGTCAACACAACATTTGAGATCCCTGATGACATCTATGCTGGATACTGCGCACCTCCTGAGGAAGATAAAAATCAGCGCAAGGTGCGCATTCAGAAGATTGAGAGGAGATGGGCAAGAGAGTGGAGGGAGTACATATATGTTACTCCAAATATATGAAGAAATTTTCTCTAAATCCTCCATGCCCAAGACCCCCGTTGGCACCTGGCCAAGTAGCAGATCCCACAGCCTCAAGCGCGGTGAGGACTATCCTGAAGAATGGGCCAAGCGCCAGGCCAAACTGGCCAAACAGGCAAAAGAAGCAGTCAGGAAATTTAATGAAGACTCTGCTGCTGCTGCTACCACTGTTGAGGCCTCTGCTGTCAAGCCAAAGAAGGTCATGGCAAAGAAGCCTGCTCATAAGCCAAGTGCTTCATCCTTAATGCCCTCATGGCCAAGTTCCTCAACAATGCCCTCACGGCCAGATTCCTCAAAGCCTTCACGGCAAATTCCTCAAGCTGCTCCTGCTCTTCCAAAGCCCTCAGCTCCTCCGCCAAAGTCCTCAGCTGCTCTGACTAAATCCTCAGCACCTGTGCATCTCGCCACGTGCCAAAGGACAGCAGGCATCTCTATTGCCTCAGGAGCATCTACTAGTTCCTCAGCTCCATCAAATTCTTCTGGCCCCTCTCTGCTGAAGAAAAAGGCCACTGCTGGACGAGGCACTCGACCAAGTCCTCACAAGAAGCAGGTCACCTTCCACGTGCCGTCTGATGAAGATGAAGCTGATGATGAGGAACTTGCTGAAATCATCAGAGACATGCAGGTCAAGGCCGCTAGAGCCAAAGGCAGCAATGTGCCATTGCTTCTGGATCCGAAGTTGATCCTAGACTTCATCGACCTATGGCACAAGGATCCCAACACACCTTTGCCAGAGATGAACCTCACTCCTGGTCAAAGTCATGTTTTGACTGCCTTCATTGAAGAAGAGAAGTGGAAATTTGAGCAAGGAAGGAGAGTGAAGAAAGCGCAGTACAAGAAACAGCAATTTCTGAAGCAAAATGTTTTGAAGCTTTCCCCTGAAGAACTCGTTGCCTTGCAAGCTGAGATCAAACAATTAAGTGATGAATTTGATTGCTACTATGCTTACTAGCTTGGAGCCAAAGTCAGATTTGTGAATTTAACTAAGAAGTTCACTTCAAAGGTTGCTGCCCCAATGCAACAGGAAAACCCTCAGGCTGAGGCTTCTGCTCAGCCTACTGAAGAACATGCCAGCACCACTGATGAAAATTAGGCTGCTGATGAATCTCAAAGTACCAGGGCTGATGATTGCATTCCATCCGCTGAAGAAATTGCCAGGGCAACCTCTAGTGTTGCGCATGAAGAAACTGCCAGGACAGCTCAAGCTTCAACCGCTGTGCCTGAAGAAAATGAAGAAGTCAGGGCAACTGCAACAGTTGTGCCTGAAGAAATTGAACCAAATTCCTCTGCTCCTCCTGTGCCTACTCCAACTCCGATCCTTCCGTCTGCATTAGATGTGAAGAAGACCAAGGCTGCAGAGCATGCAGCTATGAAGAAAAGGAAGGCATCAACTTCATCAGATTCTTCAGCTCTGAAGAAGATGAAGCCATTGACCAGCTCTTTTGAAAATCCAATTGATGCCATTCCAGTCCCATTCATGCCATCAAAGGACCTTGTTCCTTTTGATGAAGAATATGTTGGGGAACGTAGTAATTTCAAAAAAATTCCTATGCACATGCAAGATCATTGTGATGCATAGCAATGAGAGGGGAGAGTGTTGTCCACGTACACTCGTAGACCAAAAGCGGAAGCGTTAGCACAACGCGGTTGACGTAGTCGTACGTCTTCACGATCCGACCGATCAAGTACCGAACGTACGGCACCTCCGAGTTCAACACATGTTTAGCCCGATGACATCCCTCGAACTCCGATCCAGCCGAGTGTTGAGGGAGAGTTTCGGCAGCACGACGGCGTGGTGAAGATGTTGATGTTCTACCGACGCAGGGCTTCGCCTAAGCACCGCTACAGTATTATCAAGGTGGACTATGGTGGAGGGGGCACCTCACACGGCTAAAAGATCAACTGATCAATGTTGTGTCTCTAGGGTGCCCCCTTCCCCTGTATATAAAGGAGCAAGGGGGGTGCGGCCGGCCAGGGAGAGGGTGCGCCGGGAGGAGTCCTACTCCCACCGGGAGTAGGACTCCCCCCTTTCCTAGTTGGATTAGGACTAGGGAGGGGGAAGGAGTGGAGGAGAAGAAGGAAGGGGGGCGCCACCCCCCTCTCCTTGTCCTATTCGGGCTGGGGGGGGAGGGGCACGCAGCCCAGCCCTAGCCACCTCTCCTCTCTTCCACTTAGGCCCACTACGGCCCATTAAGTTCCCGGGGGGTTCCGGTAACCTCCCGGTACTCCGGTAAAATCCCGATTTCACCCGGAACACTTCCGATATCCAAACATAGGCTTCCAATATATCAATCTTCATGTCTCGACCATTTCGAGACTCCTCGTCATGTCCGTGATCACATCCGGGACTCAATAACCTTCGTACATCAAAACATATAAACTCATAATATAACCGCCATCGTAACGTTAAGCGTGCGGACCCTACGGGTTCAAGAACTATGTAGACATGACCGAGACACGTCTCCGGTCAATAACCAATAGTGGAACCTGGATGCTCATATTGGCTCCCACATATTCTATGAAGATCTTTATCGGTCAGACCGCATAACAACATACGTTGTTCCCTTTGTCATCGATATGTTTCTTGCCCGAGATTCGATCGTCGGTATCTCAATACCTAGTTCAATATCGTTACCGGCAAGTATCTTTACTCGTTCCGTAATACATCATCCCGCAACTAACTCATTTAGTTGCAATGCTTGCAAGGCTTAAGTGATGTGTATTACCGAGAGGGCCCAGAGATACCTCTCCGACAATCGGAGTGACAAATCCTAATCTCGAAATACGCCAACCCAACATGTACCTTCGGAGACACCTGTAGAGCACCTTTATAATCACCCAGTTACGTTGTGACGTTTGGTAACACACAAAGTGTTCCTCCGGTAAACGAGAGTTGCATAATCTCATAGTCATAGGAACATGTATAGGTCATGAAGAAAGCAATAGCAACATACAAAACGATCGTGTGCTAAGCTAACGGAATGGGTCATGTCAATCACATCATTCTCCTAATGATGTGATCCCGTTAATCAAATGACAACTCATGTCTATGGCTAGGAATCATAACCATCTTTGATCAACGAGCTAGTCAAGTAGAGGCATACTAGTGACAATCATTCTGCCTATGTATTCACACATGTATTATGTTTATGTTAATACAATTCTAGCATGAATAATAAACATTTATCATGATATAAGGAAATAAATAATAACTTTATTATTGCCTCTAGGGCATATTTCCTTCAGTCTCCCACTTGCACTAGAGTCAATAATCTAGTTCACATCGCCATGTGATTTAACATCAATAGTTCACATCTTTATGTGGTTAACACCAATAGTTCACATCGACATGTGACCAAGACCCAAAGGGTTTACTAGAGTCAATAATCTAGTTCACATCGTTATGTGATTAACACCCAAAGATTACTAAGGTGTGATCATGTTTTGCTTGTGAGAGAAGTTTAGTCAACGGGTCTGCCACATTCAGATCCGTATGTATTTTGCAAATTTCTATGTTAACAATGCTCTGCACGGAGCTACTCTAGCTAATTGCTCCCACTTTCAATACGTATCCAGATTGAGACTTAGAGTCATCTGGATCAGTGTCAAAATTTGCATCAATGTAACCATTTACGACGAACCTTTTTTGTCACCTCCATAATCGAGAAACATATCCTTATTCCACTAAGGATAATTTTGACCGCTGTCCAGTGATCTACTCCTAGATCACTATTGTACTCCCTTGCCAAAATTAGTGTAGGGTATACAATAGATCTGGTACACAACATGGCATACTTTATAGAACCTATGGCCAAGGCATAGGCAATGACTTTCATTCTCTTTCTATCTTCTGCCGTGGTCGGGCTTTGAGTCTTACTCAATTTCACACCTTGTAATACAGGCAAGAACTCTTTCTTTGACTGTTCCATTTTGAACTACTTCAAAATCTTGTCAAGGTATGTGTTTTGTGGAAGTCCAATTAAGCGTCTTGATCTATCTCTATAGATCTTGATGCCCAATATGTAAGCAGCTTCACCGAGGTCTTTATTTGAAAAACTCTTATTCAAGTATCCCTTTATGCTATCCAGAAATTCTATATCATTTCCAATCAGCAATATGTCATCCACATATAATATCAGAAATTCTATAGAGCTCCCACTCACTTTCTTATAAATACAGGCTTCTCCAAAAGTCTGTAAAAAACCAAATGCTTTTATCACACTATCAAAGCGTTTATTCCAACTCCGAGAGGCTTGCACTAGTCCATAAATGGATCGCTGGAGCTTGCACACTTTGTTAGCTCCCTTTGGATCGACAAAACCTTCCGGTTGCATCATATACAACTCTTCTTCCGTAAATCCATTCAGGAATGCAGTTTTGACATCCATTTGCCAAATTTCATAATCATAAAATGCGGCAATTGGTAACATGATTCGGACAGACTTAAGCATCGCTACGGGTGAGAAGGTCTCATCGTAGTCAATCCCTTGAACTTGTTGAAAACCTTTTGCAACAAGTTGAGCTTTGTAGACAGTAACATTACCGTCATGTCAGTCTTCTTCTTGAAGATCCATTTATTCTCAATTGCTTGCCGATCATCGGGCAAGTCAACTAAAGTCCACACTTTGTTCTCATACATGGATCCCATCTCAGATTTCATGGCCTCAAGCCATTTCGCGGAATCTGGGCTCACCATCGCTTCTTCATAGTTCGAGGTTCGCTATGGTCAAGTAACATGACCTCCGAACAGGATTACCGTACTACTCAAAAGCGGCTCGTGCTCGTTGATCTACGGTTCAGTAGTAACTTGATCCAAGTTTCATGATCATCATCATTAACTTCCTCTCTTGTTGGTGTAGACATCACTTTGAACTGATTTCTGTGATGAACTATTTTCCGATTCGGGAGAAGGAACAATTACCTTATCAAGTTCCACTTTCCTCCCACTCACTTCTTTCGAGAGAAACTCCTTCTCTAGAAAGGATCCATTCTTAGCAATGAATTTTCCTTCAGATCTGTGATAGAAGGTGTACCCAACAGTCTCCTTTGGGTATCCTATGAAGACACATTTCTCCGATTTGGGTTCGAGCTTATCAGGTTGAAGCTTTTTCACATAAGCATCGCAACTCCAAACTTTAAGAAACGACAGCTTAGGTTTATTGCTAAACCATAGTTCATACGGTGTCGTCTCAACGGATTTAGATGGTGCCCTATTTAACGTGAATGCAGTTGTCTCTAATGCATAATCCCAAAATGATAGTGGTAAATCGGTAAGAGACATCATAGATCGCACCATATCTAATAAAGTGCGTTATGATGTTCGACACACCATTACACCGTGGTGTTCTGTGTGGCGTGAGTAGTGAAACTATTTCACATTGTTTTAATCAAGGCCAAACTCAGAACTCAAATATTTTACCTCTGCGATCATATCGTAGGAACTTTTATTTTCTTGTTACGATGATTCTCCACTTCACTCTGAAATTCTTTGAACTTTTCAAATGTTTCAGGCTTGTGTTTCATCAAGTGGATATACCCATATCTGCTCAAATCATTTGTGAAGGTCAGAAAATGATGATACTTGCCGTGAGCCTTAACATTCATTGGACCGCATACATCAGTATGTATTATTTCCAATAAGTTAGTTGCTCGCTCCATTCTTTCGGAGAACAGAGTCTTAGTCATCTTGCCCATGAGGCATGGTTCGCAAGCATCAAGTGATTCATAATCAAGTGATTCCAAAAAGCCCATCAGCATGGAGTTTCTTCATGCGCTTTACACCAATATGACCTAAACGGCAGTGCCACAAATAAGTTGCACTATCATTATTAACGTTGCATCTTTTGGCTTCAATATTATGAATATGTGTATCACTACGATCGAGATCCAACGAACCATTTTCATTGGGTGTATAACCATAGAAGGTTTTATTCATGTAAACAGAACAACAATTATTCTCTAACTTAAATGAATAACCGTATTGCAATAAACATGATCAAATCATATTCATGCTCAACGCAAACACCAAATAACATTTATTTTAGGTTCAACACTAATCCCGAAAGTATAGGGAGTGTGCGATGATGATCATATCAACCTTGGAACCACTTCCAATACACATCGTCACTTCACCCTTAACTAGTCTCTGTTCATTCTGCAACTCCCGTTTCGAGTTACCACTCTTAGCAACTAAACTAATATCAAATACTGAGGGGTTGCTATAAACACTAGTAAGATACACATTAATAACATGTATATCAAATATACCTTTGTTCACCTTGCCATCCTTCTTATCCGCCAAATACTTGGGGTAGTTCCGCTTCCAGTGTAGCGACCAGACCCGAATGGATCAAGTCTCTGTGCTCATTGTCATCCCCGGATCAAGAATGCCGACACCACACAAGATTTCAAGGATTTATAGCAGAGTAGCAATCACACACTTATTACATCGTTGTCCACAAGGAACTTATTACAATAATATGGCTTAAGGCCATCTAATAATAACAATGAAGGCTTGGAAGATAAGTGAGTCCATCAACTCCATCGGCATCATCGAGTATAGAACCACGACCTAACACCTTACTGTCGTTCGAAAAGTCTGCAACGTGAAAGTTGCAGCCTGAAAACGGGTCAAGACATGGAATATGCCGCAATGTAACACATAGAGAGTAATGAAGCAACAAGCCTATACTACATGCATATTTGGCTGGTGGTAAGGCTCTACGGTTACATTTTTGCATAAAGCTAGTTTTTCCCTACATCAAAGGAATAATTTTATTTAACTATCATGGTGGTTGTTAAACATTGAGAATGGTTGACAGCATCCTCAATCCCAATTAAAAAGTACTCATCAAAACCCAATAACTTTTATTAGAAGTAACATGTTGAGATTCACATGATATTCAATTACCAGATACTCAAAATGTCCATAACCGGGGACACGGCTAATCATGATTAGTTTATACACTCTGCAGAGGTTTGCACACTTTTCCCCACAAGACTCGATCGCCTCCGCTTGGTTCTCGCACTACATGGTGTTTGAGAAACGGATGACCGAGACATAGTCTTTCAGAAGCACTAGCACCTTACATGTGGGTAGACCATACCAACCTACATCCCCTACATCAGCTAGCCTACCCGTAAGAGTTCGCACAACTTAATCAACTACGCCAGAGCCCATAATTGGCTTGTGGCTGCACACGGAAGTTTCCAGTTTGAATAATCTTATGATCCCTTAGAGCCCAGGTGGCGGTCCAAGAAATACAGTAAGTCCTGATGGAAACCAGTGCCTCAATCCACCCAGATGTGTGTTTAGGTTGCCACCTTAGATAAACCTTTAATTAACAATCTCATATCTGTCATGGATATTCACTCACCCAATCCACGTCTACTAGCATAGCATGGCATAATAAGCAAACGTAGAAGTAACTCCCAAGGTTTCATAAGTAAAACAGGTAATAGGTACTACCTCAATCTACTTCCCATCCCACAATTTATTTAGATCCTAAACATGCAAGTGTTTGAGGGTTTGATCTAATGCAATAAAACTGGGTAGTAGAAAGGTATGATCAAGTGTTACTTGCCTTGCTGATGATCCGCGAGACCTAGATATTCGAAGTAACAAGCGGCGACCGGTGATCTAACGCAGACAAACAACAAGCATACAATAAGTACTCATCTAATGCACGGGGAAATCTCGAATAAAAGATCTAACCAGAGAGTTCAACTTAAGAACCCTGGTTGCAAAAGAATCGAATCAAATAAGGCATCGAAAGTCGAAACTCGAGAGAGAACGACTCGGTTTAGCAATCTGAAACTAGGTCAAAATTTTACAGTAGCAAAACTGTGTGTAAGTAGGTTAGTCAGAACGGCGGTTTCGTAATGAAACTCCAGGCGCTTGAATCACCTGATTCCGATAAACGAGCAAGAAATTAAACAGATTTGAAAATCGGATCGGAAATCGAATCAGAAAATAACGGATTAAATCCGATTAAAAGAAAACGATGAACGGATTAAATAATGGACGTTCGTTACCAGAACTAATCCAACGAACACATTCATTGAAACGAACGGTTCGTGAACGTCATAAATAAGAAAACCAAAAAATAAAACCATCTAGGTTTTAAAAAACCGAACATCACGAGAAAACCGGATCGGGTTTTTCTAAAAACCGGACCGGGCGGTGGCGGCGGCTACCTCCGTGGCTTCGCGGCTGGGCTCTGCGGCCCGGGGGCAAGGCGAGGTCGGGAGGCGGCGAGGGGCGGCGACGGCGGGAACGGCAAGCGGGGGGCTCTTGGCCGGGCTCGGGTGAGGGGCGGGTGGCGGGATGAGGAGAGGGGGGGCGGTATATATAAGGAGGGTGGCCGGCGCTTGGGAAGGGGGGGGGGCGGGGGGCGGGTCGGGACCGACTCCGGCGGCGGCGGGCAGCGTCGGCGGTGGAGATCACATGGGGGAGAGAGGAGGTGGGCGGGCAGGCAGGCCGGCCTGGGCCTGGGCCTTGGCCCAAAGGGGGGAGTTTTTTTTTTTTGAAAACAAAACTAAACGGATTAAAAAATACCAAACGAACTCCTAATTTAATAAAATTAATTTTCCCGACTCCTAAAATGAGTCTAACAAAATGAACTTTAAAAACGGGCAGATATGCATAATTTTTAAAATGCTCATTTTTGCCTAAAGCAAATAAATCTTTCAAAGCCAAATTTGATTTATTTATAATATCTTCATTTTTCCTAAATGTTGGGAAATTCATATTATTCCCTCTCTTAATTTTTTATAGGAAAACTTTATGAAGATAATTAAATAAATCCAATGATCCTATTTTCAAAATTTGAGAAATCCCAAATATGAAAATATTGAAACTTCCAACTTCTCCGAGGGTCCTTGAGTTGCGTGAAATTTTCTAGGATCGAAAAATGCGAGAAAATATGATATGCATGATGACCTAATGTATAACCTTCCAAATTGAAAATTTGGGATGTTACAAACCTACCCCTTAAGATGAATCTCTACCCTCGAGATTCGGGTTGGCTAGAAAATAGGTGAGGTGGTCCTTGAGCAAAACTTCCTCTCTTTCCTGTGTGGCTTCATCCTCGGTGGTGGCTCCACCGAACTTTGCAAAACTTGATAACCTTGCTGCGGGTAACTCTGCTGGCATAATCGAGAATCTTAACCGGTTTTTCCTCATATGTCAAGTCATCCTTCAACTGAATTGCTTCCAAAGGGCACCGTGTCTCTTAACGGTACCTCTGCTATCTCGGGTGACATTTCTTCAATCGAGAAACATGGAATACATCATGAACTCCCGACAGTCCTTCCGCAATTCCAACTTATAAGCAACTTCTCCCATGCGTTGTAAAATCTTATACGGTCCAACGAAACGTGGTGCTAACTTTCCTTTAACTCCAAAACGCTTAACTCCTCAAGCGGGATACTCTAAGATATACTCTGTCTCCAACTTCATACTCAATCGCTGCGCTTTGAATCGGCATAGCTCTTTTTGTCCGGACTGGGCTACCTTGAGCTCGTCTAGAATCAACTTAACTTTCTGCTCGCACTCCTTAATCAAATCTGGTCCAAACAACCGACGATCTCCAGTTTATTCCCATGACAACGGTGTCCTGCACCTTCTTCCATATGAGCCTCGAAGGTGCCATCTTCAAGCTGGTTTGGTAACGGTTGTTGTAGGAAAATTCTGCATACGGCAAATTATCATCCCAACTAGATCCATAATCTAGTGCACAAGCTCTCAAAGATGTCCTCCAAAATCTGATTGACTCTCTCGGTCTGTCCATCGGTCTGTGGGTGGAAAGCTGATCAATTCCACCGTTCCCAATGTTTCGTGTAACCGGTTCCAAAATTTCGAGGTAAACCGGGTTCCTCTATCTCGACACGATGCTCCTCGAACTCCGTGCAAACACACAATTCTGGTCATGTATATCTTTGCCAACTTAGCACTGCTATAGGTAGTCTTGACCGAATGAAATGAGCTACCTTTGTTAAACAATGACTATAACCCAAATCGAGTCATATCCCGAACGAGTCTTTGGCAAACCTGTGATGAAATCCATGCCTAGTTTATCCCACTTCCATTCGGTATCGGCAATGGTTGTAATAATCCTCGCTGGCTTCGATGCTCGCTTTTACTTTCGACATACATCACAAACTGCTACATACTCCGCAATATCCTTCTTCATTCCGTCCACCGAAAGTATTCTTCAAATCCAAATACATCTTGGTATTTCCGGTGAATCGAATAGGGTGAATCATGGGCTTCTTGTAAAATCAACTTCCCGATCTCCGGGTCATTGGGCACATAAACACGGTCTTCAAACCATAGGGTATCGTGCTCATCCTCACGAAATCCTTTAGCTTTTCCTTTGCTCATTTTTTTCCTTTATAGAGGCAACTTCCTTATCCGCCTTTTGGGCTTCTCTCGATTTTGTCCATCGCTGTCGATCAATCTCCAATGCTGCTACATAGCCTCTCGGAACTATTTCCAAACATAGCTCTCAAGGTCCTCGCTAACTCATTGGGTATTCCTCCCATCATTAGGGTATTGACGTGGCTCTTACGGCTCAATGCGTCTGCTACGACATTAGCCTTTCCGGGGTGATAATGCAATCTCATGTCATAATCCTTGATAAGTTCTAACCATCTCCTTTGTCTGAGATTCAATTCCTTCTGTGTGAAGATGTACTTCAAACTCTTGTGATCCGTATATACTTCACAATGATTTCCAATGAGAAAATGTCTCCATGTCTTCAAGGCATGCACAACGGCTGCTAACTCCAAATCATGTGTGGCATAATTCAACTCATGGGGCTTAAGTTGTCGTGAAGCATACGAAACAACTCTTCCTTATTGCATAAGTACGGCTCCAAGTCCTCGACGTGAAGCGTCGCAATACACCTCATAATCCTTGGTCTGATCTGGCAATATCAAAACTGGTGAGGTAACCAATCTTTTCTTCAACTCCTGAAAACTTGCCTCACAGTCCTCACCCATATGAATTTGTTTTCCTTCTTCAACAATTCAGTCATAGGCTTAGCAATCCTTGAGAAATTCTCAATGAATCTTCGTAGTATCCTGCGAGTCCAAGGAAACTCGAATCTCTCCAACTGTCGCTGGTGCTTCCCATTTGGTTACGGTCTCAACCTTTGTGGGTCAACTGCTATCCCTTCTCCGGATATAACATGTCCGAGAAATCCAACTTCCTTTAGCCAAAACTCACATTTGCTGAACTTGGCATACAACTGGTGTTCCTCGCCCTCCAAAACCAATCGCAATGTTCCTTGTGTTCCTCTTCATTCTTCGAGAAAATCAAAATGTCATCAATGAACACCACGATTTAACTTATCCAAAAACTCCATAAACACTTTGTTCATCGTGTTCATGAAATAGGCTGGTGCGTTAGTCATCCAAATGACATAACGGTATACTCATACAGTCCATATCTCGTGGTAAATGCTGTCTTGGGTATGTCTTGCTCCCGAATCTTCAATCGATGGTACCACGATCGCAAGTCGATCTTGAAAACACCTTGGCTCCTTGCAAGCGATCAAACATATCATTAATCATAGGTAGTGGGTACTTGTTCTTGATTGTTACTTCATTCAATCCACGCTAATCAACAACCATTCTCAAAGATCCATCCTTCTTCTCCACTAACAAAACGGGTGATCCCCAAGGTGAAGAACTTGGGCGATAAAACCTTTATCCAATAGTTCCTTAATCGCTTCTTGATTTCGCCAAATCCTTTGCGGGCATCCTGACGGTCGCTTCGATATCGGGCCTGTTCTCGCAACAGCTCGATCAAAACTCAATGTCCCTATCCGTGGCATTCCCGGCAACTCTTCCGAAATACATCAGAAAATCCTTCACCATCGGTACTTCTTCCCGCACCACTCCTAAGCAATTAACTTGCGCTCTTCTCGCTCGTGCCGTGATACATACTTGATCCTTCTTCCTTCCGTGTGGTGAGCAAAATTGACTTTGTGGTGCAATCTATGTTTCCTCCATACCTTGATAACCAATCCATACCTAATATCACATCCAATCCTTGGGATTCCGTAACTATTAGGTCCGAGGGGAAAACATAGTGTCCAATCCTTAATGGCAATGATCACACCATTTACTAGCCATGTACTCCTCCGGTGAGGTTACTAGCATGGGTGACCTAAGGGCTTGGGTCGGTAATCTGTACTTATCCACAAATCCCTTGATATGTATGAATGCGATGCACCAAGATCGAAAAGAACAACTGCAGAAATGACTTAACCAAAACTTACCGACATCGCATCGGGCTGATCTTCAACCTCCTCCACATCAATGTGGTTCACCCGTCCCCTGTTGAAAGGGTTGGGCTTCTTTCGAGCTTCCATTGCCATTTCCATTCTAGCCTTCGACAGTCATTTGCATAATGCCCAGTCTTATGCACTTAAAGCAAGTGATGTGACTCAGTCTACTTTGGATGGTGTTGACGGGTTGGTGCGGTTCTGTCCATTGCTTCCTCCATTCCTGCTCCCATTCTTGGTGCCATTATGGTTATGCTGAATTACCTCCTCCATGGGTATGCTGAAACTGAATTCTGACTTAGGGTATAACGAGGTTTCACTGAGCTCCGAGTTATACTTCCCTTGTCCATACTTCCGCTTATGTTCTCAATTTGTCTGCCGCTTTCCTTCAAGCATGAGGGCTCGGTCTACCAACTCCTGGTAGTTGTTGAAACTGCTACCATCAACGGCATGTCAAGTCATCATTCAGTCCTTCTAGAAACTTCTCCCGCTTAGCTGCATCGGTAGCAACGCTATCCGGGGCATAACGTGCTAATTTACTAAAGTCATCCACGATCGCCAACAGTCCTTCCTCCTTGGCGAAGTTGCAAACTCACGCTTCTTCATGGCCATGGCTCCTGCTGAAACATGGGCAAGGTCGTAAAAGCTTGCTGAAATTGATCCCATGTGATGTTGTTCACCGGGTAAGTGGTCGTGAAATTCTCCCACCATGCTGCCAAGGGTCCTTCAAGCTGATGTGCTGCAAACTTCACTCTTTCACCATCTGTGCATCCCGCAGCGGTCAGCTCCTTCCTATCTTGCGGAGCCACCATCTGCTACAATCGGCTCGGT
Organism: Aegilops longissima; assembly: GCA_021605205.1. NCBI lineage: Eukaryota > Viridiplantae > Streptophyta > Magnoliopsida > Poales > Poaceae > Aegilops > Aegilops longissima. The sequence continues at coordinate 515,467,988 of CM038679.1, forward strand.
GTTATCGAATACACCGCGGATTCAGTCTAAGGAAACGAGTCGATGATCCGCAGTGGTGGTGGTGGTGGGTTGTTGTTGTTGTTGTTGTTGTTATTGCCCTGTTCGCACCAATGTTTGAATCGTGGTATTCTCTCGCCGGATCAATTGGGTGATCTCTCAAGGGGAAAACGAATCCGGGTCGCGCCTCGGAGGCATCTGATGGGTTTAGAAAAGAAGAGAAATTTAGAATAGAATGAGGTCTAAGGGGAATCACTACCCAAATGCACATGAGCAAATGCACACAAAATCACTTCATTCAATCAAACAAGGGCTTACAACGATCTAACTATCGCAAAAGTGCGGTACTATAATGTTTACATGGAGGAAATACTACTAATATGTGGGGACTTCTACTAATTTGAACCGTGGAAGACTCCATGATGTCCGCTCCACCGCCTTCAAAGTCGGGTTCACTTGGATCCGAATCGGTGTCATCGATGTTGATGTAGTCGCTGGGTATTCGACATACTTGGTCTTCATTCCCGAGTGCCAACTTCTTCTTGAGTTCTTCGATCTCGCACTTAAGATCGTTATTGTGTCTTGCCGAGCTACGATCTCGCCCATGTAGTCCTTGCGTGTAGTCTTTAGTTCTCCTTCCAGCTCGATGATCCTTCCTTTGTCTTCTCAGAATCCAACATATCATTGCACATTTGGTTCTCCGGCGCCGAATGTGCTGATTTAACTCCCGGATGAACGCTGCAATAGATCTATCCTTCTTGGTGCCGACGACGCCCCAGCTTGTCATCTCGGCGTCCGCAAATCTGGTAGATAGTGTCCTTGAGGTCTTCTTGATAAACTTCTCCAATGCGCCCCATGGTGATGTGAGCTGCCATGCTCTTTCCTGCACTCCAAGTGGGTGCAATCAAAACACTATCTATAGGCTTGGTGATTGGGGCGAATGTCCTTCCCGAACGTGAGCGTGAATCTTCCAGCCCTCTTCAGCAGAGTGGCGTTGAAAGTCCCGTGAAGCTTGGTAATCCAATGTTCGTGTACTTGGTGACTTCCTTCAAGTGAAATCCAAAAGGTGTGCCTTCATCCGTTGGGTGTACTTGATCTTCGCGTCCGTCATCCTAAAGAGAGTAGAAAAGATGAGGAGTTAGAAAATGGGAAGAGAGTAGTGATCTATGGCTTTAACTTAGTGGTCGTGGTCCTACAACAACAGTGTGCTCGATACCATTCTCTCAGAGCGACCAGACCGAATGGATCAAGTCTCGTGCTCGGTCATCCTCGGATCAAGAATGCCGACACCACACAAGATTTCAAGGATTTATAGCAGAGTAGCAATCACACACTTATTACATCATTGTCCACAAGGAACTTATTACAATAATATGGCTTAAGGCCATCTAATAATAACAGCGAAGGCTTGGAAGATAAGTGAGTCCATCAACTCCATCGGCATCACCGAGTATAGAACCACGACCTAACACCTTACTCGTCAGTTCTAAAAGTCTGCAACGCGAAAGTTGCAGCCCAAAACGGGTCAAGACATGGAATATGCCGCAATGTAACACATAGAGAGTAATGAAGCAACAAGCCTATACTACATGCATATTTGGCTGGTGGTAAGGCTCTACGGTTACATTTTTGCATAAAGCTAGTTTTTCCCTACATCAAAGGAATAATTTTATTTAACTATCATGGTGGTTGTTAAACATTGAGAATGGTTGACAAGATCCTCAATCCCAATTAAAAAGTACTCATCAAAACCCAATAACTTTTATTAGAAGTAACATGTTGAGATTCACATGATATTCAATTACCAGATACTCAAAACGTCCATAACCGGGACACGGCTAATCATGATTAGTTTATACACTCGCAGAGGTTTGCGACTTTTCCCCATTAAGACTCGATCGCCTCCGCTTGGTTCTCGTGACTACATGGTGTTTGAGAAACGGATGACCGAGACATAGTCTTCGTAAGCACTAGCACCTTACATGTGGGTAGACCGCACCAACCTACATCCCCTACATCAGCTAGCCTACCCGTAAGAGTTCGCACAACTTAATCAACTACGCCAGAGCCCATAATTGGCTTGTGGCTGCACACGGAAGTTTCCAGCTTGAATAATCTTATGATCCCTTAGAGCCCGGTGGCGGTCCAAGAAATACAGTAAGTCCTCGATGGAAACCAGTGCCTCAATCCACCCAGATGTGTGTTTAGGTTGCCACCTTAGATAAACCTTTAATTAACAATCTCACATCTGTCATGGATATTCACTCACCCAATCCACGCCTACTAGCATAGCATGGCATAATAAGCAAACGAGAAGTAACTCCCAAGGTTTCATAAGTAAAACAGTAATAGGTACTACCTCAATCTACTTCCCATCCCACAATTTATTTAGATCCTAAACATGCAAGTGTTTGAGGGTTTGATCTAATGCAATAAAACTGGGTAGTAGAAAGGTATGGTCAAGTGTTACTTGCCTTGCTGATGATCCGCGAGACCTAGAGATTCAAGTAACAAGCGGCGACCGGGTGATCTAACACGCACAAACAACAAGCATACAATAAGTACTCATCTAATGCACGGGAAATCTTGAATAAAAGATCTAACCAGAAAGTTCAACTTAAGAACTCGTTGCAAAAGAATCGAATCAAATAAAGCATCGAAAGTCGAAACTCGAGAGAGAACGACTCGGTTTAGCAATCTGAAACTAGGTCAAAATTTTACAGTAGCAAAACTCTGTGTAAGTAGGTTAGTCGAACGGCGGTTTCAGAACTAAACTCCAGCGCTTGAATCACCCGATTCCGATAAACGAGCAAGAAATTAAACAGATTTGAAAATCGGATCGAAATCGAATCGAAAATAACGGATTAAATCCGATTAAAAGAAAACGACGAACGGATTAAATAACGGACGCTCGTTAACAGAACTAATCCAACGAACACATTCATTGAAACGAACGGTTCGGTGAACGTTCGTTAAATAAGAAAACCAAAAACCATCTAGGTTTTTTTTTTAAAACCGAACATCACGAGAAAACCGGATCGGGTTTTTCCAAAAACCGGACCGGGCGGTGGCGGCGGCTACCTCCGGTGGCTTCGCCAGGGGCTCGGGGCGGCGAGGTCGGGAGGGGGGCGGCGGGCGGGAGGGGCGGCGACGGCGGGGAACGGCGGCGACGGCGTCCTCGGCGGGGGGCTCGGTCGGGCTCGGGTGAGGGGCGCGGTGGCGGCGGATGAGGAGGGGGGGGCTGGGTATATAAGGAGGGGGTGGCGGCGCTTGGGAAGGGGGGCAGCGGGGCCGGGTCGGGACCGGACTCCGGCGGCGGGCGGCGGCGGCGGCGGAGATCACATGGAGAGGAGAGGGGAGGTGGGCGGCTGGTTGGGCCTGGCCTTGGCCCAAAGTGGGGGTAGTTTTTTTTTTTTGAAAACAAAACTAAACGGATTAAAAAATACCAAACGAACTCCAATTTAATAAAATTAATTTTCCCGACTCCTAAAAATGAGTCTAACAAAATGAACTTTAAAAACGGGCAGATATGCATATTTTTTAAAATGCTCATTTTTGCCTAAAGCTTAATAAATCTTTCAAAGCCAAATTTGATTTATTTATAATATCTTCATTTTTCCTAAATGTTGGGAAAGTCATATTATTCCCTCTCTTAATTTTTTTATAGGAAAAACTTTATGAAGATAATTAAATAAACTAATGATCCTATTTTCAAAATTTGAGAAATCCCAAATATGAAAATATTGAAACTTCCAACTTCTCTCCGAGGGTCCTTGAGTTGCGTGAAATTTTCTAGGATCGGAAAAATGCGAGAAAATATGATATGCATGATGACCTAATGTATAACATTCCAAATTGAAAATTTGGGATGTTACATCCAGTGACCAGTCCCTTTGCAGTAGAAGCACTTAGTTTCAGGCTTAGGTCTAGACTTGGGCTTCTTCACTTGAGCAGCAACTTGCTTGCCATTCTTCTTGAAGTTCCCCTTCTTCCTTTTGCCTTTTTTCTTGAAAGTAGTGGTCTTGTCAATCATCAACACTTGATGTTTTTCTTGATTTCTACCTTCGTTGATTTCAGCATCACGAAGAGCTTGGGAATCGTTTCTGTTATCCCTTGCATATTATAGTTCATCACGAAGTTGTAGTAACTTGGTGATAGTGACTAGAGAACTCTGTCAATCACTATCTTATCTGGAAGATTAACTCCCACTTGATTCAAGTTATTGTAGTACTCAGACATTCTGAGCACATGCTCACTAGCTGAGCAATTCTCCTCCATCTTGTAGGAAAAGTACTGTCAGAGGTCTCATACCTCTCGACACGGGCATGAGTATGAAATACCAACCTCAACTCTTGGAACATCTTACATGCTCCATGGCGTTCAAAACATTTTTGAAGTCCCGGTTCTAAGCCGTAAAGCATGGTGCACTAAACTATCAAGTAGTTATCATACCAAGCTTTGTCAAACATTCATAACGCCATCAGATCCGCTCCTCGCAATAGGTCCATCACCTAGCGTGCATCAAGGACATAATTCTTCGTGCAGCAATGAGGATAATCCTCGATCACGGATCCAATCTGCATCTTTGCTACTAACATCTTTCAACTTAGTTTTCTAGGAACATATATAAACCATAGGGAAGCAACAACGCGAGCTATTGATCTACAACATAGATATGCTAATACTACTAGGACTAAGTTCATGATAAATTAAAGTTCAATTAATCATATTACTTAAGAACTCCCACTTAGATAGACATCCCTCTAATCCTCTAAGTGATCACGTGATCCATATCAACTAAACCATGTCCGATCATCACGTGAGATGGAGTAGTTTCAATGGTGAACATCACTATGTTGATCATATCTACTATATGATTCACGCTCTACCTTTCGGTCTCAGCGTTCCGAGGCCATATCTATTATATGCTAGGCTCCTCAAGTTTAACCTGAGTATTCCGCGTGTGCAACTGTTTTGCACCCGTCGAATTTGAACGTAGAGCCTATCACACCCGATCGTCACGTGGTGTCTCAACATGAAGAACTTTCGCAATGGTGCATACTCAGGTAGAACACTTATACCTTGATAATTTAGTGAGAGATCATCTTATAATGCTACCGTCAATCAAAGCAAGATAAGATGTATAAAAGATAAACATCACATGCAATCATAATATGTGACATGATATGGCCACTATCATCTTGTGCTTTTGATCTCCATCTCCAAAGCATCGTCATGATCTCCATCGTCACCGGCATGACACCATGATCTCTATCATCTTGATCTATATCAATGTGTTGTCACATGGTCGTCTCACCAACTATTGCTCTTGCAACTATTTATATCGCATAGCGATAAAGTAAAGCAATTATTTGGCGCTTGCATCTTATGCAATAAAGAGACCACCATAAGGCTTTTGCCAGTTGCCGATAACTTCAACAAAACATGATCATCTCATACAACAACTTATATCTAATCACGTCTTGACCATATCACATCACAACATGCCCTGCAAAAACAAGTTAGACGTCCTTTACTTTGTTGTTGCAAGTTTTACGTGGCTGCTACGGGCTGAGAAAGAACCGTTCTTACCTACGCATCAAAACCACAACGATAGTTCGTCAAGTTAGTGTTGTTTTAACCTTCTCAAGGACCGGGCGTAGCCAAACTCGATTCAACTAAAGTTGGAGAAACTGACACCCGCCAGCCACCTGTGTACAAAGCACGTCGGTAGAACCAGTCTCGCGTAAGCGTACGCGTAATGTCGGTCCGGGCCGCTTCATCCAACAATACCGTCGAACCAAAGTATGACATGATGGTAAGCAGTATGACTTATATCGCCCACAACTCACTTGTGTTCTACTCGAGCATATGACATCTACGCATAAAACCTGGCTCGGATGCCACTGTGGGGGAACGTAGTAATTTCAAAAAAATTCCTACGCACACGCAAGATCATGGTGATGCATAGCAACGAGAGGGGAGAGTGTTGTCCACGTACCCTCATAGACCGAAAGCAGAAGCATTAGCACAACGCGGTTGATGTAGTCATAAGTCTACACGATCCGACTGATCAAGTACCGAACGTACGACACCTCCGAGTTCAGCACACGTTCAGCCCGATGACGTCCCTCGAACTCCGATCCAGCCGAGTGTTGAGGGAGAGTTTCACAAGACGATGGCGTGGTGACGATGTTGATGTTCTATCGACGCAGGCTTCGCCTAAGCACCGCTTCAAGATATCGAGGTGGACTATGCCGGAGGGGGCACCGACACGCTAAAAGATCAACTGATCAATTGTGTTCTAGGGTGCCCCTGCCCCGTATATAAAGGAGCAAGGGGGTGCGGCCGGCCAGGAGAGGGTGCGCTGGAGGAGTCCTACTCCCACCGAGTAGGACTCCCCCCCTTCCTAGTTGGATTAGGACTTGGGAGGGGAAGGACCGAGGAGAAGAAGGAAGGGGGCACCGCCTCTCCTTGTCCTATTCGGACTGGGGGAGGGCGCGGCCCAGCCCTAGACACCTCTCCTCTCTTCCACCTAGGCCCATCATGCCCATTAAGTTGGGGGTTCCAGAACCTCCGGTACATCTCAGAAAATCCCGATTTCACCCGAACACTTCCGATATCCAAACATAGGCTTCCAATATATCAATCTTCATGTCTCGACCATTTCAAGACTCCTCGCCATGTCCGTGATCACATCCAGACTCAACAACCTTCGTACATCAAAACATATAAACTCATAATATAACTGCCATCGTAACGTTAAGCGTGCGGACCCTACGGGTTCGAGAACTATGTAGACATGACAGAGACACGTTTCCGTTCAATAACCAATAGTGGAACCTGGATGCTCATATTGGCTCCCACATATTCTATGAAGATCTTTATCGGTCATACCGCATAACAACATACGTTGTTCCCTTTGTCATCGGTATGTTACTTGCCCGAGATTCGATCGGCGGTATCTCAATACCTAGTTCAATCTCGTTACCGGCAAGTCTCTTTACTCGTTCCGTAATACATCATCCCTCAACTAACTCATTTAGTTGCAAGGCTTAAGTGATGTGTATTACCGAGAGGGCCCAGAGATACCTCTCCGACAATCGGAGTGATAAATCCTAATCTCGAAATACGCCAACCCAACATGTACCTTCGGAGACACCTGTAGAGCACCTTTATAATCACCCAGTTACGTTGTGACATTTGGTAGCACACAAAGTGTTCCTCCGGTAAATGGGAGTTGCATAATCTCATAGTCATAGGAACATGTATAAGTCATGAAGAAAGCAATAGCAACATACAAAATGATCGTGTGCTAAGCTAACGGAATGGGTCATGTCAATCACATCATTCTCCTAATGATGTGATCCCGTTAATCAAATGACAACTCATGTCTATGGCTAGGAAACATAACCATCTTTGATCAACGAGCTAGTCAAGTAGAGGCATACTAGTGACAATATGTTTTTCTATGTATTCACACATGTATTATGTTTGCGGTTAATACAATTCTAGCATGAATAATAAACATTTATCATGATATAAGGAAATAAATAATAACTTTATTATTGCCTCTAGGGCATATTTCCTTCAGAATATGTGATTCCAAGTGAATCTGATGATGACATTCCCTCTGCTACTTCGTCAGAGCAGCTGGATGAAGAAATTGAAGCGGATGCAATCCCTTCAACCCCAACAGTCTCATCGCCAATGCCTCAGTTCATTGCTGAAGAGGCCGACGTTGAAGAAAAAGAAGAAGATGAAGATGTGGACATTGGGTGTACAACACCAGTGCTGAGTGATGACTTTTGGGAAAGTCAGCACCCCAACTCTCCTCTGTTCACACCACTTCAACAAATTCCTCAGTCCCTTGTCAACACTGAAGTACAAATGGGATCTGAAGAACCTCGTGCAACTCCTTCTGTACATGAAGTTCCAGCCACTAGTGTTGAATAAAATGTAAATGAAGAATTGAAGACCCAGGCTGCCACTGAAGAAGAAGTTGAAATTCCTCAGCCTGTGGAACCTGAGATTGCGATTCCTGAGGTAATAATGCAATTGACTAATACTCCCCAGCCCAAGCCAAAGTATCCATTCTCGAAGAAGCAGAAATTCAAGGCTGATGACTTCTTCGGCGAGCACGTGTTCTTCACTGATTATAATCCTTATGACTCTGCTCGTCTTAGAAGGAAGCGCTTCTGGACTGCCAGCCAGGCCAACTTCTATTCGTCACTACTCTTCAATAAGAACAAAGTCTTCGACCATGAGCACATTCCTCACGTCGATATGGAATTGATGCCTTGTTTACCCCAGTCCTTAGTGTGCTTCATGATGCAGGCTTACTCAACTGTTGCACGGATCTTTGCGATTGGAATGAAGAGCTCATTTTCAATTCTATGCAACCCTGCACGTCACAGGCGATGCTGATGATATCAACTCTTGGGTGTTGGACTGGATGACCGAAAACACTCACTATAAGGCACCGGCCTATGAATTACTTCACGCCTCGCCCATCACCCACCCATTGAAGGAGCTCGCTGTTCGCATCAGAGCCGTAACTCAGTGCTCATTACATGCGAGTGCTTATGAAGCCTCTGAAGCCAGGTCAAGCCCCAAGGACCAAATTCCTCGTGAAGGAATTGTTGTATGTACCAAGAACAGTCTATCCCATTCCGACGAAGACTATGAGTCCAATCAAAGGCCACGACTCGAATGATGAAGAAGTTGTTGGCATCATGAAGAATCTGATGTTCAATATCATGCATGGCATTCCTGTCAACTATCACGATTTCTTCATGAGGACTCTAGCCAATATTACACTCTCTCCGTTTGAGTTGAAGCCTTACGCACCTTGGATTATGAGATTCATCAGAACAAGGTCTTCACTCAACTACAAGGCTGACACTCTCAACCATTGCAGCTACTTGCCCCCCATTGAAGTCCTCAAAAGGACATTTTCCTCAGCTGATGAAAAGGGCAAGGCCGCTGCTGTTATAGATGAAGGCATTCGTCCATTGGATGGTCAGTTTCACAAAGTTGCATCTTATTCCACCAATGATGACTCTGCCACTCATGATTCTGTTGCTAATGCATCCAAGCCAAATCCTCAAGCCACAGCTCCAAGAGTGATGACTGACCGTGAGCTTCTTCTTAGTCTTCACCAGAAGGTGGATCGAAACCATAAATGGGTTAAGCGTCAGTTTGGTTCTATTCTTCACAACATGATGCTACACATAATGCAAAGAAGAAAACCATTACTACCTCCATGAAGTCTTCGGTCGCACCTGGGCTATTCTGTCACATGTATATGGTGAAGAAGATCTGAAGCAAATGGGTCTCAAGGAGGATTTTGACTGGTCTGCACCTCCACCAAAGAAATACAAGAAGGTCAAGGTTCCTTCCTTGGTGGCAAGCTCTTATTCTTCATCACGCGACACCGACGAGCATGAAGACTTGGACGACACTGCAGCAGGCCCTACAACAACAAACGACCCCAACAACGCTGGCGCTCCTTCATCAACTTGATATTCTCCAGGGGCGTTAGTCCTCATTTTTTCGACCCTTTTGGTCATTTGATGACAAAGGGGGAGAAATTTAAGTTAGTCTTCAAGCGGGTCTATCTATATGGGCGTTTGTTTGCTAAGTTACAACTCTCGTTCTTTTGAAGACTTTGCTGGATCGAGTTGTAAACTTAAACTCTATGGTGGTCTGATACTTCTGTTGTGTTCTTCTACATGCTTATTCCTCACTAATGTTAATGCACGCATGCTAAATTACATCAGTCACCATATTTTATCATGCATTTCAAACTCTTCATACTATATGTTAAATGCGTGTATGAATTACAAGATATAGGGGAGATCTCCATGATTCTACTCTTCAAGTGTGCATTGCTTCAAAAGCAAATTCCTCACTATGCACATCTTCAGGGGGAGTTCTTCTATATCTTGCAATCAAATTCCTCCATACCAGTATTTACACTCATAGGATTTATCCCCGTTGAAAACTTAACCTATATTGTCATCAATCACCAAAAAGGGGGAGATTGTAAGTGCATCTAGTGCCCCTTAGTGATTTTGGTGTATTGAAGACTTATAGGTTAAGGGACTAATGTGTTTTTGAGTGTACACAGGTCTATAAGTCTATGAGGAGTTTGATATTTACAGAGAAAGTTGACCCCTAAAAATGAAGTTCTTCGACTAAAGACTTTGGATTTCTGAAGACTTTCTGAAGACTTTGAATGTAAAGAAATTGGTGTGACCTTGAAGACTTGGTATTCATTCGAGGAACATGAAGCGTGAAGACTTTTGTTTTCGCAGTTTCTTTTTCTCTTTCTTGAGTCATAGGAAACACCGTATTGTTAAAGGGGGTCGAGGAAATACTAAGGAAAAATTTCCATGTGATGCTCAACTCAAAATCCTACACCTACCAATCCCATCGAGTGAAGCCATTGGAAATATCATACAATTCAGTCAATTTCTTCAGTGACAGAGACGAAGTTCTTCTGGTCTCTGAGGAATTTGTTCTGGCTGAGGAGTTAGGAATTCGCCGGTGCGGATTGCCTACACAGTGAGGAACATGATTGCCCTGAGGTATTTGATACGCAAAATTCCGACCGTTGTTGTGCTACGCGCCAGCTGTCCCAAAATATCTACCCACCTAACGGTCATATCATTGAAGGGCATTTATGTCTTAATATGTCGGGTTGTTCCCTAGGCTATAAATAGCCGCCCCCTACAACCACTAGTTGGTTGGCTGCTCCGAGAGAAACTGACACTTGTCATTTGAGAGCATCCCATCCTCCGAGGACTTTGAGCGAAAATCATCAAGTGAGGAAAACCCAAACCCAAACACCTACAAACCCAAAGTGATTGAGCATCATTAAGAGATTGATCCTGCGTGGATCCCGACGCTTGTTACCTTTGAAAACTGTGCTTCTTCCAGACGGTTAGGCGTCATGGTCTAGAGCATCCAAGAGGAATTGTGGATCGCTGAGTGACCGAGTTTGTGAAGGTTTGGAAGTCACCTGAATACTTACCACGAGTGATTGGGCGAGGTCTGTGTGACCTTAGCTCAAGGACAATACGATGAGGACTGTGTGTCCTCAGGTTTAAATACCTAGCCGCTCCAACCAGATGTACAACTGAGACAGCAGTTGGAACTGGTCTACCAAATCATTGTCTTCACCAAGCTTACTGGTTCTTTTCCTCAACTCTTTCATTTCCTCTTTACTGTCTTGTGCGCTTGTTCATACTGTGTTTGAAGACTTTGACTGAAGACTTTCTCAAATTTCCTCAGTTCAATTTCTTCAGTCTGTTTGTCTTCATTCTGTGTTATCATGTGTTCACGCTTTCTGTACTCTGTGCTTGTCTTCATTTCATTATGATGACCATGCTTGTGTTCCGATATGTTTACTTGTGAGTACTTATTCCGCTGCAAGTAGTTCTTCGCTAAGGAATTTCCTCACCCGCAAATTCCTCAGTGAAGAATTCATAAAAATCGCCTATTCACCCCCTCTAGTCGATATAACGCATTTTCAAGGACCCAATCTGGATCGGGGAAAACAACAACGAAGAAGAAGCGAACCAAGTCGCGGCTGCATGGGATCGAGACAGGGAGCAGGAGCCGCGACAACCGGCCTGATCTGGCGAGGAGGGGCCGGAGGCGGCCGGAGCAGAGGAGAAAGGGGGCTGGGTCGGGCCGGGCGGAGCAGGCAGCAACGGCGGCTGGCCTGATGTGAAGAGGAGGAGGCGGCCGTAGCAGAGGAGAAAAGGGAGCCGGGGCGAGGCAGCCTGCCGGGCAAGGCAAGCAGGGGCGGTCGCCGGCGGCTGTAGGTGGTTGAGGGAGGCGGCGGCAAGCAGGCGAGGCCAGCAGCGGCTGCCGGTGAAAAACAGCCGCAGGAACAAGGTGAGGACGGCCAGCTGACGAGGGAAGACGGAGAAGAGATCAGGGAGCGTCAGTTCCGATCGAGAGAGACCGGCGACGAGCGGATCCTAGAGCACGCACGGAGTTGCATCATGCGGGAGCGAGAGGCTAACCTAGCATCTGATATCATGTTGGATAATGAGCAACTAGTATTCACTGAGGGCCAAAGGCCATTACATATACATGTGTGGTAAAGTGCAGGAAACCCCTTATACAATGGGGATGTACCGAAAAGGGACTATACACATCTAGCACTATAGACCCAAAGTGGTCGGACCCTTCCCTGGCCCCTGCGCAAGCGGGAGCTTTGTGCACCGGGCTGCTCTCTGCTATGATATCAATATACGCCAGCCATCAGCTGGTCCGTTTGAAAAAAAAAAAAAACTTCTTCAGATTTTTGTTGCTTGGCAATTTGCTATGTCGAAAGTGTCCTTTTGGGCTGATCGTATGATTACATCATTTTTTGCAATTTAACATCTTGCAATTGATCATGGATCCGCTGTTTATTAGTATGCCACTAAAGTTTATGAGTTTCATTCCACTTTTTTTTCCTCAATGAAACAAAAAAATGGCCTCGAATGATTGTTGTAGGAAATCATAGACTCTACATCGTGTTGAGCAGTTAATCATGCTATTAGATCAAGATAGTCGTGTGAATACTACTGAGAAAATTTGTGTTAGAAAGAAGTTCAATAGAGTTAAGGTTTCATTAGGCACTAAAACTACAGGTGTCCTTCTCATAAGCATGTGCCTATGTGCACGAAAGATGAAGAAAGTGTACTGGTTCTTGGTGCCGTGCCACAAGTTGACCCTCTGACCTGGATGAGGCTTTCATTAGGCAGTTCACCTGCAGGTAGTAACTATAATCTTATCACTCATCATTGGGTTGGGACCATCTAATTATTGCCTATTGATTTCTATAAATTTCATTGATAATTATGATCACTATCGTAAGCTGATAAACTTTCATGATGCATCAGATAGAGAAAAATTTGAAAGTAATTCTGTAAGAAGAACTGGGACAAGCTACTTATTTGGAGTCACTTGCCAATATGATTGACGTATAGGTATGTTTGAGCTTAATTTGCCCTCTTACAAGTGATGTCCTCCTAAAAATAACAAGTTGATAAACTGAAGTTCTTTTCATACTTGCCAAACCAGTTTGGTTATCAGAGTTAGCATCACATGTTCACAACACATCCATGAAAAAAATGTATGCAAGCATTGATGTGCACTTGCTTGATTTCAGCATATTAGTGTAAATTAGATGCTACTAAAAAAATCATACGCATTGTAAGTTTTTTCTTCTGCCAAACGAAATCCCAGGCTTTGTATGAACACACATAAGACACTACAGAGAATGTCGCTGAAGTATTCCGTAAAATACACTGTAAAACTATCTTACGATACATACAAGGTCTGTTGACATCTCTTTGTATGGTGTGATAATAAATTAGCTCCTTGGATTAGATTTAAAAAAATGATTATCTGTTTTCTTGGGAATATACCTTTCTCTCCAGACAATGGCCAATTTTCACGCTCGTATTTATGTATTTGTTGTTAAGCGATATTCATGGTGACCAGCAAGATCATAGCCGATGATTAAGTTGCTGAAAAGTGCAACTATGTAGCTGATGGGGAAAGAGCACTCCCATGAGAATTATGCATGTGGATGTCCATTGCTTGACACATGATCTTCTTGCTTAACTAACGTATTACATGCCCCCTGTTATTCTTTGACCATCTTGTTTTATCTTTGAAGTGAGATGTACTTGTTTCTTAATGATATTTTATTCTGATTCTGGAGACTAATTCGAATGCTGCTATTTTTTAGAGACAAGGTTTTCCAACATGCAGTTTGCTTTTCCTTAACTTCCGTTGATCCTTGCTGGCATTCGGGGTTAAACTGTGACCTCTCAATCAGGGCTAAATGAGCAGGATGAATCCATTGCCTAATCCGACTTCGGTCGCTGTGAGTAGGTGAGGTGGTAATAATGATTTTAGGGTATGTACCTTATGTTTCTTACGACTACATGTTATGGGCTATAAAGGGCTTGAATCATATCTCTCTCAGGCTTTCACATTTATCTAATAAGTTCTGAAGGTTTTTTGAGTTGCTGTGCTCATTACGAATGCTGGCCCTTGGTGTATTGAGGCTTTGTGATTTGCTAGTGGGCCCTAAGTGGATGTTTTGTAGTTTAGGATGTTCGTATCCGTTTGCATGCTGTCATGGCGGTTGTATGGTGCCCACATGTGTGTTGCTTGCTGTGTGCTACAAAGAAGCTCACATAATCACCACCGGTCGGAACTGAAAATGAAACGTGTAACAATACTATAATCACATACCGAACAATTTCATCATCCTCTCAAAACGAATATCACATCGAACAAGCTAGACCGATATACCAATAAAAAAGAACAACACTAGACATAGCGTAATTAAAGCCCAACCACACACATAAAACCAAATTAAACAACTAACCGTACTAACCATGAGAGAAGAAACAGGATGAACTCAACAAACGAAGAACGGCGCGGCAAAGCGCGCGTCATCCTCTAGTTAGAGTTGCTCTTGGACGCAAAAGCAAGCAAACGATTTCTAGACTACACCAGATTTGATTCCATTTCATACCAGATGCAGATATAAAAGATACTCAAAAACTGCAGATGCAAACAGTGTCGAAATCAAATCAAAGACAAATACAAACATATACTGTAGTACTATGTTTCTGATAAAAAAAATGATGGTGAAAAAATGGAGATGGATAACCACTACCGGTAGTAGTACTATAAGAAACTAAAGAGTAGCAGGAGACGGGAACCAGTCGGTAAAGCTAAGCTCACAGTTTGCATCAGTCATTCGTCGACCGTCGGCACGCTCGCGGCGCTGCGCCTCTGGCTGCTGAAGGGCCCTGTGACGGTCCGGCCGACGAACTTGCCGGCCTTGGTGATGCTTTTGCCGACCGCGTCGATCCCCGTGCCCACCATGTGAACCCCCGGCCCGTCCTTGTGAACGCCCGACCCGTCCTTGTGGACGCCCGAACCGGCCACGGCAGCGCCCGCCGCGACGCCCGTGCCGGCCACGTTGGTGGTGACCGTGGACGGAGCGGCCACGCCCCTGGCTGCGTCCGCGGCCCCGCTGACGGCGGGCCCCGTCGCCTCCCTCGTCTTCAGCCGCTCCTCCACCGTCCTCTTCTCCAGCTCCAGCGCCCGCAGCGCCTCCTCCTTGGTGTAGAGGTGGTACAACACCTGCGAATACACAGCTCCATCGAGTTCTCGCTCGCTCCGAAACGGAGCACAGGTCGAGGAGAAGGCATGCATGGGCTTACCCTGACGGTGAGCACGCCCCGGTCCTTCTTGTCCTTGACCTTGGTGGTGTCCAGGGACGACAGCAGCTGCAGGTTGATCTCCTGCACGGTCTCCACTTCCAGGTCGCTCAGGGGCAGCTTGACGATGCCCAGCCTCTTGTCCTGCTTCAGGCTGTCCTCGTCGAACACCTCGAGGATGATGTGCTGCGTCTCCTTGTCCTCCGCGATGAGCTCGAACGTCTCGTTCCACTCCGGGTTGAGGTTGTCGTCGATGACCCGGGTCCTCTCCTTGAACATGGGGCGGATGAAGAGCACCACGTAGGGGTCCGACTTGCCGATGAACTCCTTGTTCTTGAGCGACTCCCCGCGCACCACCGTCACCGTCACCTTCCCGTGCGGCTTCAGCTCCAGATCACTGCACGGAAACTATGTCGTTGTCAGTCAGTCAGACAGACAGACACCCTAATTTCAGCTCCTGACCGAGCTCTGTCAACAGAACCTTATGTCGACGTCAACGCCCAGTGGAACGACGATTCTATGCGGCCATTGGAGCATGTCAGTGATCAATGACGCCACGGTGTCCTGCAGAAAAAGGAGTAATCAAACAATCATCAACCGCTGACACAGATAATGCAAGCAGCAAGAAGGAGAGGAAGCAAACTCGGGGCATACGTCGATCATGTCTGAAAGTCCGGGCATCGCCGTCAGGCTTCCCCCGACCGCCTTCAGTATGTAGTCGATCCTCGGTTTTGGCTGAAGGCGATGCAGAAGAAACCATTTACCGCGGCAACATACAGAGAACCAGTTATGCTCAAGGATTCCTGACGGGAGAAAATTTAGAGTGGTTGCAAGAAGCATACGTACGTACCTCTGCCAGAAGAGCAATGACAACAGCGGAGATGCATGGTATCTCGTCAGACAATTGGAAGACCACGCGGATGATGGTGAACACCTGAAGGTTCTTGAACTGCATACAAGCCGTAAGCAGTATATGGGAACTTTTTACCATTTGTAGTTCGATTGAAATGCTTGTGTAGCCGTGCTACTTGCAAATATATATTACACGAACATACGTTGCAAGGTCAAATTTTACCAGGTTTAAATTGTCATGAAAAAACTGCTGAAAATTTAAGGTAGGCCCGTTTTGTCGGGCCGGCGGGAGATTTGCAGACCTGAATGGGGAGTGAAGCGACTAGAGTTTCAACTGCAAGGACGATATTCGGATCCCCGCCCCACTTGAAGTCAATGTCCATCGTGATCTGCCCTTTCTGAAAGCTCTGGACCCGAATGCCTGGACAACATCATCACTCATCAGAAGCCTTTAGAACAAGATTATCTACCACTTAATACTGTAGAATTAATGCCACGTTGTCCTTGCAACCTTCAATTTTAGGTGGCACGGTGCCTAGCGAGAGTTTGCTGAACTTGAGTGAGGATATCCCCACCGGTCGATAAACGTCGAGTATAGGCTCCACGGAGTCCCTGATGACCATGGTTGCTGCCTGTAACCAAAAGCAACTGTACGTCAGAACAGGTGTCAACAACAACAGAACAATAAGCAGTTCATGGGCTCATACTTCAGAAACTCGTTAACTCTACAGATAAACCCTTTCTTTCGTCTAAACGAAAGGAGGACCCTCCTGTCGAAAAAACTGGAAGAACACAGGAGGTTAATTGTGTGTACCTCTTCAACAAAAGGCCAAAGCTTGCTCAATTGTCTGTTGAGCCATTTAACCTGAAGAACGGAACCGAAACATTAAAGTACGAAAGCAAGAAAAACATCAGGTGAGCATACTGCAAGGAAATCATTGGTACTTGGTACCACCACAAGGATAACTGAGTTGGAAAATGACATCCTCATATCAGATTTTTTTTTCTCAGCTTACACCTATTTGCAATGATACTGGGGTAATTTTGTCCTAATGTTTTGAATTTCTTAAACTTAGGAATTTGATGACTTATCTGGTATGAACTCGAATGCGCTCACGTCTAGTAAAGACTAGAGTGGCATAGCTTGTTCTTGTCCATATTTTACATATTATGATTAATCGGGAATATGGAAAGAGTCACGGTAACACAGTAAGTAGTATTTCACCTGGTCATACTCCGGGAATGAAATCCATTGAGGGAGATTTTCTCCGCATATTTTCTTCAGATCTTCACGGCTGAGAGATCCTAGCACATTGACATCGGCAGCCTGTTTCAAAACGAATTTTGTTACAGTAATTATCACGAAACAAGACTTTCACTTGCAGCTTCATTTCAAAAACAGAACTTGAACTGAAAGGAGTTCCAAGGACAAATCTACTCCGGCGCATTGCCGTCAGAAACTCAGGCTTGATCCAAATTTCATTCCCCAAGTCGCGGCGTCAGACGCATAAGCCGCTTTCAGAACGCAAATAATCAACGAACGAGCCTGAGAAAACGTCTGTAAGCCTGAATCCTTCTAGCGGATCAACACAGAGTCCAACCTGAACATATATCTACGAGCCGATGCAAAAAGGATCATCGACAATGGCACAACGCAAACCGAAAATCGCATGAATGCAGTGATCAATCTAGAGTATCCGCAGGCGCACTTGCCTTGGCGCTGCGTTTGCGGGCGCGGCGAGCCATGGCGCTCGCCCAGCCGGCGATGAGGGCGACGCCGAGGATGAGTCCCATCATGATCCCCGAGAAGAACCCCATTCCTCCTGTGAGTCGCCTGGATCGCGATCGCGGAAGGGATTGTTTTCTTCGTGTGTACGTAGGATCCTCGATCCAAATTCTATCGCTGTGCGCTAGCGCTCCATTGAATTTGGGGGCGAGTTTTGCGCGTGCAATAACGTGCGATTGGTGGAGATGGCTGTGATCACGCTTGCTTTTGCATGGCTGGATCCGCGCACGCTTTTTTATTAGTTTTGACGCGTCGACTTGCCCGAGTGATGGACGAGCTCCATCGCCTCTAAAAGGGTTGTGAGGTAACGACATTCCTAAGGTACTACGAAATGGCTTCGCAAGAAAAAAAAGGAACTACGAAATGGGCCCAATACGCTGCTGACAGATGATGGGCTTGGATACGCGGGAGGAGGAGCGTGGTCGAGGTGTGCTCTGGCTATGGTGGTCGGGCGTGGCATGGATGCCCGGGCGGCGGCCTCGGAATGACGGTAGCGCATATGCGTTGTGTTCTTTGTGGCAGGATGTCCTGCGATGGGATGTCATGCAGTAGTGCTTGGCTGCAGGCGGTGGAGGTGTGTCGTGCAACATGGTCAGTTCCTGTGATACAGGCGTTGTTAAGTGCTCCAGATTAGGGATGAAAACGGAGCTGAAACGAACAGAACTGAGTGTTATCATATTTGTTTTCATATTTTTTTTACAGAAGCGGAAACGAATACAGAAAACCCCGAAAATGAATACGGAAACAGATACTACCGAAAACGGACACGGAGCGAATACAAAGCGGATACGGAAACAGAAATAGACATTGATTGAAACATAAAAACCCCTTGAATCATAGAGAAATACATACAAAAACAAACAAATTTAATGAGTTGTTAACATGTCTACAAAATAATATCATTATGTTAGCAACTTAGCCTAGTATTGTAGTAATACCGGACAATTGCGTATAGGGTCCAGGTAAGTACATGTGTGGTAGTAGAAGTTGGGCCTCAGATCCATTCTACTAATTGTGTCATTGTGTTCTCTTTGGTGGTTGGGCTACAAAGCAGCTAAAAACAGAAATTCCATATTCACAGAAACGGAATGTTCCGTTTCCATGCATGTTCCATCGAAAAACACCGTTCCGTTTTTGTTTCCGTTTCCGCATAAAAAATTCCATTTCCACTTCCGTTTTGCAAATTTTCGTTTCCGTTTTCATATTTCCTCTCCGTTTTTCATTTTTCCTCCGGAAAAACAGAAAGTTTCCACTCCATTTTCATCCATACTCCAGATCTACCAGTCCCACTCCCATGGGGGCCTCAGCGGGAGAGGAGGAGCTCCGGCGAAAGCATCACCTTGACATTGGTTATGGTGGCGATGGAAGTGCATGTGGGCGTCATCTTCGCCCTTGGAGGCATCGTCGTGGAGCTATGCTTGAATATACAATGCGACTGTAGCTCGCCATGGTTTTGGGTGGTGACCTTGTGGGACTTGTGGGACAGGTGCAAGGTTATCTGCTCGTTGGCGCGTCCCAGTGGGGACAATAGGACAATACGTGGAGCGGCATGCCCGAAAGTGGTGTGAGATCGTGTTTTGCAGGTAATGGGCTTGTGTGGCTCGGGTTGCATGTAGTTGGGTCATACGGCATTACAGCTCGAGGGTAAGCAATGGTATGGTTGGGTGGTTGCCTCGGAAGGTGGTGTTGGCGGGCTACACAAGAAAAGTGTGACAAGAGACTGGGGTGGCGGCCCCGATGCTCCCCCCACATGAATATATTAGTCCATGCCTCATTCCATTGTTCCACCCGTGCGTTCACAGTGTGAGGTCTTCAATGATTAGTCGAAGTACTACCGAGCTATGGTGATCTTCATGTTGAAAGGTCATTTCATTCTTGCATGCCCATATCTTCCACTGGATGGTGAGTAGGGTGGTTAGCTATATATGATAATCAAGGCCATTTGGCATTCTGCAATCCTAGAGTTGGTGTGGAGTTGGGAGTAGGATACCAATTCGTTGCCAAATTATGTTGGCAAGAAGGCATAGTATTAAGATGTGCATGACGTTTTCGCAGTCGTGATCGCATCTCGAGCAGGTGGTGTCCGGGGAGATGTGCTTGTGAAGGAGGTTTGTCTTGGAGTTGAGGTGGTCCCTGAATAGAAGCCATGCAAATATTTTGAAATGGTTAGGAACCTGGAGGTCCAAATGGTCCTATTATAGGTGTCATCGCCAACTTCCATCATAGTCAGGTCATAGGCGAGTTTGGAGGAGAACTACTTGCCTTGTTTGAGGAAGTGGGCATTCAGTGACTGCTAGAAATCCTACACGAGAGACAAAAGAGAATCCAACTCATAATGCTTTTATTTTTCATTAAAGAATGCTTACGACAGTTATTACATTAACTTGTTCATACGTTAGTGTGTTGTTTTTGAGAGGGGGGTGTGAATGATCCACAATCCCATGAGTTCAAATTTTATAGTATGTGCTAGCACAATGCACATGCGTTGCTACAAAACTATAAAATATGAGGAGTTGGGTCACTGCCATAGCAAGTCGTCAAAATACGTTGTTGTCGTGCGGTCTACGCATGTGATTCACGATTAAAAATAGTGAAAATATAAATAAAGATCAAGCTGCATGCATTGGTGAATCTTAAGCCATCTGTATGCTCTTTGCAAGAGATAACATTCTGAATGTTGGGTACATATTAGAATAGGCATTAGTGAGTTGACCATACAAGGTCGTCCATCGGGTAGAAGGGCAAGGACTACTGGCGCTTTGGAGTTACAATTTGAGCACTCTCTTATTTCGTGATATATAATCGGAAGAGCTTGGTTGAAAAGAGAAACTGAAAATAAGAGCATAATTTTGAGTTGGATTCACATTTTGCATTTGTTATTTGTGCATTTTGCAAGTGCTGATCTCACATGAAAGAAGTAGCGTACTTGTTTATTTGCTTTAGGTCTCATATGTGAGTAAAAGTGCATTTGTTTATTGAAAGCACAAGTGCTTCCTGGGTGATTTTGATAATTAATGTCAACATATCTTTTTGTTGGACTAATAGTTTTATGTAGCATATTTCACATAAGTTCAACAGTGGCATGGCTAGGACCAGAGGATGTGGAACCCCTTCAAAATGCTAAGGCTAAGGATTGGCAAAAGCTCAAGACTCTCTGTTTAAGTGATCAAGATCACACTGAGTCCATAGGAAAGCCAATACTATTAAAAGAGGATGAGCTGTTGCTCAATGATCTATTTGCTCAAGTGCTTAGTGATATTGCTCCAAAACCCTCAGCCACTTTCTTTATCCAAATATGTCCAAACCCTAATTCCCAACTCGGCCCCACCGATATTTCCCATCCGGAGCCACCGGGTTCATCTGGACTTAGCCACTACCAAAACCCTAACAGTTCGATTCCATCGATATGGATCTCGATCCCACCGAGTTGGCTTGATCGATTCTCTGTTGCTTATTGCTTCACTTCGGTTCCATCGAGATGATGCAATCGGCGCTACTGAGATGAGGTTTGCCCTAAGCCCTTGCACATCGGTTCCACCAAGTTGTTCCTGTCGGTTCCACCGAGATTCCTAATGTTCATTTTTTTTGCACGGATCGGTGCCACCAACTTTTCTGATCGGCGCCACCGAGATGGGTCAAAAGTGTGTAACGGTTGGATTTTGTGTGGCGGCTATATATACC
The DNA here is from genome assembly GCA_021605205.1 of Aegilops longissima. NCBI lineage: Eukaryota > Viridiplantae > Streptophyta > Magnoliopsida > Poales > Poaceae > Aegilops > Aegilops longissima. Next base: position 515,489,555 of record CM038679.1, read on the forward strand.
CCTCCACCCCCTCTTACTAAGTAAGAGAGCCATCAGACGTACCTACACTTTCACCATTCATTTTCTGAGAGAGAACCACCTACTCATGTGTTGAGATCAAGAGTTTCCATTCCTACCATTTGAAACTTGATTTCTAGCCTTCCCCAAGTTGCTTTCCACTCAAATCCCTCTTTCACCATAGCCAAATCTGTGAGAGATAGTTGAGTGTTGGGGAGACTATCTGAAGGAAATATGCCCTAGAGGCAATAATAAAGTTATTATTTATTTCCTTATATCATGATAAATGTTTATTATTCATGCTAGAATTGTATTAACCGGAAACATAATACATGTGTGAATACATAGACAAACAGATAGTCACTAGTATGCCTCTACAAAGACTAGCTCATTAATCGAAGATGGTTATGTTTCCTAACCATAGACATGTGTTGTCATTTGATTAATGGGATCACCTCATTAGGAGAATGATGTGATTGACATGACCCATTCCGTTAGCTTAGCACTTGATCGTTTAGTATATTGCTAATGCTTTCTTCATGACCTATACATGTTCCTGTAACTATGAGATTATGCAACTCCGTTTACGGAGGAACACTTTGGTACTACCAAACGTCACAACGTGAATCGGGTGATTATAAAGGAGTACTACAGGTGTCTCCAAAGGTACTTGTTGGGTTGGCGTATTCGAGATTAGGTTTTGTCACTCCGATTGTCGGAGAGGTATCTCTGGGCCTTCTCGGTAATACACATCACTTAAGCCTTGCAAGCATTACAACTAATGAGTTAGTTGTGAGATGATGTATTACGGAACGAGTAAAGAGACTTACCGTAACGAGATTGAACTAGGTATTGGATACCGACGATCGAATCTCGGGTAAGTAACGATCGATGACAAAGGAACAACGATGTCGTTATGCGGTTTGACCGATAAAGATCTTCGTAGAATATGTAGGAACCAATATGAGCATCCAGGTTCCTCTATTGGTTATTGACCGAGAATGGTTCTAGGTCATGTCTACATAGTTCTCGAACCCGTAGGGTCCGCACGCTAACGCTTCGATGACAGTTCATTATGAGTTTATAAGTATTGATGTACGAAGGTTGTTGAGTCCGGATATGATCACGGACATGACGAGGAGTCTCGAAATGGTCGAGACATAAAGATTGATATATTGGAAGCCTATGTTTGGACTTGAAGGGTTCGAATGAAAACAGAAGTTATGGAACACCGGGGTTACGGAACCCCGGGGTATATGGGCCTTAATGGGCCACAAGGGAGAAGAGGAAGGGCCGGCCAGGGCAGGCTGCGCCCCCCCCCCTCTAGTCCGAATAGGACAAGGAGAGGCGGCGCCTTCCCTCTTCCCTCCCCAATCCTACTCCAACTAGGAGAGGGGGAGTCCTACTCCCTGGGAGTAGGACTCCTCCAGCGCCTCCCTAGGGCCGGCCGCACCCCCTTTGCTCCTTTATATACGGGGCAGGGGGCACCCATGACACACAAGTTGATCTGGATCGTTCCTTAGCCGTGTCGGTGCCCCCTCCACCATATTCCACTTCGGTCATATCGTCGTGGGGCTTAGGCGAAGCCTGCGCCGGAGAAGTCATATCGTCGCGAGCTTAGGCGAAGCCCTGCGTCGGTGGAGCATCAACATCGTCACCACGCCGTCGTCTTGTGGAACTCATCCCGACACTTTGCTGGATCGGTCCGGGATCGTCATCGAGCTGAGCGTGTGCGAACTCGGAGGTGCCGTCGTTCGGTGCTTGGATCGGTCGGATCGTGAAGACGTCGACTACATCAACAGCGTTGTTATAACGCTTCGCTTTCGGTCTCACAGTGCGTGGGCGGACACTCTCCCTCTCGTTGCTATGCCATCACCATGGTCTTGCGTGTTCGTAGGAAATTTTTGAAATTACTCGTTCCCCAACATGGCATCCGAGCCTGGTTTTATGCGTTGATGTCATATGCACGAGTAGAACACAAGTGAGTTGTGGGCGATATAAGTCATCTGCTTACCAAAGATGTCATACTTTGGTTCAGCGGTATTGTGAGATGAAGCGGCCGGACCGACATTACGCGTGCGCTTACGCGAGACTGGTTTCACCGCTCGAGCACTCGTTGCTTAAAGGTGACCGGCGGTGTCTGCTCTCTCTCACTTTAGTTGAACTGAGTGTGGCTCGCCTGGTCCTTGCGAAGGTTAAAACAACACCAACTTGACAAACTATCGTTGTGGTTTTGATGCGTAGGTAAGAACGGTTCTTGCTCAGCCCGTAGCAGCCACGTAAAACTTGCAACAACAAAGTAGAGGACGTCTAACTTGTTTTTGCAGGGCATGTTGTGATGTGATGTGGTCAAGACGTGATGCTATATTTTATTGTATGAGATGATCATGTTTTGTAACCGAGTTCTCGGCAACTGGCAGGAGCCATATGGTTGTCGCTTTATTGTATGAAATGCAAACGCCATGTAATTGCTTTACTTTATCACTAAGCAGTGGCGATAGTCGAGAAGCAATAGTTGGCGAGGCGACAACGATGCTACGATGGAGATCAAGGTGTCGCGCCGGTGGCGATGGTGATCATGGCGGTGCTTGGCGATGGAGATCACAAGCACAAGATGATGATGACCATATCATATCACTTATATTGATTGCATGTGATGTTTATCCTTTATGCATCTTATCTTGCTTTGATTGACGGTAGCATTATAAGATGATCTCTCACTAAAATTATCAAGAAGTGTTCTCCCTGAGTATGCACCGTTGCCAAAGTTCGTAGTACCCAGACACCACGTGATGATCGGGTGTGATAAGTTCTACGTCCATCTACAACGGGTGCAAAACAGTTGCACGCGCGGAATACTCAGGTTAAACTTGACGAGCCTTGCATATAACAGATATGGCCTCGGAACACGGAGACCGAAAGGTCGAGCGTGAATCATATAGTAGATATGATCAACATAGTGATGTTCACCATTGAAACTACTCCATCTCACGTGATGATCGGACATGGTTTAGTTGATTTGGATCACGTAATCACTTAGATAACTAGAGAGATGTCTGTCTAAGTGGGAGTTTTTAATATGATTAATTAAACTTAAATTTATCATGAGCTTAGTACCTAATAGTATTTTGCTTGTCTATGTTTCTTGTAGATAGATGGCTCGTCTTTGTTGTTCCGTTGAATTTTAATGCGTTCCTTGAGAAAGCAAAGTTGAAAGATGATGGTAGCAATTACACGGATCGGGTCCGTAACGAGGATTATCCTCATTGCTGCACGAAAAATTACGCCCGGAAGCACCGCTGGGTGACGAACTCTTTGCAGAGAGCTGAGCCGAAGTTGTGAGCGTCGCAAAGCAAAGCGATGACTACTCAATAGTTCGATGTGCCATGCTTTACGGCTTAGAACCGGGTCTTCAACGACATTTTGAGCGTCATGGAGCATATGAGATGTTCCAGGAGTTGAAGTTAATATTTCAAGCAAATGCCGGATTGAGAGATATGAAGTCTCCAATAAGTTCTATAGCTGCAAGATGGAGGAGAATAGTTACGTCGGTGAACATATACTCAAAATGTCCGGGTATAATAATCACTTGATTCAACTGGGAGTTACTCTTCCGGATGATAGTGTCATTGATGAATTCTCCAATCACGCCACCAAGCTACAAGAGCTTCGTGATGAACTATAATATGCAAGGAATGACTAAGACAATTCTGAGCTCTTAGCAATGCTAAAAGCAGCGGAGGTAGAAATCAAGAAAGAGCATCAAGTGTTGATGGTCAACAAGGCCACTAGTTTCAAGAAAAGGGCAAAGGGAAGAAGAAGGAAACTTCAAAAGAACAGCAAGAAAGTTGCTGATCAAGAGAAGAAACCCAAGTCTGGACCTAAACCTAAAAGCGAGTGTTTTTACTTGCAAGCGGTCGGACATCGGAAGCGGAACTGCCCCAAGTATTTGGCGGATAAGAAGGATGGCAAGGTGAACAAAGGTATATGTTATATACATGTTATTGATGTGTACCTTACTAGAGCTCGTAGTAGCACTGGTATTTGATCTTGGTTACATTGCTAATATTTGCAACTCGAAGCAGGGACTACGGAATAGACGAGCACGGCAAAGGACGAGGTGACGATCGCGTGGGAAATGGTTCCAAAGTCAATGTGATCGCGGTCGGCACGCTACCTCTACATCTACCTTGGGATTAGTTTTAGACCTAAATAATTGTTATTTGGTGCCGCGTTGAGCATGAACATTATATCTGGATCTTGTTTGATGCGAGACGGTTATTCATTTAAATCAGAGAATAATGGTTGTTCTATTTATATGAGTAATATCTTTTATGGTCATGCACCCTTGAAGAATGGTCTATTCTTGTTGAATCTCGACAGAGTGATACACATATTCATAATGTTGAAACCAAAAGATCTGAGTTGATAATGATAATGCAACTTATTTGTGGCACTGCCGTTTAGGTCATATCGATGTAAAACGCATGAAGAAACTCCATCTTGATGGGCTTCGGAATCACTTGATTATGAATCACTTGGTACTTGCGAACCGTGCCACATGGGCAAGATGACCAAAACGCCGTTCTCCGGAACTATGGGCGAGTAACTGATTTGTTGGAAATCATACATCTTGATGTTTGTGGTCCAATGAATGTTGAGGCCTTGGCGGGTATCGTTATTTTCTCACCTTCACAGATGATTTGAGTAGATATGGGTATATCTACTTAATGAAACACAAATCTGAAACATTTGAAAAGTTCAAAGAATTTCAGAGTGAAGTGGAAAATCATCGTAACAAGAAAATAAAGTTTCTACGATCTGATCGTGGAGGAGAATATTTGAGTTCTGAGTTTGGTTTACATTTGAAACAATGTGGAATAGTTTAGCAACTCACGCCACCCGAACACCACGGAGAAATGGTGTGTCCGAACGTCGTGTCGTACTTTACTTGATATGGTGCGATCTATGATGTCTCTTACTGATTTACCGCTATCGTTTTGGGGATATGCTTTAGAGGCGGCCGCATTCACGTTAAATAGGGCACCATCTAAATCCGTTGAGGCGACACCGTATGAACTGTGGTTTGGCAAGAAACCAAAGTTGTCGTTTCTTAAAGTTTGGGGCTGCGATGCTTATGTGAAGAAACTTCAACCGATAAGCTCGAACCCAAATCGGAAAAATGTGTCTTCATAGGATACCCAAAGGAGATCTGTTGGGTACACCTTCTATCACAGATCTGAAGGCAAGATTTTCGTTGCTAAATTCGGATCCTTTCTAGAGAAGGAGTTTCTCTCGAAAGAAGTGAGTGGGAGGAAAGTAGAACTTGATGAGATAAGTGTATCTGCTCCCTTATTGGAAAGTAGTTCATCACAAGAAATGGTTCCTGTGACAACTGCACCAATTAGTGAGGAAACTAATGATGATGATCATGAAGCTTGAGATCAAGTTACTCTTGAACTTCAGAGGTCAACCAGAGTAAAATACGCACTGAGTGGTACGGTAATCCTATTCGGAAGTCATGTTACTTGACCATGGCGAACCTACAAACTATGAAGAAGCGATGGTGAGCCCAGATTCCGCAAAATGGCTGGAAGCCATGAAATCTGAGATGGGATCCATGTATGAGAACAAAGTATGGACTTTGGTTGACTTGCCGATGATCGGCAAGCCATTGAGAATAAATGGATCTTTAAGAAGAAGACCGACGCCGATGGTAATATAACTGTCTACAAAGCTCGACTTGTTGCGAAAGGTTTTGACAAGTTCAAGGGGTTGACTACGATGAGACTTTCTCACCCGTGGCGATGCTTAAGTCTGTCCGAATCATGTTAGCAATTGCCGCATTTTATGATTATGAAATTTGGCAAATGGATGTAAAACTGCATTCTTGAATGGATTTCTAGAAGAAGAGTTGTATATGATGCAACCAGAAGGTTTTGTCGATCCAAAGGGTACTAACAAGGTGTGCAAGCTCCAGCGATCAATTTATGGTCCTGCAAGCCTCTCGGAGTTGGAATAAGCGCTTTGATAGTGTGATCAAAGCATATGGGTTTATCTGAGACTTTTGGAGAAGCTTGTATTTACAAGAAAGTGAGTGGGAGCTCAGAGCATTTCTAATATTATATGTGGACGACATATTATTGATTGGAAATGATATAGAATTCTGGATAGCATAAAAGGATACTTGAATAAAAGTTTTTCAATGAAAGACCTCGGTGAAGCTGCTTACATATTGGGCATCAAGATCTATAGAGATAGATCAAGGCGCTTAATTGGACTTTCACAAAGCACATACCTTGATAAAGTTTTGAAGAAGTTCAAAATGGATCGAGCAAAGAAAGGTTTTTACCAGTATTACAAGGTGTGAGATTGAGTCGGACTCAATGCCCGACCACAGCAGAAGATAGAGAGAAAATGAAAGATGTTCCTATGCTTCAGCCATAGGCTCTATCATGTATGCAATGCTGTGTACCGGACTGACGTATGCTTAGCTGTAAGCTTGGCAGGAAGGTACCAAAGTAATCCAGAGTGGATCATCGGACAGCGGTCAAGAACATCTGAAATACGAAAAGGACTAAGGATATGTTTCTCGTATATGGAGGTGACAAAGAGCTAGTCGTAAATGGTTACGTCGATGCAAGCTTTGACACGATCCGGACGATTCTAAATCGCAAACCGGATCGTGTTTTTATTAAGCGGTGGAGCTGTCGGTTGGTGCAGTTCTAAACAAAGCGTCGTGGCGGGATCTACATGTGAAGCGGAGTACATAGCTGCTTGGAAGCAGCAAATGAAGGAGTCGGATGAAAGAGTTCATTTCCGATCTAGTTGTTATACCTAGTGCATCGGGACCAATGAAGATCTTCGTGACAATCTTGGTGCAATTGCCTTGGCAAAGGAATCCAGATTTCACAAGAGGACCAAACATATCAAGAGACGCTTCAATTCCATTCGGGACCAAGTCCAAGTGGGAGACATAGAGATTTGCAAAATACATACGGATCTGAATGTTGCGCACCCGTTGACTAAGCCTCTTCCACGAGCAAAACATGATCAGCACCAAGACTCCATGGGTGTTAGAATCATTCTTGTGTAATCTAGATTATTGACTCTAGTGCAAGTGGGAGATCAAGGAAATATGCCCTAGAGGCAATAATAAAGTTATTATTTATTTCCTTATATCATGATAAATGTTTATTATTCATGCTAGAATTGTATTAACCGGAAACATAATACATGTGTGAATACATAGACAAACAGATAGTCACTAGTATGCCTCTACAAAGACTAGCTCATTAATCGAAGATGGTTATGTTTCCTAACCATAGACATGTGTTGTCATTTGATTAATGGGATCACCTCATTAGGAGAATGATGTGATTGACATGACCCATTCCGTTAGCTTAGCACTTGATCGTTTAGTATATTGCTAATGCTTTCTTCATGACCTATACATGTTCACGTAACTATGAGATTATGCAACTCCGTTTACGGAGGAACACTTTGGTACTACCAAACGTCACAACGTAATCGGGTGATTATAAAGGAGTACTACAGGTGTCTCCAAAGGTACTTGTTGGGTTGGCGTATTTGAGATTAGGTTTTGTCACTCCGATTGTCGGAGAGGTATCTCTGGGCCTTCTCGGTAATACACATCACTTAAGCCTTGCAAGCATTACAACTAATGAGTTAGTTGTGAGATGATGTATTACGGAACGAGTAAAGAGACTTACGTAACGAGATTGAACTAGGTATTGGATACCGACGATCGAATCTCGGGTAAGTAACATACCGATGACAAAGGAACAACGATGTCGTTATGCGGTTTGACCGATAAAGATCTTCAGTAGAATATGTAGGAACCAATATGAGCATCCAGGTTCCGCTATTGGTTATTGACCGAGAATGGTTCTAGGTCATGTCTACATAGTTCTCGAACCCGTAGGGTCCGCACGCTTAACGTTTCGATGACAGTTCATTATGAGTTTATAAGTATTGATGTACGAAGGTTGTTCGAGTCCGGATATGATCACGGACATGACGAGGAGTCTCGAAATGGTCGAGACATAAAGATTGATATATTGGAAGCCTATGTTTGGACTTGGAAGGGTTCGAATGAAAACAGAAGTTATGGAACACCGGGGTTACGGAACCCCGGGGGTATATGGGCCTTAATGGGCCACAAGGGAGAAGAGGAAGGGCGGCCAGGGCAGGCAGGCGCCCTCCCCCTCTAGTCCGAATAGGACAAGGAGAGGGGCGCTCTTCCTCTTCCTCCCCAATCCTACTCCAACTAGGAGAGGGGGAGTCCTACTCGGTGGGAGTAGGACTCCTCGGCCTCCCTCCTAGGGCCGGCCGCACCCCTTTGCTCCTTTATATCTGAGGCGGGGGGCACCCCATGACACACAAGTTGATCTGGATCGTTCCTTAGCCGTGTCGGGTGCCCCCTCCACCATATTCCACTTGGTCATATCGTCGTAGAGCTTAGGCGAAGCCTGCGCCGGAGAAGTCATATCGTCATGAGCTTAGGCGAAGCCCTGCGTCGGTGGAGCATCAACATCGTCCTGCCGCCGTCGTCTTGACGGAACTCATCCCGACACTTTCTTTGGATCGGTCCGGGATCGCCATCGAGCTGAACGTGTGCGTAACTCGGAGGTGCCGTCGTTCGGTGCTTGGATCGGTCGGATCGTGAAGACGTCGACTACATCAACAGCGTTGTTATAACGCTTCGCTTTCGGTCTCACGAGTGCGTGGGCGGACACTCTCCCCTCTCGTTGCTATGCCATCACCATGGTCTTGCGTGTTCGTAGGAAAATTTTTGAAATTACTACGTTCCCCAACACTATCATTTGAAGCACAAGAGAAATGAGTTCATCATCAACACACACCGTATATTACCTTTTGAAGAGTGGTGTCTCCTATATTGGTTAGGTGTCGCCTGGGAGCCTCCGACACGGTGTGGAGTTGAATCAAGAAGTTTGTAAGGGCAAGAAGATCGCCTACTTCGTGAAGATTTCATCGAGTGAGGCAAGTCCTTCGCGGGCGATGGCCATGGTGGGATAGACAAGATTGCTTCTTCATGGACCCTTCGTGGGTGAAGCCCTCCGTGGACTCGCGTAGCCATTACCCTTCATGGGTTGAAGTCTCCATCAACGTGGACGTACGGTAGTACCACCTATCGGAACCACGCCAAAAATTCTCTGCATCTCCATTGTGTTTGCACACTCCAATCCCATCCCTTTACATTCTTGCACTTGCATGCTTTATTTTTTCCGCTGCTCATACTCTTGCTATGCTTGTGTAAAATGTATTGTGTGCCCTTTAACATGTGTTAAACTCAACCTTAACTTAAAAATACTAAAAATTGCCATTTTTACTTGTTAAGGGTCTAATTACCCCTTCTAGACCCTTCTTCTCGATCATTCATTTATTTATATCTCTTAAAAAGTTTGCTAGTCCCACATGTGGGCTGGGTGCATTTTTTCATTGATGAAGATTGTTGGTCTCACATGTGAACTTACCACCAACTCTAACGTTTATAGTAAGAAAGATATAGGTGAAATGGACGAAAATTGCTTTTGGAGCTCAGCCTCCATGGAGGCCGGTTTTTGAAAAATTCACATTTTTACATTAAAAAAACAGAAAAAATACAGATATACATGAAGGCATAACACACATGTGTGTAAATTTTCAAGACGAAATACATTGAAATGAGGACTGTGCAAAAAAGACAAATATATGGCTTTTCAACACATGGTACTATTCATCCCAAAAGTCAATGAATTTGTTCTTTTTGCACTGATCGCATCTCAAGGTATTTCATCCTAAAATTTTACACACATACAATACACATCCTTGCATATTTGTACAATTTTTTCAGTTTTTTTAAACAGAAAAGTATGAATTTTGAAAAAAAAAAGTTCAAAAAAGGGCCTCCATGAAGGCCGAGCTCCAAAATGACGTTCTCGTGAAATGGATTCTTTATTTCTGCTTAAGAAATTTATAGAATTTTATTCCTTAATATTTATTCGTGTAGAGTTTATTTGGTCTATAACATAGAAATTATAGCATTTTTCTCCTGGTCTACTCTGCATTGAAATCTAAAGAACTTTTCGTTGAGTGCAGCCTCATAGATAGTTTCATTTGTTCGTACATTATCTATGGCATACACATAATTTTTCAGGTTTTTATGTGACGCAACGGATCAAGTTTTATCACACATTTTTATGTTTCCGATTCTTGAGGATTCATTGTTCTACAATTAGAACATTTTTCATATTCAGGTATATTCTATATCTAAATAGCTAGTCATTTTACATTTCTCATGTTAAAGTATCTTCGATATCTAAATAGCTAGCCACAGATAACTTGTTTTTCTTAACATGTAAACATGTCACGTCAACATGGAACATGTACCGAAAAAATGTCCACCTTACATACAAACATACATGACATATTGACATGCATGATAATTTTAATCTTATTATCCTATTTATACTTCATAAATAATTTACAACTATAGAATAATCAAACACCATAATCATATGTATTTTCGGCTTTGGTTCTTCTATTATTACTCCAAATATTCATCTTCTAGACAACCAAATATCATTAAAATATATTACAAAACGTTTCTGCAAGACCGTGCGGAATATCATCTTTTATTCCTGCGAACCAAAAACGACAGCATAACTCGGCACAACATTTCAAGAGACGAGGCAAGTGGATTTTATTTCTTATTATTATTTTGAGAAACATACGCTAGAAGGAAGGCAAACCTGCGCTTGAACTGTCAAATCTCTAAAACCAATCCATCATGCCTCTGTCCCTTCCTCTTCCTCCTGGCCACAACCAGAGGAGGGATGCTCTGCTCACTCCAGAACACCTGGTCAGGATCAACCACTGCCTTCACCATTGCCAGCCTCCTGAAGTTTCCCCTGAAGTACTTTCTCCCCCACACCTTGGCCTCTTCATAGCTTGTATTGCCCTCCACATTCTGCCCCAAGTCCAGGTCCCTGAAGTTAATGTATGCAGCTCTAGGCCTATTGCTCACATAGGGTGTCATGAGCTCATGCACCCCCCTGACCCAACCCAGATGCTTCTCGTCATATGACACATTCTTGTCACTTCCCCACTTGACATAGTACTGGAAATTGTAGAGGTACCCTCTGCGGTGCGCATACGGCGTGTCGGATTCTCGTATCTCGCTCATCCTGCCGCCCTGGGGGTCGATGTCGATGGAGCCGCCCTGCTCTTCGACGATCTTGGTGAACAACATGCTTAGACCGGTTGCCGGAATTGGCGATGTGAGGTAGTCTAGCTTGATCTTGTAGTACTCTTTGGGTTGGAGTGTTCTGTCCAGAAACACTTCTGCCGGTTGGCCATTGGTGTAGCCGTAGAAGTAGAGCATCGACTGAATCCAATTCATCTCTCTGCAATCGCTTGGCTTAATGTCTAGTTCAGGCATATGGATGCCCATCTGGGTAACCATCCCGCTGCAGGTTCCAAGAAACAGTGACTTGAACACCACCAATGGCCGTCTCTTGCCGCCGTCATCGAGCTTGGGCTCCATGGCCACCTTGACAAAGAGATCGTCCGGGAGGGCGTGTGCCACGAGCTGCCATTTGGTCAGGAGAAGGAGCATTGCTTCTTCGTCCTCGTCACCACGTCGGAGTAGCCGACGGACGGTGAAGGCGGATACGACGCTCGGGACGGGGACCAGACTCATGGTCCAAGAAACGATGATGCCGAAGCTGCCTCCGCCGCCGCCCCTGATCGCCCAGAAGAGGTCCTCCCCCATGGCTGACCGGTTCAGGAGCTTCCCTCCCGCGTCCACCACCTCGGCGTCTACGACGTTGTCGGCGGCGAGGCCGTATTTGCGCATCATCGGCCCGAATCCGCCGCCGCTGAGGTGCCCACCGACGCAGACCGTGGGGCAGATCCCGGCGGGGAACCCCAGCGCACCATCGCTCCCCTCCGCGACCGCGTAGTAGAGCTCCCCAAGGGTGGCCCCGGGCTGGGCGCGCGCCACGCGGCGCGCCGCATCGACCCGCACTGTCCGGAGCGCGGCGACGTCGATGACGGCGAACGGGCGGCCGCCGCTGGGACGGGTAGCGCGGTAGGATAGGCCTTCGTAGTCATGGCCTCCGCTGCGGGAGCGGACGGTGAGGCCGTGGGCCTTGCAGCAGGCCACGGACGCCTGCACCTCGGTGACGGTCCTGGGCGTGAGGAGCAGCGACGGCCCCGGCGTCTGAGGCGAGGCGAAGCGGAGGTTCTGGATGGTGGAGGCGAGAAGGGGCGGGTAGGAGGCGTCCGCCGGCGCGTGGACGAGCTCGGACGGGTCGGCGGTGTCCGGCGAGAGGCGGGACACACAACGCAGGAAGCTCTCGTGGAGGCCGCCCTCTTCTTCTTGGAGCTCCTGCGGCTGCGGGGACGAAGGCGAGACGAGGAGGAGCAGGAGGAGGAGGGGAGAGAGACGGCTGAATGGCCGCATCGTCTTCTCGCCGATGGACTCCCTTGACTGCTCTGCCTAAGCAATGATCAGCGGGAGAATGATGATAGGATCAAGGTGTTCTAATGGGCTTTGAATATGGTGGGTGGACTCCCGTCACGGTGATGGTGTTGGCGCGTGGGTCTTGTAGTGATCTCGAAAGAAAATATTGCAGGTGAGAGGAGAAAAACGTGGAAGCTTAGCTCGCCATGATTCGACAGGCCAACTGCTCGGTATTTCCCCTCGGAAAAAAACTGCTCGATATTTCCAACACGCCTAAAAATTGCTCCATCACAACTTGTCACGTCACAACACTAAAATGTACTCCCTCCATCCCGAAATACTTGTCATCAAAATAAATAAAAGGGGATGTATCTAGGAGAAGCGGACGTCCTAGACGCAGCGGCAGCTGAACGTGCAGCCGCCCGTCCAGGCGAAGTGATGGGCGTGTTAAACTCTGTTGAAATGCAAAAAGGCAACATACATCGGTCCATACACTTGAATACAGTGTCCACATCGTGTGAAAACTGTTGTTCTGACATGCTCTCGATTTGCTTTTTGACCGCGCAGGCCATTGCCAAGGACGCCAGTGCGCGCCTCGCTCTGCAGTTCATCAGTGATTAATGCATAAAAGTTAAATAGACCGCGCGGCAGCTGCAGGGGCCTTGCCGGAGTGGGGCGCTGCAAGGGCCGGCGGTAGAAGGCCGGAGCCGGCAATATCAGGTGGAGTGGAGTCGGAGGGCGCCATGGGCGTCTCAGATTGGTGCAGTAGCACATGCAGTGGAGGGCGCCATGGCGGGTGGCGGCCGGAGCAACGGTGACTGTCACCAGAGGGAGCTGGCTGCGGGGCCGCGGTGGGCGGCAAAGCTGGCATGGCCGCTGCTAGAAGGGACCGTGCGCTGGGCTTGATCCGCCCCCAAAGGACATCAAGGCGGCCAACTGCAGGGGGGACGGAGAGAGCGCGCAACGCGGACGCCGGATCTGACCTCGGACAGCGTGAGGATGGCTGGGGCTGGGAGATCAGGCCGGCGGCGGCTTCTCGTTTTTACCTGGCGGCGGCGCTGTCGCGAGAGCTCCTACGCGAGCGACGCGCTTTCTCTTGTCTCTTGTTTACATTGTTTACATGGCCGGGAGAATTGATGATAACCCCCCCTTCCCCCCCAGTTCGTGCGCCTTCGATCATAAGCGCTTCTTCGTGTCACTGACATGTGGGTCCGGTCCCATATGTCGATGACGAAAACTATGATAAAGCGCGCATTGAACCCAAGATATCATCAAATGCCCTTACATGGCCCGGTCGTATTTCGTCCTCACGTGTGGAGTGCGTCTTCTGCGTCGTTCCTTGTGTCGGGTGTCTTTGTCGGTCAGTGGTCCTTCAAATACGCATATAAGTCACAAAACGATAGCCAATGCTCGCCAATCCTCTAACTAGCACACTTCCCTGATTCGAATCGTGAAGTTGCTGGCCCCGTCGATGCGCTGCGTGCATGCAGATGCCTCTGCATGCAGCGATGCACTTCTCATGTATCTAGATGTATTTTAGTTCTAGATACACTTTTTTTGTCCATTTTAATGACAAGTTTTTTAGGAGAGAGTACTTTCTTCATTCCAAAATACCTTGTTAAGAAAGTGAATGTACGTAGACATATTTTAGTTCTAAATGCATCCTTTTTTATCCATTTCGTGATAAGTGAACTCCATACTACTACGAACCTGCATTGGCTGAACTTAACTAACATAGTGTTACTACCAAAGAAGGAGGATGATGAGGACATATCACATTTCCGCCCCATCAGTCTCATCTATGCTTTCGCAAAGATTCTGGCAAAAATCATGGCAACTCGACTAGCTCCGTTCATGAATGGCCTGGTGTCCCATTCTCAAAGCGCGTTCATTAAATCAAGAAGTATTCATGATAACTTTATGTTTGTTCGGGGCTTCGCCCGACGTCTACACCGGACAAAGACTCCTTCCTTGCTGCTAAAGCTGGACATAAGCATTGCCCTGAGGGTTCGAGTCATTGACCGACGATCCCATCGATCCTTTGTTGATATCACAGCAGAACTCTCAATGAAGCACCAATATCGGTGGTAAAACCGGCACACCTCAAGGTATGGGGTTGTGAGCTGTGGACCTCGGATCAGTGGTAACAGGGACGAAAGGGTACACAGCTTCAGACCCTCTCAAAGAGGTAATACCCTACGTCCTGCTTTGATTGTATTGATGGTGATGTGTCGAGTAGAAGCTTGATCTACCTCGAGATCGTAAGGAGAGATCTAACCCTAGGGCTAGGTGAATGTAATTGTGATTGGATCTCCTCTACAGGTTAAACCCTCTGGCCTATATACACGCCAGGTAGGGCATCTAGGGTTACATGATCGGTATCCATGGGCACGTATGGAGACGGTAGGAAACATCTTGGAGTACACGCCAAGTCTTCGGTAGAGGCAGTCTTGAACACGCCTAGGCATGAAGCTCTCGGAGTCTTGCCATATGGCAGCCAGGGCCTGAAGGCCCGGCCAAAGAACTATAGGCCGACTAGGTTGGTACCCCCTAGTCCAGGACACCATCACCGCCGTCGCCGTCTTCCACCGATCCATCTTCAGAGCTGTACTAACGCATCGAGCTTGCCAAGTGTAACTGCCGTCAACGTCACCATGATGTCAGACAATGCCACCATCATGTGCTCGTCCATCATCACGCGCCCACCGCCGAGACCCCGCTGCTCTATGCCGCCGAGACCCACCATTGTTGATGTGCCAGATGCCACGCCGCTCCTCCTTCGCGAACACCACTTGCTGCCACTGGTCCCATCCCCTCCACCTGCAGTTCCTCTAACCAAGCACCTGAACGCCCTAGGCAACGCCTCCAAGAAGGGCACGACACACGCAGTGCGGTCGCTGCCCAATCTAAGGAGATTTTGGGTCTTCACTCGGGCATGGGGTCGAGGTGGAGGCCCGGGACCACGACGGCGCCTGCAAGGAGGAGAACGACAACCTTGGTCGTCGTCGCCGTCGGGATGAGAGAGCCATCCAAAGTTTCCTCCGGTCCGATTTCACCTCTACCAGCCCCCACAAACGCACCGAGATCGACGACCGAGATCATAAGCCACAGCCACCATGTGCAGCGGGAGAGAGCCTGCAGCGGAGAAGAGATTGTCGGTGTCAAAACCGGCGGATCTCGGGTAGGGGGTCCCAAACTATGCGTCTAAGGATCTAGGGTAACAGGAGACGGGGGAAACGGTGTTTACCCAATTTCGGGCCCTCTTAACGGAGGTAATACCCTACTTCCTGCTTGATTGACTATGATGAGTATATGGGTTACAAGATTCGATCTACCTCGAGATCGTGATGGCTAAACCCTATATGCCTAGCCTGTATGATTGTGATCATCTCTACGGACTAACCCCTCTGGTTTATATAGATATCGGAAGGGGCCAGGGTTGTACAAAGTCGGCCTACAGAGAGAGGAATCTACACGACTTGCCGCCGAGCTTGCTATCCACGCCGAGGAGAGCCCCATCCGAACACGGGGAAAGGCCTTCCATATTGTATCTTCACGGCCCATTAGTTTGGCCCACGTCTCATAGCCCGACCATCCGAGGACCCCTTAATCCAGGACTCCCTCAGTAGCCCCCGAACTTGCCTTCAATGATGATGTAGTATCCGGCTTTATGTCGTCGGCTTTGCAAGGCGGGTTCTCCGTTGTACTTCGGATTGACGATAGTCCAGCTGCACATTAAATACCATTTTCAATTGACTCTTTGCTACCGCCGCCTTGGCTTCCACGTGTCAAACGAATGCGAACAGTCTAGGTGCTTTTTTACAAACAAACCCCTTGACCATGCCGGAGCGGCGCCTATTTAAAGAGATAAGATCTCAGATACCATTCCACACCACGCGGAAATCCTTAGAACTCGCCACAGGAAATCGCCCCAAACATGGCCAGCGCTCCTAGCTCTTCCTCACGCCCCAACGACCCTCAAAAAGGCGACTGGGAAAGCTATTCGGTATCCCACGCCCATCTGAGCAAGCTTCAGACACAGGGGTACCTTCCTCCCGCGGATCTAGTCTCCGTTCGGGTTGGATTAGCTTCCATCGACGGCGAAGCTGTAACGCCCTCGATGCGGCTATATCTCCCACGTGTCGAAGCACGACTTAGAGGCATAACCGCATTGAAAGCAATGTCGCAAGTGAGGTAATCTTCACACAACCCATGTAATACATAAGGGAAAAGAGATACATAGTTGGCTTACAATCGCCACTTCACACAATACATGAGTAAAACATTACATCATACAGATACAATCAAGGTCCGACTACGGAACCAAAATAAAAGAAGACTACCCCAAATGCTACACAGATCCCCGATCGTCCCAACTGGCTCCACTCTTGATCAACTGAAGCGAAACAACACAAAGAACAAGATCTTCATCGAGCTCCTCCTTGAGCTCGGGTCCATCACCGCACAGTTTCATCGGCACTGCAAACTGGTTTTGGAAGTATCTGTGAGTCACGGGACTCAGCAATCTCACACCAGAGATCAAGACTATTTAAGCTTAAAGGTAGGACAGGGTAGGGAGGTGGAGCTGCAGCAAGCGACTAGCATATATGGTGGCTAACATACGCAAAAGAGAGCGAGAAGAGAAGGCAAAAGCACGGTCGAACAACTATGATCAAGAAGTGATCCTGAACTCCTACTTACGTCAAACATAACCCGAAACCGTGTTCTCCTCTCGATCAACCCGAAAAGAGACACTCACGATTACGCACACGGTTGGTGTATTTTAATTAAGATCAACTTCGGTTTTCTACAACCGACATTAACAAATTCCCATCGCCACATAACCGCTGGCACGGCTTTGAAAGTTCAAACCCTGCAGGGTGTCCCAACAAGCCCATGATAAGCTCTCGCGATCAACGAAGAATAGACCTTCTCCCGGGAAGACCGATCAGTCTCGGAATCCGGCTACAAGACATTTCACAGCAATAAAACAAGTCCAGCAAGACCTCCGGCGTCTGAACACCACAGTAGTAGCAGCGTATCTCGTCCCAGGCCACGACCGGATGAGCAGTCCGTACAACTAAAACCAGCCCTCAAGTTTCCCCGAGGTGGCGCTGCAAAGGGCTCTAGTTTGGACCAACGCTTAGACAAGCACTGGCCCGGGGGGGTAAATAAAGATGACCCTTGAGAGCGCGACTCCCAAGGGAAAAAAAAGGCTAGGTGAGGCAAATGTAAAACCAATGTTGGGCCTTGCTGGAAAAGTCTTACTCAAAGCGAACTGTCAAGGGGGTCCCATAAATCACCCGACCGCGTTAGGGACGCAAAAATCCGGGAACATAACACCGATATGACGGAAACTAGGGCGGCAAGAGTGGAACAAAACACCAGGCATAAGGCCGAGCCTTCCACCCTTTACCAAGTATATAGATGCATTAATTAAATAAGATATATTGTGATATCCCAACAAGTAAACATGTTCCAACAAGGAACAAAATCTCCATGTTCCAACAAGGAACAAACTTCATCTTCACCTGCAACTAACAACGCTATACGAGGGGCTGAGCAAAGCGGTAACATAGCCAATCAACGGTTTGCTAGGAAGGGTGCAAAAGTTTAGAGGTTCATGGCAATTTGGGATGGCTTGAAATAGCAAGTGATAGGCATCGTAGCATAGGCATAGCAAAAGAGCGAGCATCTAGCAAGCAAAGATAGTAGTGATTTCGAGGGTATGGTCATCTTGCCTGAAATCCCGCAAGGAAGAAGATCGAGTCCATGAAGAAGAACGAACGGAAGTAGTCGAACGAATCCTCACAACTCCGGAACGAACCCGAAGCTAACGAGAGAAGCAAACCGGAAAGAAACAAACAACATGATAAATGCACAAGCATAAACATGGCATGATGCACAATCAAGTATGATGCATGTCCGGTTTAAATGAGGCATGGCATGGCATGGCAATATGCACAAACAATACTACAAATTAAGTGGAGCTCAACATGCAACGAGTTGCATATTGACGGAACACCACAACACTTATTTAGTTTGATCTCGGTTAGGTACACAACAATATTAAATGTTGTTAAACATGGCAAGAGGTGGAGCATAATTAAACTAGCTATTTAGGCAAGTTAAATGAGGCCGGAAATAAGAAACAACAATTCTGGAAAATCCCCATGAGCAATGTTTTAGTTTCGGTCCTGATCTGCCCTAAACACAATTTTAGAGTTGTTAAACAGCAACATAAAGTGGACCATGTTAATCTAGGCATTTTTCCACCCCATTTACATATAAAGAACATTTAAATCCGAGTTACGGTTATTTAGTTATGAATTAAAGCATTTTAACATGGCATAATAGCAAATCAATGCAAACATCAGTTTAAACATTTTTTAACATAGATGAAAGTGGCATATTATTAATCTACACAATTTTCTGAGCATATTACATATATAAAACATTTTAATCCGATGCACCAATTGTGAGTTATTAAATGCATGATGCTTAGGGGTTTTTCTGGAAAATCTGTAATCTCAGGAAATTAGCTAAATTCGCAGCGAAAAAAAAAAACAGGGACTCGGGCCGAATCTGGCTAGCCCAACAGAGAGGGGCTGGGGGAGGCGCTCACCAGGCCTCATGGGCCGGTCGGTGAGGAGGAGGCCAGGCAGGGGGCCCAGGCCTCGAGGAAGCCGGCGTCTTTGGGCAGGGCACCGGCCCACGGGTCGGGCCGACGCGGGACGCGACCGTCGTCTCCTCGATCCCGAGCGGGAGCAGGAAGACCGGGCGGCGGCTGATGGCGACCCGGCGGCGAGGGCGCGGGACGCCGGGAAGGGCGGATCGGGCGGCGGAACGGATCGATCCGGTCATGGCTGCCGGATCCGGTCGACGGAGGGTCGGCGGCGGCTCCTCGAGCTCGGCAGTGGCGACAACCTCGCGGAGAGAGAGAGTAGCAGTGAGGGGAAGAGAGAGAAAGAGGAAGGAGGAGGAGAGAGAGGGGCGGGTCGCTGGGATGTCGCCCAGGGCTGCAAGGCGGCGAGGGAGGCGGCCGGTGGCGGGAGGCGCCGGAGGCGGGCGCCGGCGGCAGAGCCAAGGCAAAAGGCAGCGATGGAGGCGCCTCGGGGCCCAGATCGGGGCCAGGCGGGCTCCATGAACTGGCGGGCAGCATGAAGTGGGGCGCGGAGGGAGGCAGTGGCGACTCCGGTTGGTGAGGCGGCGCCTCGGTGGCGGCTGCCAACCAGGGGCTTGCCAAGTGGCGGAGGGCTTGGGCGCGCCGGAAAATTGAGGAGGGCGGCGCTGATGATTGGGGGAGCGGATTTGAGGGAAGGAAGGAGGAGACCCAAAATGGAAGGGGGCTTCCTTTTATAGGCGTAATTAGGGTTTGGGGGTTAGGAGGGGTTTTCGAGGCCTCCGATCGCGATCCGACGGATCCGATCGAGAGAGAGGGGTTAGGGAACCTAGGTGGGCTGAGGAGAGGGGGTTTTGGACTGAGGGGAGAGAGGAGAAATGCAGCCCGGCACAATAGTTTTGGAAAACGAAAACGTCCGACGAATAAACCGGCAAGGGTGCCGCTATAAGTTTAACGGTAGGGCTATCAAATGGACTCCGAATGCGACGAAACTTGGCAGGCGGCCTGTCTACACTATAATAAGACCGCATGACAAGTTGCAACCCATTCCGAGAACATTTTTATGCCACTTATAAAATAATATTTCGGAGGTGCCGCGGGCGCGTGCAAGTGTATCCGGACTCGGAACGGACAACGGAGAGAACCGGCGGAACCCGAACGGATGCAAGTTTTGAAAAAACATGCGGATGAAATGCAGATGATGCCATGAGATGAGATGCAGAACAAGAACAAAATGCAAAACAACCGACAAACCCAACCACGAAGGAAATAATAAATCACATCTCCGGAAAGGGCAAGAGTCGGAGTTACTGAATATGGAAAGTTGTATCCGGGTGTTACAACACTCCACCACTACGAGAGGATCTCGTCCCGAGATCTAGGATGGCACCGGAGGGAAAAGGACGAGGAAGATGAGAGGTAAAACTAAGTTGCTTCTTTGACAAACGAGTGAAACCAAAGAACCTTGAGAGGTTGAGCAAAATGAAAGAAAGAGAACAACGAAGATGAACGAGATTGCAAACAATCCGTTAGAAAAGAGGAACAAGGAACATTACGATAACTTGAAGGTTGAAAAGGCATGAATCAAGAGTTTAATGGACAAGATAGAATTCGAAACCACTCCGTTTAAAACAAGATGAGGGAGGAAGAATTCGGGCAGAACTCCGATTGAACATGGAAGTAATATAACATGAACTAGAGAAGATGGGATGATACTTGATGAAATCAACAACATAGTGCCTCCGGAACTATTGAAAGAGTGGCACAAGGGGTAAGAAAGATTTCAGACAGCTCCCCGGTTGAGGAAGCAGGCAAAACTTGATAAGAAGAGAGAACTCGAATGAAAACATGACACTCCGATTAAATGGATAAGCAAGAAAAAGAACATGATCTTGACAAAAGAAGATGATGGGTCGAAGAGTGCAACATCACAATGCCTCCGGAAGAAAAATTGAAGATAGGTCATTGGAATAAAGGAATGGAGAAGAAAATGCCAACTTCTACCACAAATGAACTTGGAAAAGCACCCTTGCAAAGAAGAATTGAACGGAGTTGTTGGAAAACCAACAACGAAATGATTAAGCTTGTAGTGGGCTTATGGAAACATCTCCACATTATGAGGTGAGCTTCTGCCACCAACGGAAACAAACGATTGGATTGATATCAACAAGGAGACGAGAAACTTATTTCACCGGGAGGACAAATGAAGAACTTGGGTCCTTTATAAGCACCATAAATAGCAACAATCCTTAGGGAAAGCTTTAGGTGAAATATATCCCAAGATAAGCCCAATGAAGAGATTGATGGATTTAAAATACCTCATTCTTGACAACATGTGAAACATGAAACACGAACTCAAATTGTCGAGAATGACATAACACCATCTCAAGAGATAAGGTAGAAAGAATTGCACTTCGAAATGCAAGAATAAGTATGCTTGAGCTCCTCAAAACAAAACATGTGTTGAGCACCATGTTCAATTTTTGAGTATAGCTTGGCGGATCATAACTCCGAGAGAAATCTTGATGAACAATTGAAGAATGAAAAGAATCCTTGACGAACCACCATGTAGAACCTCCATGAAAAACTCCGGTAAAGAAAAGATGATAAAAAGGAAGAGAAGTTGACAACACAAGGTGAAGCCTTGCGGTGATAAGATGAAGCTTTGAAATGATATAACCGAGAAAAGTTGGAACTCCGGAAAGAAAAGATGAACAAATGAAATCAAGAATTTTGATGATCCTCCGGAATAAGGAATTGAATTTACTCGATGGAACAAGAATAAGAATTACATTATGCTGATCCTTCACCAATTAAATTGATGGCCAGCAATGGATTAGGCATACTACTTATTCTCGTAGAAAGGATTAAGATAGATATGGCGCAAACTTGGGAAGGTCTTCAACGAACCACCGGTAGGATAGAAAAGAACGAATGAGTCTATATGATAACGAAGGAAGAGAACTCTTGAACAAACCACCATAATACTTGAGAATGAGCGTAGCAAAGGCACAAATCACGGGAAGAATTGTAAAAGCGAATAAAGATGCTTGACAAAATTTAGATACATTAGAACGAAGAGATCATGAACTGATTAGAGGATATTTCGACGATGCACCCGGTGAGATTTGGAAAACCAGAGTTGAGCGCTTGAATGAATAATTCGAGATGATGGGCTCGGAAGAATCAAACTGAAAAGACTCTGAAATGCTCCGGTGGGTTAAAAGAATTCTCACAATCAAAACAATTATGAGGATGGCACGAAGCTAGAACCATGAATCTTGAAGAGAAAGAAGCGAGATTTAAGAGAAACTCTTCTTCGGTCTTCAAAATTCGAGAATGACGACGAGAACATCACCATGAATTATTGAAGCACTCCGGAATGAAAATTAGAAAGGTTGAACCAACAATGAAAATAATTTGGAAGATCTTGGAGAAAAACATTTGGTGATGATAAATCATTCTTACGTCAAACTTTGCAAAGAATTTGAGAATAACTCCGGAAAAATAAAAGAGTCAGGTAAGATCCTGGGAAAAGACCTGTGGGTTAGGGCCCACTCAAAAGAACCACCGTTGAACAATTGTTTGAAATAGATATTGCACCGGTAGAGTTAAATGGCTTGAATGAGATAGCATCCTCAAAAGAACTTGAGTGAATTGAGAATGGAAACTAGAATCTTCTGAGATATCTTCAACACTCCAGAATAATTGAATAGCGAGACGTGGATGATTAAGAGATGCACCAGCATGAGAAAGCATTTGAAATGATGAAAAGAATACGACCAATACTGAAAACTTGACTTAAGTCCGCCGGAGAAGAAAATTAGAATGGAACAATGATAAGGTTGAAACTTCCTTTAGCATCTTCATGAGAATCACCGGATAAAACATTAAAGGAAAAGAATGAAGAAACTTCACTCAATAAAAATGGATACTTGATTAAGAAATCTGAGTCCTTGAAGAAAAAGGGTGGGTGGGCGGGAAATCAAAACAACTAGGGTCGGATGAAACGAACACCGTTGAGAAAAAAGCTTAGAATTGATCTTGCGAATGTTGGAATGATCGGATTCACTTGAAGAGAAGTACGCCGGTTGGAAAAGAATTAACATGACAAGCTCAGTGATCAAGAAGGATTAGTATTCACATAGCAATATGAGAACACCATTTAGGAAAAGGTATGGAATCAACACTTGACATTGAAGCAACTCGAATACCACAAAAGGAACAAAAACAAAGGATTTGGCTTATGAATAAGCGGAACAAACACATGATAGAGATTTCGCCCAAAGTGTTAGTGGTGGGGCCCACACGGACACGACGATAGCGGACGTCACGAATGACAAACAAGACGTCCCGAATCAGCATAGCCAAGGATTCTTTAAGACGCCTCGCGACCACTCGAATCGACCGTGAATGGGCGGACCACTAGACGTTGAACCCCAATCTCAAATCATACATCCGCGGAAAGAATATCCCGTAAGCTACTAGAATTCCCACCTATAAATTCCGAAACTTTCTGGTTATGCAATCTGGTGTTGGGGATACAGGGACACAAAATATATCACCCAAACTAACAATACCTAGATCCAAATTGTATCCATCCGTCAACACATAACCAAGAAAACTCCGAAATCGTGTACCTCGACCTTGAAAAACATCCGTTATACAAGTCATGGCAATACTCCCTTTTCGCCACAATCTCGGGCTATCGGGGTTATCTCACCAACAACTGCACAAAAGAGATTTCGATGTCGGTAAAACTCGTATTCCAGAATCGCAACGATAAAATTGTGACGACAACACCTCGGAGCTCAACTCCCCGGACACCGCCACAACCCCTAAATGTCGAGGCACCAAGAACAATGTTCTCGTCACAAAACCATCGGAACGATTCCAAGATACCCACGTGATCCTAAAATTTTTTTTTAGTGAAATTGAGGAGAGAAGAGTCAAAACTCTACGTCGGATACCTCACCAGAGCGACGAAGGGACCGGGAGTAAAAAGAATCCTACTCTCCGATATATATAATCCTAAGACTCAAAACATTTTCCATTCTAGACTCAACAACGCCAAGAAACAATCAAGTAGGGGCTCCTAAGTCGGGAAGGCTCGATTACCAACTTGTAACGCCTCGATGCGGCTATATCTCCCACGTGTCGGCACGACTTAGAGGCATAACCGCATTGAAAGCAATGTCGCAAGTGAGGTAATCTTCACACAACCCATGTAATACATAAGGAAAAGAGATACATAGTTGGCTTACAATCGCCACTTCACACAATACATGAGTAAAACATTACATCATACAGATACAATCAAGGTCCGACTACGGAACCAAAATAAAAGAAGACTACCCCAAATGCTACACATCCCCGATCGTCCCAACTGGCTCCACTACTTGATCAACTGAAACGAAACAACACAAAGAACAAGATCTTCATCGAGCTCCTCCTTGAGCTCGGGTCCATCACCCGCACAGTTTCATCGGCACACGCAAACTGGTTTTGAAGTATCTGTGAGTCACGGGACTCAGCAATCTCACACCATGAGATCAAGACTATTTAAGCTTAAAGGTAGGACAGGGTAGGGAGGTGGAGCTGCAGCAAGCGACTAGCATATATGGTGGCTAACATACGCAAAAGAGAGCGAGAAGAGAAGGCAAAAGCACGGTCGAACAACTATGATCAAGAAGTGATCCTGAACTCCTACTTACGCCAAACATAACCCGAAACCGTGTTCTCCTCTCGATCAACCCCAAAAGAGACACTCACGGTTACGCACACGGTTGGTGTATTTTAATTAAGATCAACTTCGGTTTTCTACAACCGGACATTAACAAATTCCCATCTGCCACATAACCGCAGGCACGGCTTTGAAAGTTCAAACCTGCAGGGTGTCCCAACTTAGCCCATGATAAGCTCTCGCGATCAACGAAGAATAGACCTTCTCCCGGAAGACCGATCAGTCTCGGAATCCGGCTACAAGACATTTCACAGCAATAAAACAAGTCCAGAAGACCTCCCGGCGTGCCGACACCACGTAGTAGCCGCGTATCTCGCCCCTGTGCCACGACCGGATGAGCAGTCCGTACAACTAAAACTAGCCCTCAAGTTTCCCGAGGTGGCGCTGCAAAGGGTTCTAGTTTGGACCAACGCTAGACAAGCAACGCCCGGGGTAATAAAGATGACCCTTGAGAGCGCGACTCCCAAGGGAAAAAAAGGCTAGGTGAGGCAAATGTAAAACCAATGTTGGGCCTTCTTGGAAAAGTCTTACTCAAAGCGAACTGTCAAGGGGTCCCATAAATCACCCGACCGCGTTAGGGACGCAAAAATCCGGGAACATAACACCGATATGACGGAAACTAGGGCGGCAAGAGTGGAACAAAACACTGCATAAGGCCGAGCCTTCCACCCTTTACCAAGTATATAGATGCATTAATTAAATAAGATATATTGTGATATCCCAACAAGTAAACATGTTCCAACAAGGAACAACATCTCCATGTTCCAACAAGGAACAAACTTCATCTTCACCTGCAACTAACAACGCTATAAGAGGGGCTGAGCAAAGCGGTAACATAGCCAATCAACGGTTTGCTAGGAAGGGTGCAAAAGGTTAGAGGTTCATGGCAATTTGGGATGGCTTGAAATAGCAAGTGATAGGCATCGTAGCATAGGCATAGCAAAAGAGCGAGCATCTAGCAAGCAAAGATAGTAGTGATTTCGAGGGTATGGTCATCTTGCCTGAAATCCCGCAAGGAAGAAGATCGAGTCCATGAAGAAGAACGAACGGAGGTAGTCGAACGAATCCTCACAACTCCGGAACGAACCCGAAGCTAACGAGAGAAGCAAACCGGAAAGAAACAAACAACATGATAAATGCACAAGCATAAACATGGCATGATGCACAATCAAGTATGATGCATGTCCGGTTTAAATGAGGCATGGCATGGCATGGCAATATGCACAAACAATACTACAAATTATGGAGCTCAACATGCAACGAGTTGCATATTGACGGAACACCACAACACTCATTTAGTTTGATCTCGGTTAGGTACACAACAATATTAAATGTTGTTAAACATGGCAAGAGGTGGAGCATAATTAAACTAGCTATTTAGGCAAGTTAAATGAGGCCGGAAATAAGAAACAACAATTCCGGAAAATCCCCATGAGCAATGTTTTAGTTTCGGTCCTGATCTGCCCTAAACACAATTTTAGAGTTGTTAAACAGCAACATAAAGTGGACCATGTTAATCTAGGCATTTTTCCACCCCATTTACATATAAAGAACATTTAAACCGAAAGTTACGGTTATTTAGTTATGAATTAAAGCATTTTAACATGGCATAATAGCAAATTAATGCAAACATCAGTTTAA
Organism: Aegilops longissima; assembly: GCA_021605205.1. Lineage (NCBI taxonomy): Eukaryota > Viridiplantae > Streptophyta > Magnoliopsida > Poales > Poaceae > Aegilops > Aegilops longissima. The sequence goes on from CM038679.1 coordinate 515,516,048, forward strand.
ACATTTTTAACATAGATGAAAGTGGCATATTATTAATCTACACAATTTTCTGAGCATATTACATATATAAAACATTTTAATCCGATGCACCAATTGTGAGTTATTAAATGCATGATGCTTAGGGTTTTTCCGAAAATCTGTAATCTCGTGAAATTAGCTAAATTCAGCGAAAAAAAAAAACAGGGACTCGGGCGAATCTGGCTAGCCCAACAGAGAGGGCTGGGGAGGCGCCACCAGGCCTCATGGGCGGTCGGTGAGGAGGAGGCCAGGGGCGCCGGGCCTCGAGGAAGCCGGCGTCTTTGGGCGGGGCACCGGCCCACGGGTCGGGCCGACGCGGGGACGCGACTGTCGTCTCCTCGATCCCGAACAGGACCGGGAAGACCGGGCGGCGGCGGCTGATGGCGACGCCGGCGAGGGCGCTGAGACGCCGGGAAGGGCCGGATCGGGCGGCGGAACGGATCGATCCGGTCATGGCTGCGGATCCGGTCGACGGAGGGTCGGCGGCTCCTCGGAGCTCGGCGATGGCGACAACCTGCGGGAGAGAGAGAGGTAGCCGTGAGGGAAGAGAGAGAAAAAGAGGGAAGGAGGAGGAGAGAGAGGGACGGGTCGCTGGGATGTCGCCCGCGGGCTGCAAGGCGGCGAGGAGGCGGCCGGTGGCGGGAGGCGCCGGAGGCGGGCCCGCCAAGGCAGAGCAGCAGGGCAAAGGCAGCGATGGAGGCGCCTCGGGGCCAGATCGGGGCCCGGCGGGCTCCCATGAACTGGCGGGCAGCATGTGAAGTGGGGCGCGGGGGAGGCAGTGGCGACTCCTGGTTGGGCTGGGCGACGCCTCGGTGGCGGCTGGCCAACCAGGGCTTGCCAAGTGGCGGAGGGGGCTTGGGGCGCGCGGAAATTGAGGAGGGGCGGCTGATGATTGGGGGAGCGGATTTGAGGGAAGGAAGGAGGAGACCCAAAATGGAAGGGGGCTTCCTTTATAGGCGTAATTAGGGTTTGGGGGTTAGGAGGGTTTGAGGCCTCCGATCGCGATCCGACGGATCCGATCGAGAGAGAGGGTTAGGGAACCTAGGTGGGCTGAGGAGAGGGGTTTTGGACTGAGGGAGAGAGGAGAAATGCAGCCCGCACAATAGTTTTGGAAAACGAAAACGTCTGACGAATAAACCGGCAAGGGTGCCGCTATAAGTTTAACGGTAGGGCTATCAAATGGACTCGAATCGATTTAAACTTGGCAGCGGCCTGTCTACACTATAATAAGACCGCATGACAAGTTGCAACCCATTCCGAGAACATTTTTATGCCACTTATAAAATAATATTTCGGAGGTGCCGCGGGCGCGTGCAAGTGTATCCGGACTCGGAACGGACAACGGAGAGAACCGGCGGAACCCGAACGGATGCAAGTTTTGAAAAAACATGCGGATGAAATGCAGATGATGCCATGAGATGAGATGCAGAACAAGAACAAAATGCAAAACAACCGACAAACCCAACCACGAAGGAAATAATAAATCACATCTCCGGAAAGGGCAAGAGTCGGAGTTACGAATATGGAAAGTTGTATCCGGGGTGTTACAGAAGCCCTGGCGGAGAATTTCCCCAATCCTTCTAAAGAGGAGCGCGTGTGCTTCGTTTCCTTCCTTTTGAGAGGCGTAGGATTTCCTATTCACCCTTTCCTCAGAGGTCTACTGGAGTATTACGGCCTCCAACTGCACAATCCGACGCCAGGCTCCATCCTGCATATCGCGGGCTACGTTGCTCTTGGCAAGCTATTTCTAGGCTGCGAGGCTCATTTCGAGCTATGGCGGAAAATTTTCTGCCTCGCCCCCCGCTCCCAGAAGGGATCCATATTTGAGGTGGGCGGCTCAGAAGTATGGCGCATAGCCGGGACTGGATACCTTTCCGGCACTCCGAAGAAGGCATCCGAAGAGTGGCCCTCGGAGTGGTTTTATATAGAAGACATCGTTCTTCCGGACCCAATCAGGCGTGGTCTTCCCGAATTCTCCAGTGCACCTTTAAAGAAGCGCGCCAGCTGGCGTCCCCGAAGCCTCGAAGAAGAAGACAGTGCCGTGGTTTTGAGGCTAGTAAACAAGAGAGTACTTGCCAAATCCGGGTTGTCTATAATTGAGGTAATGGCAACTTCAATAATGCAGTGCGTTCAGCCGCTCCAATCTCGAGGTCTTCCCATGTGGTATTATAAATGGGGAGGACGATGCGTCCCGTTGTCTGCGCAAGGGTCCAGACAATTTCGCCGCCCTGGCCACCATCTTGGCTGACCTTTACAAAGGGGAGAAGGAAGACTTTGCTTGTAAGACATGTCGGGAAGGCTTTTCCATGTACAACCCTATCCCCTGGTGAGTCCTTTCTTCGATTATTGACTTCACTCAACCTCTTTCTATAGTTATGTTAACCGAATCTAATCCGGCTATTTTTAACATGAGTGGAGAAAGGTCGTCGAGGGGGTCTATAGCCCTGCTCCGCAGCTAGAGGACCATATTCGAGATCTGGATCCCGGATATGAAGAAGATCCGGATATATTTATAGAACTTATGGAGGGGATCTTTTATCAGGCGAGCTATGATAGCACGGAAGTGGACATTATAGCCAATTACCCCGGCCTTCTCCCCTCCTCCCACGCAAGTCCCCAGGAGACGTCTCCTCCAAAAGAGTTTTCCCATCTCGCCTCACCCACCGGACTGTCTCATGCTCCGAAGGGGCGGCGCTCGTCTCGCCGAGTTGTATCAGAGGCGTCCTCCAAGAAGGCGACACCCGCGCAGGGCGAGTCTTTGAAAATAAAAGCAAACGGCGATACCACCGGCCCCCCACCTTCACCAAAGAGGTACAGTTTTTAACATGCATCTTATGGATAGGCCGGATTGTGACGTTTCCTTCTATGTCATATTTTAGGAAGAGTATACGCCGGACAATATCCGGGGACCTCGCCGGCAATGCATCGACTAATCCGGTTCCGGACCCTACCCAAAGGACTAGGGTTGATACGGGCGCAACGCCAGATTGTCATCTTCAAGCGGATTCGGATGATGTATCCGTCACCAATTCCGAAGTGGAGAGCGCAATGAATCATCGGTGGCGGAAAGAAGCCATGCGCGACCCAAGTTTCACCGAAGAAGCGTTCAACGCCCTCAGCTCTGCGGACGCATATATCCGAGCTGCCCGGGATGGACTTGCCGAAGCCATTCACCAGCTTAAGGATATGCGGGTAAAAAACTTTGGGTAGACTCAATAAGCATGTGCCGGTAGCCCCCGAGACTTGAAGCAGTTGACCCAACTGATTCAAGTGTCGTTATATCACGAGGTACTCGCGGCGAAAAATGACACACTGTCCAAGGAGCTGGCAGAATGCCGGATCAAGCTAACTAATGCTACCGCCAAACTGGAAAATGTGAAGAAATCCAGGAAGGCACCTGATGGTAAGTACAACAGTGCCCGGAAAAGATGATTCTGCGCCTACAATGATTTTTAAATATACATTGCTTTATTTACGGTTGCAGGATCGGCAGAGCAGTTGCAGGAGATGCTGAAGGCTGCTTAGGCGGACAAACAACATGCCGAAGGGCAAGAAGCAGCTGGTCAACGTGTATTAACACGGACCATTAATGAGAAGAACAAGCTACAGGATGCAAACATCAAGCAAGCCAAAGAGCTAAAGGACGTAAGAGCCCAGCTGTCGGATGCCTTGAAGGAGAACAGAAAGCTGAAAGGCGGCATATTTAGTATGTCCTTGAATCTAACTTTCATATGGTCCCGTACATGGAAAGTTTTATGAGACTGTTCCTGTAGGTGTGTTAACTGGGCGGCCCGAGGGAGAAGTGTCCGGATTTCAAGGCGACTTACTGCAGGAGCTACCCAAAGTGCATGAGCGAGCTCGGAAAGCGATGAGGAACATGGCTAAGGCTTTATGGCCGTCTGATTCCCCTCCGAGAATGATGGGAGAGCTCGCGGATTTATTCAAGGGAGCTCGTCTTTGTTTTGAGCTATGGAAGGCATCTGCAAGTCGAGAAGGTGCACGAGAAGCCTGGGCCATGGTGAAAATGCGGTATAGCGAACTTGATCCAAATCATATGGCCCGGGTCGGATCTTGGGGACCAGACGGACAAAAAATTCCGGTTAGCTTGGTGCACGACCAAGTGAAGGCAGCCGCCAAATTTTCGCAACAGGACTGTAAGTTAGACAGCCTGATAGATGGCATAGATAAAGAGTAGGCGTGTGATTTTATGTAACAATACACTTTATCATCGAATTTATCTCCGGCCGAATTGTAAAATATTGTCATGGCAGACCTTCCGCTTCGACCTCCGAAACCCAAGGGTTGGAGTGTTTCCGAATACTATACCTGTGGTAAACACCGAGTATGTGCGGAAACCAGGCAATCCGGCCATAGTGCTTGAACAGACAAACCGTGTTCAGGGAGTTATGTTATATTACTTTTTAACGTAAGAAACATCTTCCAGAGAGAATAGTTCCGTTAAGGGTTCCTCTCCCTGGGTAAGCATGCGCTGTTTATGCATGCCAACACTGTGATGCTAAAAATCACCAGAGGCTTTATATTGTGAGACTTTATATATATAGCCACGAAGGCAATTTGCCATATGTCCGCCGACAAATTATTCTATTAAGAATGCTAGCTTTCGGCTTCACCCATCTGAGGTACACGTCCGGATAACCCGGTTGTAACAATCGCAGAGGTGCTCCCTTTATGCCCTAGCCGAACAAGCGGGAACGTAGGGCATAAGGACAGGAGCCAGGCAACCCAGCTTGGCAAAAACTTAAGTCATAGAGGTGCATATGATGGCGAAGACAGGATGTATATGAGCAAACAACATATATATGGCGAGCTTTATGCTCGAAATAACAATAAGCTTCTATTGAAAGAAGCCCCCGGTTATGGTGGGGTGTGTATATTTAAGGATGTATACCCCTCAAGTGTGCGGCTTACCCGAACACACGCTAGAAGTCGTAAAAGAAACGAAAAGAAAGGAAAATTTTGAAAAAAGGATAAAAAGGTAACGAACAATGTGTCCGGACTTAGGCGTAGAATCTTCGGAGTCTGGCGGCGTTCCATGGGTTCGGCTCTAAGCGATTGTCCGATGCATTGCGAAGGCGATAGGCTCCTCCAGTGAGAACTTCATCTATAATGAAGGGACCCTCCCATTTGTGCTTGAGCTTGTCCTTTTTCTTCTCTGGTAGGCGTAGAACGAGTTCACCGACATTATAAGTCTTTGCCTACACTTCTCTGCTTTGGTAGAATGAGGAACGGCCTCTCGCGACATCGCGTTCCTTCTCCATGCCATCTAAGTCATCTTGCCAATCGAGCTTGGCCTCTCTCTCCTCATACATGTGCACTCGAGGTGAGTCATGAATAATATCGCAGGGCAGGACAGCCTCTGTGTCGTACACCATGAAGAGCAGTGTGTATCCGGTCATGCGATTGGGTGTGGTCCGCAGCCCCCAGAGTATGGAGTCGAGCTCCTTGACCCAGTGTTTATCCGACTCCTTTAAGGATCGCACTAGTATGGGTTTGATGTCGCTCATTATCAGGCCATTGGCCCGTTCAACTTGATCGTTTGTTTGGGGGTGATACACGGAGGCACAATCGAGTTTAATACCTAGATTAGCACATCGGCTGTGAAATTAGAGCCATTGTCAGTAATAATGCTCTGTGGGGCACTGTAACGGTGTATGATACCGGAGATAAAATCTATCACCGGTCCGGCTTCAGCCGTTTTTACTGGTTTGGCCTCTATCCACTTAGTGAATTTATCAACCATAACCAGTAAATATTTCTTCTTATGGCTTCCCCCTTTAGGGGTCCGACCATGTGTAGCCCCCAGACCGCAAAAGGCCGAGTAATGGGGATTGTTCTTAGGGCTGTGGGTGGCATATGGTTTTGATTGGCAAAGAGCTGGCACCCGACACAACGCTGTACAAGGGTCTGTGCATCGACTTGGGCCATGGGCCAGAAGAAACCTGTATGGAAGGCCTTGCTTACGAGGGCCCAAGCTGCGGCGTGATGGCCGCCAAGGCCAGCATGTATTTCGGCCAAGAGTTGCCGCCCCTCCTCTTCGGAGATCCATCTTTGAAGGGCTCCAGTAGTGCTTTTCTTGTAGAGCTCTCCTTCGTGAATTTTGTAGGCTTTTGAGCGTCGAACGATACAACGAGCCTCATTCTGGTCATCAGGGAGCTCCCGCATATTAAGGTAGGCCAGGAAGGGTGCGGTCCATAGGGCGATTACATCCATGATTACATGGGCGGAAGGCGTTGGTTCTGTGCCTGAGCCCCTGATGATATCCGAATCGTGTTCGGCATCCGGGGTGTGATCGGCGCCGGAATGGTATTTCCTCTCTCGTCCTGCCATACCACGGATGGCTTAAAGAGCCTTTCCACGAAGGTGTTAGGCGGGACGGGGTCGCGTTTAGTGCCCACTCAAGCAAGGATGTCCGCTTCTTGGTTACTGTCTCGGGCCACATGATGAAATTCGAGCCCCTCGAACCGAGCTGATATTTTGAGTATGACGTTGCGGTAAGCTGCCATTTTTAAATCTTTTGCATCGAATTATCCGTTTATTTGGGATATTGTGAGGTTTGAATCCCCGCGCACCTTGAGGCATTGTATGCCCATAGATACAGCCATCCGAAGACCATGCAGTAGTGCCTCGCATTCGAATGCGTTATTGGAGTCCGTATACATGATTTGCAATAGGTAACGGACTGTGTCCCCTGTAGGGGATGTTAGGATGACACCGGCCCCCAATCCGGCTAACATTTTGGAGTCATCGAAGTACATCACCCAGTTGGAGTATGTGCCGTACTCTTTAGGAAGTTCGGCTTCCGTCCATTCGGCGACAAAGTCGGCCAACACCTGAGATTTGATAGCTCGGCGGGGTTTGTTGTGTACTGTTATGTACTCATTCTAAATTCATATTGGTATAATATCTACTGTATTCCAACTTCTCTATGGTTCGTACCCTCCGATACTACTCATAGATTCATCAAAATAAGCAAACAACATATAGAAAACAGAATCTGTCAAAAACAGAACAGTCTGCAGTAATCTGCATCATTCGAATACTTCTGTAACTCCAACAATTCTGAAATAATTGGTGGACCTGAGGAATTTATCTATTAATCGTCTGCAAAAAGAATCAACCTAAAAGTACTCTCCAGTAAAAAAATGGCAGCTAATCTCGTGAGCGCGAAAGTTTTTGTTTTTTACAGCAAGATCGCAAAGACTTCCCCCAAGTCTTCCCAAAGGTTCTACTTGGCACAAACACTAATTAAAACATAAAACCACATCTAAACAGAGGCTAGATGAATTATGTATTATTAAACATGAGAAAAAAGGCAAAGAACAAAAATAAAATTGGGTTGCCTCCCAACAAGCGCTAACGTTTAACGCCCCTAGCTAGGCATGATGATTTAGATGATGCTCTCATAAAAGATAAGAATTGAAACATAAAGAGAGCATCATGAAGAATATGACTAGCACATTTAAGTCTAACCCACTTCCTATGCATAGGGATTTTGTGAGCAAACAACTTATGGGAACAATAATCAACTAGCATAGGAAGGCAAAACGAGCATAACTTCAAAACTGTAAGCACATAGAGAGGAAACTTGATATTATTGCAATATGTAGAGGCATATGATCCTCTCTCATAACAATTTTCAGTGGCATCATGAATGAATTCAACCATATAACCAGCACATAAAGCATTATTTTCATGATCTACAAGCATAGAAATTTTATTACTCTCCACAAAAGCAAATTTGTTCTCATGAATAGTAGTGGGAGCAAACTCAACAAAATAACTATCATGTGAGGCATAATCCAATTGAAAACTAAAATCATGATGAAAAGTTTCATGGTTATCATTAATATTTATAGCATACATGTCATCACAATAATCATCATAGATCGCAACTTTGTTCTCATAATCAATTGGAACCTCTTCCAAAATAGTGGAATCATCACTAAATAAAGTCATGACCTCTCGAAACCCAGTTTCATCAATATAATCATCATAAATAGGAGGCATGCTATCGTCATAATAAATTTTCTCATCAAAACTTGGGGGACAAAAAATATCATCTTCATCAAACATAGCTTCCCCAAGCTTGTGGCTTTGCTTATCATTAGCATCATGGATATTCTGGGAATTCATACTAACAACATTGCAATCATGCTCATCATACAAAGATTTAGTACCAAACATTTTATAGATTTCTTCTTCTAGCACTTGAGCACAATTTTCCTTTCCATCATTTTCATGAAAAATATTAAAAAGATGAAGCACATGAGGCACCCTCAATTCCATTTTTTTAGTTTTCTTTTATAAATTAAACTAGTGATAAAACAAGAAACTAAAAGATTCGATTGCAAGATCTAAAGATATACCTTCAAGCACTCACCTCCCCAAAGAACGGCGCGAGAAAAGAGCTTGATGTCTACTACACAACCTTCTTCTTGTAGACGTTGTTGGGCCTCCAAGTGCAGAGGTTTGTAGGACAGTAGCAAATTTCCCTCAAGTGGATGACCTAAGGTTTATCAATCCGTGGGATGCGTAGGATGAAGATGGTCTCTCTCAAACAACCCTGCAACCAAATAACAAAGAGTCTCTTGTGTCCCCAACACACCCAATACAATGGTAAATTGTATAGGTGCACTAGTTCGGCGAAGAGATGGTGATACAAGTGCAATATGGATGGTAGATATAGGTTTTTGTAATCTGAAAATATAAAAACAGCAAGGTAGCAAGCGATAAAAGTGAGCGTAAACGGTATTGCGATGCTAGGAAACAAGGCCTAGGGTTCATACTTTCACTAGTGCAGGTTCTCTCAACAATAATAACATAATTGGATCATATAACTATCCCTCAACATGCAACAAAGAGTCACTCCGAAGTTACTAATAGCGGAGAACAAACGAAGAGATTATTGTAGGGTACTAAACCACCTCAAAGTTATCCTTTCTGATCGATCTACTCAAGAGTCCGTAGTAAAATAACATGGAGCTATTCTTTCCGTTCGATCTATCATAGAGTTCGTACTAGAATACACCTTAATACACAAATCAACCAAAACCCTAATGTCACCTAGATACTCCAATGTCACCTCAAGTATCCACGGGTATGATTATAAGAGATGCATCACACAATCTCAGATTCATCTATTCAACCAACACAAAGAACTTCAAAGAGTGCCCCCAAGTTTCTACCGGAGAGTCAAGACAAAAACGTGTGCCAAACCCTATGCATAAGTTCACAATGTTACGGAACCCGCAAGTTGATCACCAAAACCTACATCAAGTAGATCACGTGAATATCCCATTGTCACCACAGATAAGCACATGCATGACATACATCAAGTGTTCTCAAATCCTTAAAGACTCAATCCGATAAGATAACTTCAAAGGGAAAACTCAATCCATTACAAGAGAGTAGAGGGGGAGAAACATCATAAGATCCAGCTATAATAGCAAAGCTCGCGATACATCAAGATCACGCCAAATCAAGAACACGAGAGAGAGAGAGAGAGAGAGAGATCAAACACATAGCTACTGGTACATACCCTCAGTCCCGAGGGTGAACTACTCCCTCCTAGTCATGGAGAGCACCGGGATGATGAAGATGGCCAGCGGTGAGGGATCCCCCCTCCGGCAGGGTGCCGAAACCGGGTCCTGATTGGTTTTTGGTGGCTACAGAGGCTTGCGGCGGCAGAACTCCCGATCTAGGTTATGTTCTGGGGGTTTCTGTATATATAAGAGGTTTTGACATCGGGAACAAGTCAGGGGGGTCCGCGAGGCGGCCACGAGGTAGGGGGTGCGCCCCCACCCTCGTGGGTGCCTCGAGACTCTTCTAGCCCATCTCCGATGCTCCGTGGGCTTCTTCTGGTCCAAAAATAATCTCCATCAAATTTCAGGTCAATTGGACTCCGTTTGGTTTTCCTTTTCTGCAAAACTCAAAAACAAGGAAAAAACAGAAACTGGCACTGGGCTCTAGGTTAATAGGTTAGTCCCAAAAATCATATCAAATAGCATATAAATGCATATAAAACATCCTAGATGGATAATATAATAGCATGGAACAATCAAAAATTATAGATACGTTGGAGACGTATCAAGCATCCCCAAGCTTAATTCCTGCTCGTCCTCGAGTAGGTAAATGATAAAACAGAATTTTTGATGTGGAATGCTACCTAACATAATTTTCAATGTAATTTTATTTATTGTGGCATGAATGTTCAGATCCGAAAGATTCAAGACAAAAGTTTATTATTGACATAAAAATAATAATACTTCAAGCATACTAACCAAGCAATTATGTCTTCTCAAAATAACATAGCCAAAAAAAGCTCATCCCTACAAAATCATACAGTTTGTCCATGCTTCATTTTCGTCACACAAAATGCTCCCATCATGCACAACCCCGATGACAAGCCAAGCAATTGTTTCATACTTTAGTATTCTCAAACCTTTTCAACTTTCACGCAATATATGAGCACGAGCCATGGACATAGCACTATGGGTGGAATAGAGTATAATGATGGGGGTTGTGTGGAGAAGAAAAAAAGGACAAAGTCTCACATTGACGCGGCTAATCAACGGGCTAAGGAGATGCCCATCAATTGATGTCAATGCGAGGAGTAGGGATTGCCATGCAATGGATGCACTAGAGCTATAAATGTATGAAAGCTCAATAAAAGAAACTAAGTGGGTGTGCATCCAACTTGCTTGCTCACGAAGACCTAGGGCATTTGAGGAAGCCCATTGTTGGAATATACAAGCCAAGTTCTATAATGAAAATTACCACTAGTATATGAAAGTGACAACATAGGAGACTCTCTATCATGAAGATCATGGTGCTACTTTGAAGCACAAGTGTGGTAAAAGGATAGTAGCATTGTCCCTTATCTCCTTTTCTCTCATTTTTTGTTTTTTGGCCTTATTTTTTTATTTGGCCTTTCTCTTTTTTTTCTTTTTTTAATTTGTTTTCTTCGTCCGGAGTCTCATCCCGACTTGTGGGGGAATCATAGTCTCCATCATCCTTTCCTCACATGGGACAATGCTCTAATAATGAAGATCATCACACTTTTATTTACTTACAAATCAAGAATTACAACTCGATACTTAGAACAAAATATGACTCTATGTGAATGCCTCCGGCGTTGTACCGGGATGTGCAATGAATCAAGAGTGACATGTATGAAAGAATTATTAAGGTGGCTTTGCTACAAATATGATGTCAACTACATGATCATGCAAGGCAATATGACAATGATGATGCGTGTCATAATAAACGGAACGGTGGAAAGTTGCATGGCAATATATCTCGGAATGGCTATGGAAATGCCATAATAGGTAGGTATGGTGGCTGTTTTGAGGAAGATATAAGGAGGCTTATGTGTGATAGAGCCTATCATATCACGGGGTTTGGATGCACCGCTAAGTTTGCACCAACTCTCGAGGTGAGAAAGGGCAATGCACGGCATCAAGAGGCTAGCAATGATGGAAGGGTGAGAGTGCGATAATCCATGGACTCAACATTAGTCATAAAGAACTCACATACTTATTGCAAAAATCTACAAGTCATCGAAACCAAGCACTACGCCAGATGCTCCTAGGGGGATAGATTGGTAGGAAAAGACCATCGCTCGTCCCTGACCGCCACTCATAAGGAAAGCAATCAAAGAACACCTCATGCTTCAAATTTCTCACACAACGGTTACCATACGTGCATGCTACGGGACTTGCAAACCTGAACACAAGTATTTCTCAAATTCACAATTACTCAACTAGCACCACTTTAATATTACCATCTTCATATCTCAAAACAATCATCAAGTATCAAACTTCGCATAGTATTCAATGCGCTCTATATGAAAGTTTTTATTATACCCATCTTGGATGCCTATCATACTAGGACTAAATTCACAACCAAAGCAAATTACCATGCTGTTTAAGACTGTCAAAATAATATAAGTGAAGCATGAGAGTTTATCTATTTCTTCAAAATAAAACCACCGTCGTTCTCTAAAAGATATAAGTGAAGCTCTAGAGCAAATGACAAACTACTCCGAAAGATATAAGTGAAGATGAATGAGTAGTCGAATAATTATGTAACTATGTGAAGACTCTCTAACATTTAAGAATTTCATATAATGGTATTTTATTCAAACAGCAAGTAAAACAAAATAAAATAAAATGACGCTCCAAGCAAAACACATATCATGTGGTGAATAAAAATATAGCTCCAAGTAAAGTTACCGATGAATGAAGAAGAAAGAGGGGATGCCATCTGTCACAGCCCTAGAGCTTGTTTGCAAGTAGTTGCATAATTAGCCTTGCATCATGTCTAAATTTATTGGAAACCTGAAATGGGGGTGATCAAACCCTAGCACTTTAAAAATCCAAATAGGTCCAGCTTAAAAAAATGCATTCAATGAACCAAAAACGCTCTTCATTAATGTGTGGTATTTTTGGCAAGGGCTTAGACCCAAACCAAAAATAATGAACATTTTTAAAGAATAATTTTGGGCACTAAATTTAAATCATATTTTATTTGAATTTGGAATTATATTCCTAATATATGGAATATATTTCAAATAACCCTGAGTTATTTTATGTGCATTTGGCCTAGTCCAAAGTATGTGCATAAAAATATTCAGAGCAGTTTGGCACTGTTTTAGTTCATGTGAATTTGCAAACAGTGGCAAATATTAAATAAAAACAGAAAAACAGAGTTGAAACAGAAAGAAAGGAAAGGAGCAGAAACTTACCTGGCCTCACTGTGCAGCCCACCTAGTCGGCCCAGCTGGCCCAACCCACTGGCCGAAGCGGTCGTCGTCAACCTCTGCCAGTAGGCAGAGGCGTGTCGATGTACGCGCGCCCGAGGCCTCCACCTCCTGCTTGCTTGCCGCCCTCTCACCGACGCGTCTGGAGGCGCCATGCAGCCCCCTGGTCCCTCTCGCTCACTCTCTCGAGCTCTCCTACTCCCTGGCTCATCCCCCTGAGCTCACCCAAGCGATGCCGTCGACGCCGCTCGCCACCACCGCGGCCACCGCCTCCCCCTCGCCTCTCCTACATGCCCAGAAGCTCCGCCACCCTCGCCTACGCCTCTATGCCGAGCCACGCGGCACCAGACGCCTCCAAACGCCGGCACCGTGGTCGTCTTCTACCTCGGGCAGCCGAGATCGCCGGCGACCGCACCTCGTCTCAACCCGTCCCAACCGCACGTAAAGACACGGACACTCCCGACTTCACGCCGATGCCTTCGCCGCCCCTTTGGTCGCGGAACAGAAACCTCACCCTCCGCTGCCTCGGCCTCGCCCGGCCGAGTCGCCGGCGGGCTTGACCTCGCGACCATTGACCGGTGGGCCTGGGCTGACCCCGGTCATCGACGCGTGGGCCCTGTGCCACTAACTAAACTAGGTTAGTATTAGTTTAACACTAACTAATATTAGTTAGTTAAACTAACTACTGACATGCGGGGCCCACAGGTCAGTTTGACCTGGACTGGCGTTGTTGACGTGCTGACGTCGTGCAGTCGTCATGCTGACGCAGTAATCATTTTCCTGGATTACTTCTAATTCTAAATGATTTGGGAAATTCCATAAAATGTTTAGAACTTCTAAAATTCATATAAAATAATCTATAACTCCAATGGAAATAAGTTATATATGAAAAATGATCAGAAAATATGAAGAATCTGTTTATGCCATGATCATGCATGTTTCAACAAGTTAACCCCACTGAATAGGACAAATGATGATTAGGGCAATTTATGAAATAACATTTGGAGCTGGAATTTGATCTTGTTTGAGTTCCACTTCAATTAACTTGGCTAGATATTGCATTAGGTGAATTCAGTACTTAACATGACATGTCATTCATGTGAATGTGCATTGCATTGATTGTGTTCCTTCTTTGCTAGTCGGTGGTTGTTCCCCCTCAGTAGGCGTATGTTCCGATGATGAGTTCGGTGACACCGATGAAGAACTATACTATCTTCAGAAGTGCCAGGCAAGCAAAACCCCCTTTTTCATTCCGATACAATCCCACTCTCTCGCTCCTGCTCTCTTTTACTGCATTAGGACAACAACGATTCATCTGTTACTTGCTGCGGTAGCTGAACCCCATTATCCTCTGCATGACTGTCATTCCACAAGAATAGATGAAACCCACTAGCATGAGTAGGAGTTGTTTGAGCCCTATTGTGCCTACTCATTCATGCTTGTTTGTCATGCCTGCTACTGCTTAGAGTTGAGTCGGGTCTGATTCATCGAGGATGAATCAGAGGTGTGTGAACATGTCCTACTGTTGAGAGCTAAGTGTGTGAACACGATTTGGTAAAGGTAGCGGTGAGAGGCCATGTAGGAGTACATGGTGGGTTGTCTCATTGCAGCCGTCCTCAGGAACTGAGTTCTGTGTTTGTGATCCATGAAACAGTTACTACCATGCATTGGGCCCAAAACCAATGGACCCTCTCGGCTTCTTAACTACCCTTGTTCTCTGTCCAGGAGTTGCAACTAGTTTCCGGTGTTTGTAGGATATGTGTTGGAGGCCGTGCGTAGCGCTGACCCTAGGGGTGGGCTATGATGCGGTAGATACACCGTGGCCTGTGTGTCAATGCCCGCTTGGTATCTCGGGAACCCTGCACACATCGTTCGGGGCCGTATGTGGAAACCTCGGCCGGACTCCGTGGATGGAACCTGAATAGGCGATAAACCGGACTAGAGACTTGAGTGTTTAGGTAGGTGTGGCGGCACCCACGTTGGGCTTCCGCTTGAAGGTTGCCGAGTACATGTCGTAAACGGCGGTAAGTGGTGAGAGCGTGTGTGAAGAAGTACACCCTGCAGGTTATAAATGATCTATTCAATAGCCGTGTCCGCTGTAAAGGACTTCGGGTTGCCTATGACAGTTCATAGACAAGTGAAAGTGGATACTCTAAAATGCGCAAGATAAGCGTGAGTGCTATGGATGGCGTTCTCGTAGGGAGACGGGAGCGGATCCATAGTGGTGTATTGATATGGTGAATATGTGGACTCGTGTGCGCCACCTCAAAAGAGTTACTTGCAGTCATAGTTCAGGATAGCCACCGAGTCAAAGCTGGCTTGCTGCAGTCAAACTCCACCACCCCCCTTTGTTGATAATGATGCATATGTAGTTAGTTCTGATGTAAGTCTTGCTGAGTACATTTGTACTCACGTTTGCTTATTTTATGTTTTGCAGATAGACGTCAGTCTCGCTAGTAGTTTCGCGTGGACTTTGACATTTAGCTTGATACCTCATCTACGATCTTGTGCCCTCGGCAGGATCTGGTAGATAGTCAGGCTTCTCAGCCTTTTTCATTTATAGATGTCTGTACTCAGACATGTTTTGCTTCCGCATGTGTTTGACTTGTATGCTCCGAATGCTGGGTCAAGAGACCCATGTTTGTAATATCTCGCTCCTCGGAGCCTAATGAATAAATGCTTTGAGTCGTAGAGTTATGTTGTGATGCCATGTTGTATTTACACATATCGAGCATATTGTGTGTATGTTTGAAATGCTTGGTATGTGTGGGATCCGACAATCTAGTTGTTTATCCTTGGCAGCCTCTCTTATGGGGAAATGTAGTCTAGTGCTTCCTTGAGCCATAGTAGTCCGCTACAGCCCGGTTCACCGGAGTCCCGCTAGCCCAAAGACTACCGCCAGGACACTTGATCGGCCGGCATGTGTTTCACTTCGTTCCTGTGTCTGTCCCTTCGGGGAAATATCACGCGGTGACATCCGGAGTCCTGCCTAGCCTGCTACAGCTCAGGTTCCCGGAGTCCTGTTAGCCCAGTGCTACAGCCCTAATTCACACGCTGCTGACCGACATGCTCGATGTGATTCATGTATGCCTGTCCCCATGGGTTAGTGCCGCTTTGGGTTCACGACTAGCCATGTCAGCCCGGGTTCTCTGTCATATGGATGCTAGCGACACTATCATATACATGAGCCAAAAGGCGCAAACGGTCCCGGGCCATGGTAAGGCGACACCCGTGGGAATACCGTGCGTGAGGCCGCAAAGTGATATGAGGTGTTACCGGCTAGATTGATGTGACTTCGAATCGGGGTCCTGACTCCATCCGGGGCATCCCCAAGCTTAGGCTCTTGGTTTTCCTTGAATATTACCTTGGGGTGCCTTGGGCATCCCCAAGCTTAGGCTCTTGCCACTCCTTATTCCATAGTCCATCGAATCTTTACCCAAAACTTGAAAACTTCACAACACAAAACTTAACAGAAAACTCGTAAGCTCAGTTAGTATAACAAAATAAATCACCACTTAGGTACTATTGTGTACTCATTATAAATTCATATAGGCGTAATATTTACTGTATTCCAACTTCTCTATGGTTCATACCCTCCGATACTACTCATAGATTCATCAAAATAAGCAAACAACACATAGAAAACAGAATCTGTCAAAAACAGAACAGTCTATAGTAATCTGTATCATTCGAATACTTCTGTAACTCCAAAAATTCTGAAATAAATTGGTGGACCTGAGGAATTTTTCTATTAATCATCTGCAAAAATAATCAACCTAAAAGCACTCTCCATTAAAAAATGGCAGCTAATCTCGTGAGTGCGAAAGTTTATGTTTTTTACAGCAAGATCGCAAAGACTTCACCCAAGTCTTCCCAAAGGTTCTACTTGGCACAAACACTAATTAAAACATAAAACCACATCTAAACAGAGGCTATATGAATTATTTATTATTAAACAGGAGCAAATAGGCAAATAACAAAAATAAAATTGGGTTGCCTCCCAACAAGCGCTAACGTTTAACGCCCCTAGCTAGGCATGATGATTTCAATGATGCTCACATAAAAGATAAGAATTGAAACATAAAGAAAGCATCATGAAGAATATGACTAGCACATTTAAGTCTAACCCATTTCCTATGCATATGGATTTTGTGATCAAACAACTTATGGGAACAATAATCAACTAGCATAGGAAGGCCAAAAGAGCATAACTTCAAAACTGTAAGCACATAGAGAGGAAACTTGATATTATTGCAATATGTAGAGGCATATGATCCTCTCTCATAATAATTTTCAGTAGCATCATGAATGAATTCAACCATATAACCAGCACATAAAGCATTCTTTTCATGATCTACAAGCATAGAAATTTTATTACTCTCCACAAAAGCAAATTTGTTCTCATGAATAGTAGTGGGAGCAAACTCAACAAAATAACTATCATGTGAGGCATAATCCAATTGAAAACTAAAATCACGATGAAAAGTTTCATGGTTATCATTAATATTTATAGCATACATGTCAACACAATAATCATCATAGGTAGCAACTTTGTGCTCATAATCAATTGGAACCTCTTCCGGAATAGTGGAATCATCACTAAATAAAGTCATGACCTCTCCAAACCCACTTTCATCAATATAATCATCATAAATAGGAGGCATTATATCATCATAATAAATTTTCTCATCAAAACTTGGAGGACAAAAAATATCATCTCCATCAAAAATAGCTTCCCAAGCTTTTGGCTTTGCATATCATTAGCATCATGGATATTCTAGGAATTCATACTAACAACATTGCAATCATGCTCATCATACAAAGATTTAGTACCAAACAATTTATAGATTTCTTCTTCTAGCACTTGAGCACAATTTTCCTTTCCATCATTTTCATGAAAAATATTAAAAAGATGAAGCACATGAGGCACCCTCAATTCCATTTTTTAGTTTTCTTTTGTAAATTAAACTAGCGATAAAACAAGAAACTAAAAGATTCGATTGCAAGATCTAAAGATATACCTTCAAGCACTCAGCTCCCCGGCAACGGCGCGAGAAAAGAGCTTGATGTCTACTACACAACCTTCTTCTTGTAGACGTTGTTGGGCCTCCAAGTGAAGAGGTTTGTAGGACAGTAGCAAATTTCCCTCAAGTGGATGACCTAAGGTTTATCAATCCGTGGGATGCGTAGGATGAAGATGGTCTCTCTCAAACAACCCTGCAACCAAATAACAAAGAGTCTCTTGTGTCCCCAACACACCCAATACAATGGTAAATTGTATAGGTGCACTAGTTCGGCGAAGAGATGGTGATACAAGTGCAATACGGATGGTAGACATAGGTTTTTGTAATCTGAAAATATAAAAACAGCAAGGTAGCAAGCGATAAAAGTGAGCGTAAACGGTATTGCGATGCTAGGAAACAAGGCCTAGGGTTCATACTTTCACTAGTGCAGGTTCTCTCAACAATAATAACATAATTGGATCATATAACTATCCCTCAACATGCAACAAAGAGTCACTCCAAAGTTACTAATAGCAGAGAACAAACGAAGAGATTATTGTAGGGTACTAAACCACCTCAAAGTTATCCTTTCTGATCGATCTACTCAAGAGTCCGTAGTAAAATAACACGAAGCTATTCTTTCCGTTCGATCTATCATAAAGTTCGTACCAGAATAACACCTTAAGACACAAATCAACCAAAACCCTAATGTCACCTAGATACTCCAATGTCACCTCAAGTATCCACGGGTATGATTATAAGACATGCATCACACAATCTCAGATTCATCTATTCAACCAACACAAAGAACTTCAAAGAGTGCCCCAAAGTTTCTACCGGAGAGTCAAGACAAAAACGTGTGCCAAACCCTATGCATAAGTTCACAATGTTACGGAACCCGCAAGTTGATCACCAAAACCTACATCAAGTAGATCACGTGAATATCCCATTGTCACCACAGATAAGCACATGCATGACATACATCAAGTGTTCTCAAATCCTTAAAGACTCAATCCGATAAGATAACTTCAAAGGGAAAACTCAATCCATTACAAGAGAGTAGAGGGGGAGAAACATCATAAGATCCAACTTTAATAGCAAAGCTCGCGATACATCAAGATCACGCCAAATCAAGAACACGAGAGAGAGAGAGAGAGATCAAACACATAGCTACTGGTACATACCCTCAGTCCCGAGGGTGAACTACTACCTCCTCGTCATGGAGAGCACCGGGATGATGAAGATGGCCACCGGTGAGGGATCCCCCCTCCAGCAGGGTGCCGGAACCGGGTACCGATTGGTTTTTGGTAGCTACAGAGGCTTGCGGCGGCGGAACTCCTGATCTAGGTTATGTTCTGGGGGTTTCTGTATATATAAGAGGTTTTCACATCGGGAACAAGTTAGGGGGGTCCGCGAGGCGGCCACGAGGTAGGGGGGCGCGCCCCCCACCCTCGTGGGTGCCTCGGGACTCTTCTGGCCCATCTCCGATGCTCCGTGGGCTTCTTCTGGTCCAAAAATAATCTCCATCAAATTTCAGGTCAATTGGACTCCGTTTGGTTTTCTTTTTCTGCAAAACTCAAAAACAAGGAAAAAACATGTAGTGACCCGACCTCAGACGGTCAAGTCTCTGTGCTTAAGTGTCATCCCTGGATCGGTATGCTGACACACATATTACTCGAGGATTTATAACAGAGGTAAATCACATGTATAAATAACATAAATACTATTACCTCTATCCAAATAGCGGAAGTAACAAGGTTGTGGATTCCCATCAACACCAACGGCAAAGTTGAGTGTAGAAATCGTAACCCTAACGTATCACTTACTCGTCGTAAGATCCTGCAACATGAGACGTTGCAGCCACAAAGGGTCAGTACATTGAATCTACTGGCAAATTCGCACCATAGGATAATGATGAATAATAACTATCACTACATGCATATTTGGCTGGTGGAAAGCTCTATGGTTATAGTTTTTGCGAAAAGCCAAATTTTCCCTACTACAAAGGAATAGATTTTAATTTAACTATCATGGTGGTTGAAACATCATTGAGAAGGTATAACCCCAACTCAATCCCAATTAAAGTAGTTAACATCCCAACAGTATTAATTAAGAGTGATGAGATACATATGATAACTCAAGTACTAGATACTCAAAATTGTCCATAACCGGGGACACGGCTAACCATGATTAGATTGTACACTCTGTAGAGGTTTCACACTTTTCCCCACAAGACTCGATCGCCTCCGTTGATTTCTCGCACTACATGGTGTTTGAGAAACGGATGCTCGAGACACAGTCTTTCAGAAACATTAACTCTCTACTCCGGGTAGATCATACCAAACCTACAAAACCCACTACCTGCTGATCTACCTCTTCAAGAGCTTCACGTAACTTACTCAACTATGCTAGAGCCCATAATAGCTTGTGGCTGCACACGGAAGTTTCTAGCATGAATAATCTCAGTTCCCTTTGAGCCTGGGTGGCGGTAGAAAGATCACAGGGGTACCCCGGGATTTCCCAAAAAACAGTCAACACTGGGTGCCCCAGGTGTCTCAATCCACCCAGAGGTTAATTTAAGTTGCCACCTTAAGTTGAACCATTAATTAACAATCTCACATCTGTCATGGAATACACTCAAACCCAATCCACGTCTACGAGCATAGCATGGCAATATAAGCATAACGTATGAGTAACTCCCAAGGTTTGAATGCAGGACAATAGGTTCCTACCTCATCAACTACTTCCCAATACCCACATGTTATCAAACCTACTCATGCAATGTTTGAGGGTTGAAACTAATGCATAAAAACTGGGTATGAAAGGGATATGATCAAAGTGTGAACTTGCCTGCAATGTTGATGAAGATGAATCACACTCATAACTCTTGATAGTTCACTCGTCACACTCCGTTCAATCTAACGTAAGCAAGCAATAATAACCACACATAAGAAATCACTCAAAAGATCGGGAAGAACGAAGAAGACAATTCGGAAAACACCAAAACCAAGCAAATAACTCTTGCAACATAAAACAATTTCTAACAGTACCAAAATTATGTGAATTTGTCCTTATCAGAAAGTTTAGGTCAAGAGCTTTGGTTTGCAAAAAGAATCAACCAAATCGGAGTTACCAAACTCAAGTTATGTTCAAACGAAGTCCAAATTCAAATCTGATCTAATTCAAATGTTAAACTTTCAAAAATATGTTTGAGTTAGATTACTGGATAGTGGAGAACGTAACGAAGAAGTGGGCGTTGGTTTCATCTAATTTGGATGAACGAGTAAAAAGTTATGGCTATTTAAAAAAATCAGGGCCAAGCTGTTTTACGGAAGAAAAATAGTTACGGCTAAAAGAATTTTAGGTCTAATGTATAAATACAGAGACTGATTGGTAATCTAATTATTTTATCGTACTAATCTAGAAAATAATAAACTATGGAAGTGTAAAAAAAACGAAGAAAGATACCTTTATAAGGCAAAGAAAAGACAACTTCGGAGAGAGAGACAATTTCCAGAAGTCGCGCCGGAGAGGAGAAAAATATTTTTCTTAAATGAATCTAGTCAAACCAAAATATTGATTTAACCCGAATCGGATGATTTTTAGAGGCTCTATGGGTCTATATTTATAGGTGGAAAAGAGGCTTAAGGATTAAATGCTAGGCAATGTGGGATTAAATATATACGTACGCATATGAAATTTGAAAAGAATCATTGGGATAAAAGTTCGGTCCGGCCGCGCGCGTACACTGGTGCGCCAGTTTTTTTTTTGAAATTGAAAAAGAAAAAGAAAAGAAAAACTATGGAGAGAAACAAAAGGGAAAGCATTATGGCCGGCTGGGCCTGGTCCATTTAGGAGAGAAAAAAAATGATGGGACGCCAGATGCTATTATGCAGCGCATGGGCGATAAATCAATATGGGCCGTACGTACAGTTTTGTTTTTAAATAAATAGAAGGAAAACCGAATAAACAAAGAATAATGTAAAACTTTATATAGGCATATTATATATCAAAATTTTCAGAAAAATATTTTCTACAACCTGAACATTGTTTTATAGTCAAATAAAATACACACAAATTCATATAAAACAAAGAGTTCTTCTGCTCTAGAAAAATCCGGTAAAAATCATTTTAAAATACCAAAATTAATTAAAATTTATTTCTCTCAATTTTCTGATGTAGGGAGTCATGTTACCCTATTTTCCATATATTTTATTTTTGGAGAAAATAATTTGAATAAAACCCAAATAACTCCAAATTGAAAATAATTTCCAAAAGGACTTTAAATTTAATTCTTTGAAACTCCCAACTCATATTTCATATGTTTTGAAGAAGTCATTTTATCTTCACTCGTGAAAATCATTGAGTTGCATAAAGTTCCTGGGTTGGAAATATTTTCCAAATGAAATTCAGATATTTTCAACACCCCTTGTCATTTAAATAAATGGAAGAAGTCATGTCATCTTCTCTCCGGGGTTTTGTGGTGAAAAGAATTTGAATTCACGGAGATCACGAATGAAAAATGAAATATTTTGGGAAAGTCCTTTTATTCCTTCTCATTTATCTTTCAAAAAGTTTTGAATTTCACTCAGTTTCACACAATCAGTCAAAACTATCTATTTATTATAACATTCCAAAATTTAGAATTTTGGGATGTTACAAAATAGAAACTGTCACTGGGCTCTAGGTTAATAGGTTAGTCCCAAAAATCATATCAAATATTATATAAATGCATATAAAACATCCTAGATGGATAATATAATAGCATGGAACAATCAAAAATTATAGATACGTTGGATACGTATCAAGCATCCCCAAGCTTAATTCCTGCTCGTCGTCGAGTAGGTAAATGATAAAAACAGAATTTTTGATGTGGAATGCTACCTAACATAATTTTTCAATGTAATTTTCTTTATTGTGGCATGAATGTTCAGATTCGAAAGATTCAAGACAAAAGTTTAATATTGACATAAAAATAATAATACTTCAAGCATACTAACCAAGCAATTATGTCTTCTCAAAATAACATAGCCAAAGAAAGCTCATCCCTACAAAATCATATTGTTTGTCCATGCTTCATTTTCGTCACACAAAATGCTCCCATCATGCACAACCCCGATGACAAGGCAAGCAATTGTTTCATACTTTAGTATTCTCAAACCTTTTCAACTTTCACACAATACGTGAGCACGAGCCATGGACATAGCACGATGGGTGGAATAGAGTATAATGATGGGGGTTGTGTGGAGAAGAAAAAAAGTAGAAAGTCTCACATTGACGCGGCTAATCAACGGGCTAAGGAGATGCCCATCAATTGATGTCAATGCGAGGAGTAGGGATTGCCATGCAATGGATGCACTAGAGCTATAAATGTATGAAAGCTCAATAAAAGAAACTAAGTGGGTGTGCATCCAACTTGCTTGCTCACGAGGACCTAGGGCATTTGAGGAAGCCCATTATTGGAATATACAAGCCAAGTTCTATAATGAAAGTTCCCACTAGTATATGAAAGTGACAACATAGGAGACTCTCTATCATGAAGATAATGGTGCTACTTTGAAGCACAAGTGTGGTAAAAGGATAGTAGCATTGTCCCTTATCTCCTTTTCTCTCCTTTTTTGTTTTTTGTCCTTCTTTTTTTATTTGGCCATTCTCTTCTTCTTTTTTCTTTTTTTTTAATTTGTTTTCTTCGTCCGGAGTCTCATCCCGACTTGTGGGGGAATCATAGTCTCCATCATCCTTTCCTCACATGGGACAATGCTCTAATAATGAAGATCATCACACTTTTATTTACTTACAACTCAAGAATTACAACTCGATACTTAGAACAAAATATGACTCTATGTGAATGCCTCCGGTGTTGTACCGGGATGTGCAATGAATCAAGAGTGACATGTATGAAAGAATTATTAAGGTGGCTTTGCTACAAATATGATGTAAACTACATGATCATGCAAGGCAATATGACAATGATGATGCGTGTCATAATAAACGGAACGGTGGAAAGTTGCATGGCAATATATCTCGGAATGGATATGGAAATGCCATAATAGGTAGGTATGGTGGCTGTTTTGAGGAAGATATAAGGAGGCTTATGTGTGATAGAGCATATCATATCACGGGGTTTGGATGCACCGGCGAAGTTTGCACCAACTCTCGAGGTGAGAAAGGGCAATGCACGGTACCGAAGAGGCTAGCAATGATGGAAGGGTGAGAGTGCGTATAATCCATGGACTCAACATTAGTCGTAAAGAACTGACATACTTATTGTAGGGTACGAAACCACCTCAAAGGTATCCTTTCTGTTCGATCTATTCAAGAGTCCATAGTAAAATAACACGAATCTATTCTTTCCGTTCGATCTATCATAGAATTCGTACTGGAATAACACCTTAAGACACAAATCAACCAAAACCCTAATGTCACCTAGATACTCCAGTTTCTCCTCAAGTATCCACGGGTATGATTATATGATATGCATCACACAATCTCAGATTCATCTATTCAACCAACACAAAGAACTTGAAAGAGTGCCCCAAAGTTTCTACCAGAGAGTCAAGACGAAAACGCGTGCCAACCCCTATGCATAAGTTCAGAATGTTACGGAACCCGCAAGTTGATCACCCAAACCTACATCATGTAGATCACATGAATATCCCATTGTCACCACAGATAAGCACATGCGTGAAATACATCAAGTGTTCTCAAATCCTTAAAGACTCGATCTGATAAGGTAACTTCAAAGGGAAAACTCAATCCGTTACAAGAGAGTAGATGGGGAGAAACATCATAATATCCAACTATAATAGCAAAGCTCACGATACATCAAGATCGTGCCAAATTAAGAACACGAGAGAGAGAGAGAGAGAGAGAGAGAGAGAGAGAGATCAAACACATAGCTATTGGTACATACCCTTAGCCCCGAGGGTGAACTACTCCCTCCTCATCATGGAGAGCACCGGTGTGATGAAGATGGCCACCGGTGAGGGACCCCCCCCTCCAGTAGGGTGCCGGAACGGGGTCCCGATTGGTTTTTGGTGGCTACAGAGACTTGCAGTGGTGGAACTCCCGATCTAGGTTATGTTCTAGGGGTTTCTTTATATATAAGAGGTTTTGGCGTCGGGAACAAGTCAGGGGGTCCGCAAGGCGGCCATGAGGTAGGGGGCGCGCCCAGGGGGTAGGGCATGCCCCCACCCTCAAGGGTGCCTCGGGACTCTTCTGGCTTTTCTCTGATGCTCAGTGGGCTTCTTCTGGTCCAAAAATAATCTCCGTCAAATTTCAGGTCAATTGGACTCCATTTGGTTTTCCTTTTCTGCAAAACTCAAAAACAAGGAAAAAACAGAAACTGGCACTGGTCTCTAGGTTAATAGGTTAGTCCCAAAAATCATATAAAATAGCATATAAATGCATATAAAACATCCTAGATGGATAATATAATAGCTTGGAACAATAAAAAATTATAGATACGTTGGAGACGTATCAGTAATCCGTCCACCAATGATTCGACATGTTTTGTTTTGATGACTACATCAACATATGCCTCCATCGTCTTGCCAATTTGTTTTTCCAGGCATGTTCGAATCATGCGTTGGTAAGTGGCGCTGGCATTTTTTAGTCCAAAAGGCATAGTGTTAAAGCAGAAAGGCCCGTACGGAGTGATGAATGTCGTTGCGGCCTGATCAGATTCCTTCATCTTAATTTGATGGTATCCGGACATGCGTCGAGGAAACGCAATGAATCGTGTCCTGCAGTTGCATCGATGATTTGGTCAATGCGGGGCAGTGGGAAGGGGTCCTTGGGGCATGCCTTATTGAGGTCTTTGAAATTGACACAAAGGCGCCAGGATTTGTCCTTCTTTGGTACCATGACCAGGTTTGCTTGCCAATCCGGGTGTTTTATCTCTCTAATGAACACGGCTTCAAGTAGTTTGGTTAGCTCCTCCCCATAGCTTTTCGCTTGGGTTCGGAAAATCGCCGTAGCGTTTGCTTAACTGGCTTGAACCCCTTTATTATGTTGAGGTTGTGTTCAGCCAGTCTGCATGGGATTCCTGGCATATCTGAAGGATGCTGATACGTCCATTTTGCATCATGCTTTTATATTGATATTTATTGCATTATGGGCTGTTATTACACATTATGTCACAATACTTATGCCTATTCTCTCTTATTTTACAAGGTTTACATGAAGAGGGAGAATGCTGGCAGCTGGAATTCTGGGCTGGAAAAGGAGAAAATATTAGAGACCTATTCTGCACAACTCCAAAAGTCCTGAAACTCCACGGAAGTTATTTTTGGAAATAATAAAAAATACTGAGCGAAGAAAATACTAGAGGGGGCCTACACCCTGGCCATGAGGGTGGGGGCGCGCCCTACCCCCCTGCCTCGTGCGACCCTTGGTGGCCCTCCGGTGCCCATCTTCTGCTATATGAAGTCTTTCGTCCGAGAAAAAAACATAAGCAAGCTTTCGGGAAGAAACTCCGCCGCCACGAGGCGGAACCTTGGCGGAACCAATCTAGGGCTCCGGCAGAGCTGTTCTGCCGGGGAAACTTCCCTCCGGGAGGGGGAAATCATCGCCATTGTCATCACCAATGCTCCTCTCATCGGGAGGGGGCCAATCTCCATCAACATCTTCACCAGCACCATCTCTTCTCAAACCCTAGTTCATCCCTTGTATCCAATCTTTGTCCCAAAGCCTCAGATTGGTACCTGTAGGTTGCTAGTAGTGTTGATTACTCCTTGTAGTTGATGCTAGTTGGTTTATTTGGTGGAAGATCATATGTTCAGATCCTATATGCACATTAATACCCCTATGATTATGAACATAGATATGCTTTGTGAGTAGTTACGTTTGTTCCGGAGGACATGAGAGAAGTCTTGCTATTAGTAGTCATGTGAATTTGGTATTCGTTTGATATTTTGATGAGATGTATGTTGTCTCTCCTCTAGTGGTGTTATGTGAACGTCAACTACATGACACTTCACCATTGTTTGGGCCTAGAGGAAGGCATTGGAAAGTAATAAGTAGATGCTGGGTTGCTAGAGTGACAGAAGCTTAAACCCTAGTTTATGTGTTGCTTCGTAAGGGGCTGATTTGGATCCATATGTTTCATGCTATGGTTAGGTTTACCTTAATACTTCTTTTGTAGTTGCAGATGCTTGCAATAGGAGTTAATCATAAGTGGGATGCTTGTCCAAGTAAGGACATCACCCAAGTAGCGGTCCACCCACATATCAAGTTATCAAAGTACCGAATGCGAATCATATGAACGTGATGAAAACTAGCTTGACGATAATTCTCATGTGTCCTCGGGAGCGCTTTTCTCTATATAAGAGTTTGTCCAGGCTTGTCCTTTGCTACAAAAAGGATTGGGCCATCTTGCTGCACTTTATTTACACTTGTTACTTGTTACTCGTTACCAATTACCTTATCACAAAACTATCTGTTACCGATAATTTCAGTGCTTGCAGAGAATACCTTGCTGAAAACCGCTTATCATTTCCTTCTGCGCCTCGTTGGGTTCGACACTCTTACTTATCGAAAGGACTACGATAGATACCCTATACTTGTGGGTCATCAGATGCCAGGCAAAGATATCCCAATTTTCGCGCAGGAATGCTCTTAGAGCGGCGTCGGCCGTCGGATCGAGCTGTGCTCCAATGGCTCCTGTTTTATTAGGATCCGTCAGGTGGACTTGGAATTTGACTATTTCGTCTGCTGGTTTGAAAGAAGTAGACTTGGGCCTTTTATCGAGGATTACGTCATCTCGATCCACTATGGAACGCAGAGCGGTGAGCTCCTCGGCCGCAAGGGCCTCGGATAGTGCCTCGAGGGCTAGGGATGCGGTTTTGTTTTTGGCGCGGAGTGCTATGTCCGGATCACTGGTAATGGTGATAACTCCATTGGGCCCGGGCATTTTGAGCTTCCTATACCCGTAATGTATGGCTTGAAAGCGTATGAATGCGTCTCGTCCCAACAGGGCGTGATATCCGCTGTTGAAAGGTGCCACGTGGAAGTTAACTCTTCGGACCTGTAGTTCTCCGGCGTGCCGAATACCACATCAAGTTTAATTTTCCCCGAACATCGCGATTCGCGACTGGGGATAATGCCTTGGAAGGTTGTACTTATCTGCTCGATGCGGCTCTTGTCTATTTGCATTTTTTCAAGCGTGTCCTTGTAGATGAGGTTCAGTCCGATGTCGCCGTCCATGAGTACTTTAGCGAGCCGAAAGACGTCGACGATTGGATTTAGGAAAAAAGCGGCTGGTGCGCGAACTAATCAAGTCCTTGGTTCATCGGCGGCAGTGAAAGTTATCGCCGTATCATTCCAAGGGTTCACTGCGGCTACTTGGTTAACTTCGGCGAGGTCGCGGAGCGCCCTTTTGTGCCGATTATTTGAAGAAAAGGTCTCAAAGACCGCAAATACGTTGAGATCGTCATCCTCTGAAGAGGGCTTCTCTAGGGTAGTGTTGGTGAGGATAGCCTCACCGCTCTTGGCCACCTACCGGAGTATCCAACACGCCCGAAGGCTGTGTGTTGGTTCGGTATTCGATGTTGTGTGTATCTGACAAGGCTTGTCAAGCCATTCCTCAAAGGAAGTTCTATGTCCCACTAAGGGCTTGATTTTCTTGCCCATGGGATGAAGATTAGGTGCCCCGCGAGGGTGCATCCTTTTTTCCCATCCAGTGGGAGGCCTGAAGGCGGGCGGGTCCCACCGGGCTATCTAGGCTTTCCAGGCGCTTTCCATTGCGCAATACTTCTGTACTATGTGTGCCAAATCTACAAAGTGCAGTATGTGGCGTCGGTTGAGGGCATTGAGGATCCCCTCGTCCGTGCAGTTGCAGCAAAATACTGAAACCGCATTGCCGTCGCAGGAATCTTTGATCTTGTTTTTAACAAGTAGGAACCTGGCCCAAAAGTGATGGACTGTTTCCTGAGGTTGATGTCGTACAAACATTAAGTCGCATATGTCCGGAGGACCGGAATTGCTTGGTGAATATTGCTTGTGGTGGGTGGGTGGGCGGGGTTAAATCCAAACCGTGACCCACTTTGGGATCTGGAATTTGAAGAATCTCTGAGGTCATCGGCCCAGGATCCGGAGTGTCCTAGGGGTTTTCAGGCTCAATGTCTGGTTCTATGTTCGGAGGACGGAGGGTCTCTTCCCGAAGATGGGTGTCCGGCTCGAAAGGCTCGGAGATCCGAACATAGCTTGTTCTCAGTGTGGGGGGAGAGGTGTATGCGGCTTGCTCCTCCACAACCGCTACCTGGTGGGTGATCGGCGGAGATCTGATTTTCCTTTGATCGGATTTAAGCCCAATCCAATCATAGTCTGTTGCGACCCCCAGGGCGACGATGCAATCCAGTAGTTCGTTCAAAGACAAGATGTCCGCCAGATCCATCTTATCGGAGTGTTCGAGGCCAATGTGGAGAAGGTTATTGGCAGTTTGGGGTGTCGGTGTCAAAACCGTTGCCGGGGAGTGAAGCACCTTTGGTAGGTGGAATTTGGTAAGCAAAAATTTATATAGTGTGCTGAAATTTACTGTCACTTGTTACTATGGAAAGTAATCCTTCGAGGGGCTTGTTCGGGGTGTCTTCACCCTGACCGGAAGAGCAAATAATTGCTCCTCAACTTACTGAACCTATTGAAAATGTTTACTTTGAAATTCCTTCAGGATGATAGAGAAACTGCTAGCTAATCCTTTTGCAGGAGATGGAACATTGCATCCCGATTTACACTTAATCTATGTGGATGAAGTTTGTGGATTATTTAAGTTTGCAAGTATGCCCGATGATGTTATCAATAAGAAGGTCTTCCCTTTATCTTTGAAGGGAGATGCATTGACATGGTATAGGCTATGTGATGATATGGGATCATGGGACTACAAGCGATTGAAATTGGAATTTCATCAGAAGTTTTATCCTATGCATCTTGTTCATCATGATCGTAATTATATATATAATTTTTGGCCTCGCGAAGGAGAAAGCATCGCTCAAGCTTGTGGGAGGCTTAAGTCAATGTTATATTCATGCCCCAATCATGAGCTCTCAAGAGCAATGATTATTCAAAAAATTTATGCTCGGCTTTCTAACAACAATCGCTCCATGCTCGATACTTCTTGTACTGGTTCTTTTATGATGAAGACTATTGAATTCAAATGGGATTTATTGGAAATAATTAAACGCAACTCTGAAGATTGGGATCTCGATGAAGGTAAGGGGTTAGGTTGATTGTGTTAAATCTTTTATGGATACCGATGTTTTCTGTAAATTTAGCGCTAAATATGGACTTGACTCTGAGATAGTAGCTTCTTTTTGTGAATCTTTTGCTACTCATGTTGATCTCCCTAAGGAGAAGTGGTTTAAATATCATCCTCCCATAGAAGTAAAAGTAGTTGAACCTATTAAAGTTGAGGAAAAGACAATCACTTATAATGATCCTATTGTTCCTACTACTTATGTTGAGAAACCACCTTTTCTTGTTAGGATAAAGGATCATGCTAAAGCTTCAACTGTGGTTCGTAAAAGTAATATTAGAACTTATACACCTCCTGAGCAAGTTAAAGTTGTACCTAATATTGCTATTGTTAAAGATCTCTTGGCTGATAATATCGATGGGCATGTTATTTATTTCTGTGATGAGACTGCTAGAATTGCTAAACCTGGTGCTAAAGATAAACATAGACCTATGGTAGGCATGCCTGTTATTTCTGTTA
This sequence comes from Aegilops longissima, assembly GCA_021605205.1. NCBI lineage: Eukaryota > Viridiplantae > Streptophyta > Magnoliopsida > Poales > Poaceae > Aegilops > Aegilops longissima. The sequence goes on from CM038679.1 coordinate 515,546,559, forward strand.
ATATAGGATATCATTGTTATCATGGCTTGTGTGATATGGGTGCTAGTGCTAGTGCAATACATATTTCCTTATACAAAGAAATTATGCATGATATTGCACCAGGTGAGATAGAACATATCGATGTTACCATTAAGCTTGCTAATAGAGATACTATTTCACCAATTGGGATTGTTAGAGATGTTGAAGTCTTGTGTGAGAAAGCTAAATATCCTGCTGATTTTCTTGTTCTTGGTTCCCCACAAGATAGCTTTTGTCGCATTATATTTGGTAGACCCTTCTTGAACACTGTTAATGCTAAGATAGACTGCGAAAAGGATGTTGTTACTATTGGTTTGGATGATATGTCTCATGAGTTTAATTTTTCTAAATTTCGTAGACAACCCCGTGATGAAGAATTGCCTAGTAAAGATGAAATAATTGGTCTTTCTTCTATTGTTGTGCCTCCTAGTGATCCTTTAGAACAATATTTGCTAGACCATGAAAATGATATATTTATGAATGAAAGAAGGGAAATAGATGAAGTATTCTTTAAACAGGGACCTATTCTGAAACACAACTTGCCTGTTGAAATCCTAGGGGATCCTCCTCCACCCAAGGGTGATCCCGTGTTTGAGCTTAGATCGTTACCTGATACTCTTAAATATGCTTATCTTGATGAAAAGAAGATATATCCTGTTATTATTAGTGCTAACCTTTCAGAGAAGGAGGAAGAAAAATTATTGAAAACACTGAAGAAGCACCGCGCTGCTATTGGATATACTCTTGATGATCTTAAGGGCATTAGTCCCACTCTATGTCAACACAAAATAAATTTGGAGAAAGACGCCAAACCAGTTATTGATCACCAACGAAGGTTGAATCCTAAGATGAAATAAGTGGTAAGGAAGGAAATATTAAAGCTCCTTGAAGCAGGTATAATTTATCCCTTTGCTGATAGTCAGTGGGTAAGTCCTGTCCATTGTGTTCCTAAGAAGGGAGGTATTACTGTTGTTCCTAATGATAAAGATGAATTGATTCCGCAAAGAATTATTACAGGTTTTAGGATGGTAATTGATTTCCATAAATTAAATAAAGCTACTAAAAAATATCATTACCCCTTGCCTTTCATTGATCAAATGCTAGAAAGATTATCCAAACACACACATTTCTGCTTTCTAGATGGTTACTCGGGTTTCTCTCAAATACCTGTGTCAGCTGATGATCAAGCAAAGACCACTTTTACTTGCCCTTTCGGCACTTTTGCTTATAGACGTATGCCTTTTGGTTTATGTAATGCAGCTCCTACCTTTCAAAGATGCATGATGGCTATATTCTTTGATTTTTGTGAAAAGATTTGTGAGGTTTTCATGGATGATTTCTTCGTTTATGGATCCTATTTTGATGATTGCTTGAGCAACCTTGATCGAGTTTTGCAGAGATGTGAAGAAACTAATCATGTCTTGAATTGGGAGAACTGCCACTTTATGGTTAATGAAGGCATTGTCTTGGGGCATAAATTGTTTGAAAGAGGTATTGAAGTTGACAAAGCTAAAGTTGATGCTATTGAAAAGATGCCATGTCCCAAGGACATCAAAGGTATAAGAAGTTTCCTTGGTCATGCCAGTTTTTAAAGGAGGTTCATTACGGACTTCTCAAAAATTTCTCGGCCTCTGACCAATCTATTACAAAAAGATATTCCTTTTGTCTTTGATGATGATTGTGTAGAAGCATTTGAAATACTTAAGAAAGCATTGATTTCTGCACCTATTGTTCAACCTCCAGATTGGAATTTACCCTTTGAAATTATGTGCGATGCTAGTGATTATGCTGTAGGTGCTGTTCTAGGGCAAAGAGTTGATAAGAAATTAAATGTTATTCAATATGCTAGTAAAACTTTAGACAATGCCCAGAGAAATTATGCTACTACTAAAAAGGAATTCTTAGCAGTTGTTTTTGCTTGTGATAAGTTCAGACCTTATATTGTTGATTCTATAGTAACTATCCACACTGATCATGCTGCTATTAAATATCTTATGGAAAAGAAAGATGCTAAACCTAGACTTATTAGATGGGTTCTCTTGCTACAAGAATTTGATGTGCATATTATTGATAGAAAGGGAGCTGAGAACCCCGTTGCAGACAACTTGTCTAGGTAGAGAATGTTCTTGATGACCCACTACCTATTGATGATAGCTTTCCTGATGAACTATTAAATGTCATAAATGCTTCTCGTACTGCTCCATGGTATGCTGATTATGCTAATTACATTGTTGCTAAATTTATACCACCTAGTTTCACATACCAGCAGAAGAAAAAGTTTTTCTATGATTTAAGACATTACTTCTGGGATGACCCACATCTTTATAAAGAAGGATTAGATGGTGTTATTAGACGTTTTGTACCTGAGCATGAACAGGAACAGATCCTACGCAAGTGTCACTCCGAAGCTTATGGGGGACACCACACTGGAGATAGAACTGCGCATAAGGTACTGCAATCCGGTTTTTATTGGCCTACTCTCTTCAAGGATGCTCGTAAGTTTGACTTATCTTGTGATGAATGTCAAAGAATTGGTAATATTAGTAGACGTCAAGAAATGCCTATGAATTATTCACTCGTTATTGAACCATTTGAGGTTTGGGGCTTTGATTATATGGGACCGTTTCCTTCCTCTAATGGGTATACACATATTTTAGTTGTTGTTGATTACGTTACTAAGTGGGTAGAAGCTATTCCAACTAATAGTGCTGATCATAACACTTCTATTAAGATGCTTAAAGAAGTTATTTTTCCGAGGTTTGGAGTCCCTATATATTTAATGACTGATGGTGGTTCACATTTTATTCATGGTGCCTTTCATAAAATGATTGCAGTATGATGTTAATCATAGAATTTCATCTCCTTATCACCCAGAGTCAAGTGGTCAAGTGGAATTGAGCAATAGAGAGCTCAAATTAATTTTGCAAAAGACTGTTAATAGATCTAGAAAGAATTCGTCCAAGAAACTTGATGATGCATTATGGGCATATAGAACTGCATATAAAAATCCTATGGGTATGTCTCCGTATAAAATGGTTTATGGAAAATCATGTCACTTACCTCTCGAACTAGAACATAAGGAATATTGGGCTATTAAAGAGCTCAATTATGATTTCAAACTTGCCGGTGAGAAGAGGTTATTTGACATAAGCTCACGTGATGAATGGAGAACCCAAGCCTATGTGAATGCCAAGTTGTTTAAAGAAAAAGTCAAAAGATGGCATGACAAAAGGATACAAAAGCATGAGTTTAATGTAGGTGATTATGTGTTGCTATTCAGTTCTGGTTTAAGTTTTTTACAGGAAAGCTTCTCTCTAAATGGGAAGGTCCTTACGTTATCGAGGAGGTCTATCGTTCCGGTGCCATAAAAATCAATAACTTCGAAGGCACAAATCCGAAGGTGGTGAACGGTCAAAGAATCAAACATTATATCTCAGGTAATCCCATAAATGTTGAAACCAATATTATTGAAACCGTAACCCCGGAGGAATACATAAGGGACACTTTCCAGAACGCTTCAGACTCCGAAAATGAATAGGTATGTGGTACGGTAAGTAAACCGACTCCAAAACAGTTCTAATGGAAATTTTTCTCCATTTTGGAATATTTAGAAAAATAGGAAAATAAGAAGTAGTCCGGGAAGGACACGAGGCTTCCACGAGGGTGGAAGGTGCGCCCTACCCCCTGGGCACGCCCCCTGCCTCGTGGGCACCTCGTGCGCTCTCCGGACTCCGTTTTCTTGCACGATACTTCTTTCGGTCTGTAAAAATTCATTATATAATCTCCCGAAAGTTTTGACCACCGTATCTTGCAATTATCCTCTGTTCTTGTTTCGAGCTATTTTTCTGACAGATCTTGATCACCATGACATCTCCAAGCGCCCCCAAGGACAAGTTCTTCGAGAAGGTCATCAACCCCTACCTCGCAGAGGTGCTGCAACACCCTCAAACCATTGAGATGCGTGATGGGTTGCTGCACATCCGCGATGTTGAGGGACCAAGGAGGACAGGAAGCGTGGAGACGAGACTCGAAGCAATGGAGCAACGAGTTTTCAAGTGCCAGGGGATGGTAGAACACGGACTCAACGCCAACCATATGATGATCGCAGAGTTCACCAACAACCACAAGCTGGATGCCAAGAACATTGGGGAGACCATCTTCAAGTTTCATGAGAAGATCGAGCACCTCCAAGCCCAAATCTATGACATGCAAAACCAAAACTGTGAGTATGAATATAGATTCAAGAGGATGAGTTTGGCTGCAGATGTGAGGATTCCGGAGACTCGATCATCCTTCTATGATGGTGAGCCTATGCCTTGGAAGATGGACGACAAGCCTACATCATCAACAACTCCATCACCTTCGCCAGCAAAAGAGATATAATCACATGGGTATGGGCACTCACCTTGGCAACTACCAAGCTTGGGGAGGTGCCCCGGTATCGTATCACCATCACACTCCTATCTTTACCGTTTTTCTTAGTTCGATTCTTTTGGTAATATCTTGATCTAGTAGAACAAAGTTTTTGGTATGATCTAGTTTTGAGTTTTGCTTTATGATCCCTCTATGTAATCGAGTCCATGAGTTATATAATAAATATTAGTGTTGAGTCAAGGGCTTGATTATTTTGCCATGATCTTGAAGGAATAAAAGAAAGAAAGAATAAGAAAGAAATAAAAAGTAACAAAGAGATCATATTGATCTTATGGAGAGTAATGACTTCACATAGAAAGAGTATGATGATTAAAAGTTGTTGAGAGTTGACAAACATAGTTTTGGTCATTGTTGCTATTAATAGGAAGTAATAAAGAAAGAGAGGTTTAACATATAAATATACTATCTTGGACATCTTTTATGATTGTGAGCACTCATTAAAATACGACATGCTAAAGAGTTGATGTTGGACAAGGAAGACAACGTAATAGATTATGTTTTCTTTCATCTGAAATAAAGTATATTGTCATGGATCATCCAACATGTTGAGCTTGCCTTTCTCCCTCATGCTAGCCAAATTCTTTGCACCAAGTAGAGATACTACTTGTGCTTCCAAATACCCTTAAACCCAGTTTTTCCATGAGAGTCCACCATATCTACCTATGGATTAAGTAAGATCCTTCAAGTAAGTTGTCATCCGTGCAAGCAATAAAAATTGCTCTCTAAATATGTATGATTTATTAGTGTGGAGAAAATAAGCTTTATACGATCTTGTGATGTGGAAGAAATAAAAGCGACGGACTGCATAATAAAGGTCCATATCACAAGTGGCAATATAAAGTGACGTTCTTTTGCATTAAGATTTCGTGCGTCTAACCATGAAAGCGCATGACAACCTCTGCTTCCCTCTGCGAAGGGCCTATCTTTTACTTTTATCTCTTACCCTTATGCAAGAGTCATGGTGATCTTCACCTTTCTTTTTATATTTTATCCTTTGGCAAGCACCTTGTGTTGGAAAGATCCTAATATATATATCCAATTAGATGTAAGTTAGCATGAACTATTATTGTTGACATTACCCTTGAGGTAAAAGGTTGGGAGGCGAAACTATAAGCCCCTATCTTTCTCTGTGTCCGATTAAAACTCCGTAACCACAAGTATTGCGTGAGTGTTAGCAATTGTGAGAGACTAAATGATAGTTGAGTATGTGGACTTACTGAAAAGCTCTTACATAGACTCTTTCCGATGTTATGATAAATTGCAATTGCTTCAATGATTGAGATTATAGTTTGCTGGTTCTCAATGAAGTTTCTGCCGGGGAAACTTCCCTCCGTGAGGGTGAAATCATCGCCATCGTCATCACCAACGCTCCTCTCATCGGGAGGGGCCCAATCTCCATGAACATCTTCACCAGCACCATCTCTTCTCAAACCCTAGTTCATCTCTTGTATCCAATCTTTGTCCCAAAGCCTCATATTGGTACTAGTAGGTTGCTAGTAGTGTTGATTACTCCTTGTAGGTGATGCTAGTTGGTTTATTTGGTGGAAGATCATATGTTCAGATCCTATATGCACATTAATACCCCTATGATTATGAACATGAATATGCTTTGTGAGTAGTTACATTTGTTCCTGAGGACATGGGAGAAGTCTTGCTATTAGTAGTCATGTGAATTTGGTATTCGATATTTTGATGAGATGTATGTTGTTTCTCCTCTAGTGGTGTTATGTGAACATCGACTACATGACACTTCACCATTGTTTGGGCCTAGAGGAAGGCATTGGGAAGTAATAAGTAGATGATGGGTTGCTAGAGTGACAGAAGCTTAAACCCTAGTTTATGCGTTGCTTCGTAAGGGGCTGATTTGGATCCATATGTTTCATGCTATGGTTAGGTTTACCTTAATACTTCTTTTGTAGTTGCAGATGCTTGCAATAGGAGTTAATCATAAGTGGGATGCTTGTCCAAGTAAGGACAACACCCAAGCACCGGTCCACCCACATATCAAATTATCAAAGTACCGAACGTGAATCATATGAACGTGATGAAAACTAGCTTGACGATAATTCTCATGTGTCCTCGGGAGCGCTTTTCTATATATAAGAGTTTGTCGAGGCTTGTCCTTTGCTACAAAACGGATTGGGCCATCTTGCTGCACTTTATTTACACTTGTTACTTGTTACTCGTTACCAATTACCTTATCACAAAACTATCTGTTACCGATAATTTCAGTGCTTGCAGAGAATACCTTGCTGAAAACCGCTTATCATTTCCTTCTGCTCCTCGTTGGGTTCGACACTCTTACTTATCGAAAGGACTACGATAGATCCCCTATACTTGTGGGTTATCAGATGCCAAGCAAAGATATCCCAATTTTCGCGCAGGAATGTGTGACGCCCCCGATTCAATCGTACACTAATCATACACGCAAACGTGTACGATCAAGATCAGGGACTCACTGGAAGATATCACAACACAACTCTAAAAATAAAATAAGTCATACAAGCATCATAATACAAGCCAGGGGCCTCGAGGGCTCGAATACAAGTGCTTGATCATAGACGAGTCAGCGGAAGCAACAATATCTGAGTACAGACATAAGTTAAACAAGTTTGCCTTAAGAAGGCTAGCACAAACTGGGATACAGATCGAAAGAGGCGCATGCCTCCTACCTGGGATCCTCCTAAACTACTCCTGGTCATCGTCACCGGGCTGCACATAGTAGTAGGCACCTCCGGTGTAGTAGGAGTCGTCGTCGACGGTGGCGTCTGGCTCCTGGACTCCAACATCTGGTTGCGACAACCAGAGAGAAAGGAAAGGGGGAAAAGGGTGAGAAAGCAACCGTGAGTACTCATCCAAAGTACTCGCAAGCAAGGAGCTACACTACATATGCAGGGGTATATGTGTAAAGGGCCGTATCGGTGGACTGAACTGCGGAATGTCAGAATAAGAGGGGGATAGCTAATCCTGTCGAAGACTACACTTCTGGCCACCTCCATCTTGCAGCATGTAGAAGAGAGTAGATGGTAAGTTCACCAAGTAGCATCACATAGCATAATCCTACCCGGCGATCCCCTCCTCGTTGCCCTGTTAGAGAGCGATCATCGGGTTATATCTGGCACTTGGAAGGGTGTGTTTTATTAAGTATCCAGTTCTAGTTGTCATAAGGTCAAGGTACAACTCCAAGTCGTCCTGTTACCGAAGATCACGACTATTCGAATAGATAAACTTCCCTGCAGGGGTGCACCACATAACCCAACACGCTCGATCCCATTTGGCCGGACACACTTTTCTAGGTCATGCCCGGCCGTGGAAGATCAACACGTCGCAGCCCCACCTAGGCCAACAGAGAGGTCAGCACGCCGGTGTAAACCTAAGCGCACAGGGGTCTGGGCCCATCGCCCTTAGCACACCTGCACGTTGCATACGCGGCCGGAAGCAGACCTATCCTAGCAGGCGTTCCAATCCAATCCAGCGCGTGCCGCTCAGTCGCTGACGTCACGAAGGCTTCGGCTGATACCACGACGTCGAGTGCCCATAACTGTTCTCGCGTAGCTGGTTAGTGCGTATAGACCAAATGGCCAGACTCAGATCAAATACCAAGATCTCGTTAAGCGTGTTAAGTATCCACGAACACCGACCAGGGCCAGGCCCACCTCTCTCCTAGGTGGTCTCAACCTTCCCTATTGCTCTGCCACAAAGTAATAGTCGGGGGCCGTCGGGAACCCAGGCCCGCCTCTACCGGGATGGAGCCACCTGTCCTTTCAGCCCCCTCATCAGAATCACTTGCGGGTACTCAACGAGCTGACCCGACTTTAGTCACCACATGTGTCATGTATATAAAGTATATAGTATATACCCATGATCACCTCCCGAGTGATCACGACCCGATAGTATAGCATGGCAGATGGACAAGAATGTAGGGCCACAGATGGAATACTAGCATCGTATACTAAGCATGTAGGATTGCAGGTAAAGGTAACAACAGTAGTAGCAAGGACAGGCTATGCAGCAGAATAGGATTAACGGAAAGCAGTAACATGCTACACTACTCTAATGCAAGCAGTATAGAGAAGAATAGGCGATATCTGGTGATCAAGGGGGGGGGGCTTGCCTGGAAGCTCTGGCAAGAAGGACGGGTCGTCAACACCGTAGTCGTACTGGGTAGCAGCTGCGTCGGTCTCGATGTCTAACGAGAGAAGAGGGGGGAAGAAACAATAAGTATAATGCAAACATAAGCATGACGACTGATACGTCTCCAACGCATCTATAATTTTTGATTGCTCCATGCTACTTTATCTACTGTTTGGACTATATTGGGCTTTATTTTCCACTTTTATATTATTTTTGGGACTAACCTATTAACCGGAGGCCCAGCCCAGAATTGCTGTTTTTTGCCTATTTCGGTGTTTCGAAGAAACGAATATCAAACGGAGTCCAAATGGAATGAAACCTTCGAAAACTTGATTTTCTCACCGAACGTGATCCAGGGGACTTGGACCCTACTCCAAGGAACAAAAGAGGCGGTCACGAGGGTGGGGGCGCGCCCCCCTGCCTCGTGGGCCCCCTGTTGCTCCACCGACGTACTCCTTCCTCCTATATATACCTACATACCCCCAAACGATCAGAACACGAGCCAAAAACCTAATTCCACCGCCGCAACTTCCCGTATCCATGAGATCCCATCTTGGGGCCTGTTCCGGAGCTCCGCCGGAGGGGGCATCCACCATGGAGGGCTTCTACATCATCATCAAAGCCTCTCGGATGAAGTGTGAGTAGTTTACTTCAGATCTACGAGTCCATAGCTAGTAGCTAGATGGCTTCTTCTCTCTTTTTGGATCTCAATACAATGTTCTCCCCCTCTCTCGTGGAGATCTATTCGATGTAATCTTCTTTTTGCAGTGTGTTTGTTGAGACCGATGAATTGTGGGTTTATGATCCAGCTTATCTATGAATAATATTTGAATCTTCTCTGAATTCTTTTATGTGTGATTGAGTTATATTTGCAAGTCTCTTCGAATTATCCGTTTGGTTTGGCCAACTAGATTGGTAGTTCTTGCAATGGGAGAAGTGCTTAGCTTTGGGTTCAATCTTGCGGTGTCCTTACCAAAGGATGTAAAGGGTTGCAAGGCACGTATTGTATTGTTGCCATCGAGGATAACAAGATGGGTTTTTTTATCATATTGCATGAATTTATCGCTCTACATCATGTCATCTTGCTTAAGGCGTTACTCTGTTTTTAACTTAATACTCTAGATGCATGCTGGATAGCGGTCGATAAGTGGAGTAATAGTAGTAGATGCAGAATCGTTTCGGTCTACTTGCCATGGACGTGATTCCTATATACATGATCATGCCTAGATATACTCATAACTATGCTCAATTCTGTCAATTGCTCAACAGTAATTTGTTCACCCACCGTAGAATACTTATGCTCTTGAGAGAATCCACTAGTGAAACCTATGGCCCCCGGGTCTATTCTCATCATATCAATCTCCATCACTTTTACACTTGCTTTGTTTTTACTTTGCCTTTTACTTTTTACTTTGCATCTCTATACCAAAAATACCAAAAATATTATTTATCATCTCTATAAGATCTCACTCTCGTAAGTGACCGTGAAGGGATTGACAACCCCTAATCGCGTTGGTTGCGAGTAGCTATTGTTTTGTGCAGGTACGAGGGACTTGTGCGTGGCCTCCTACTGGATTGATACCTTGGTTCTCAAAAACTGAGGGAAATACTTACGCTACTTTGCTGCATCATCCTCTCCTCTTCGGGGAAATCCAACGCAGTGCTCAAGAGGTAGCAAGAAGAATTTTTGGCGCCGTTGCCGGGGAGGCTCACACAAGAGCAAGTCAACCATACCAAGTACCCATCACAATCCCTATCTCTCGCATTACATTATTTGCCATTTGCCTCTCATTTTCCTCTCCTCAACTTCACCCTTGCGTTTTTATTCGCCCTCTCTTTTCCGTTCGCCTTGATGTCTTTCTTGGCTCGTTTTCTCGCTTGGTTGAAATAGTTGAGTATTTATTCCTAAATAGAGAAGCTAATATCTATGGATCCTCGTCCGCTTGCCAATCTTTTTAGGAGATCCAATTATGATGAACCAATTCCTACTGATTTGGATGCACTAGATTATCTTTATAAGCTTTTGCCTGAAATCCGTAATTCTGAAAATTGTGATGAAGTGCTTCACGATAGATCTTTGAATAAAAAGCATGATTGCAGTGATTTTAATATAAATTATATTGATTTAAATTATGCTAATAATATGCAAAACCCTAAGCTTGGGGATGCTAGTTTTGCTATGTCCAATAGTCATGATTGGGGAGATTCTTCTTATGATCTTGAAAATTTATTTAAGCCTCATGATGAATATAAGATTGATAATAGTGTTTGAAATAATATTGAAAGTGGGTTTGGAAGAGTGTCAACTTTAGATCCCACATATTTGGATAACATTCAACTTATAATTTTTTTATAAAAGTGGGCTTGGAGAAATCATGACTTTAGTTAATGATAATCCCACTATTTTGGAAGAGTGTCAACTTCGCATGCATGTGGATCGTGTTGAGAATATGTTATGTGATAGATATATTGTTGAATTTTCTTATGATCCTACATGTAATTATTATGAGAGAGGAAAATATGGTTATAGAAATTTTCATGTTACTAAATTACCTCTCGTTCTGTTGAGATTGCTATTTTTCCTTTCCGCTTCCTTGCATATGCTAGTTTTTGCTTGCTATGATAATTTGTTTGCCTATAATATGCCTATGCATAGGAAGTATGTTAAACTTAAGTGTGTTTGTCACATGTTTTATGATGCTGTTTTTGTGCTTCAATTCTTGTCTTTCTTGTGAGCATCATTGAAATCTCAATGCCTAGCTAAAAGGGCTTTAAAGAAAAGCGCTTGTTGGGAGACAACCCAATATTTTTCCTTGCTGCTTAGTAATAAACAATCTATATAGCCTCTGTTTAGATGTGGTTTTATCTTTTAATTAGTGTTTGTGCCAAGCTAGACCTAGGATCTTCTTGGATGATAGTTATTTGATCTTGCTGTAATTTCCAGAAACTTTACGCTCAGTGCCGGAATTATTAAAAATCACCAGAACGTGATAAAATACTGATTCCAATTGCTGCTGATCAATAAACAAATTCTCTAGGGCGTATATTTTGGTAGAATTTTTTTAGTTCCAGAAGTTTGCGTTAGTTACAGATTACTACAGACTGTTCTGTTTTTGACAGATTCTGTTTTTCGTGTGTTGTTTGCTTATTTTGATGAATATATGGCTAGTAAAATAGTTTATAATACATAGAGAAGTTGGAATACAGTAGGTTTAACACCAATATAAATAAAGAATGAGTTAATTACAGTATCTTAAAGTAGTCTTTTGTTTTCTTTCTCTAACGGAGCTCACGAGATTTCTATTGAGCTTTGTGTTGTGAAGTTTTCAAGTTTTGTGTAAATTCTTTTGATGGATTATGGAACAAGGAGTGGCAAGAGCCTAAGCTTGGGGATGCCCCTGGCACCCCCAAGATAATCCAAGGACACCAAAAAGTCAAAGCTTGGGAATGCCCCGGAAGGCATCCCCTCTTTCGTCTACTTCCATCGGTAATTTACTTGGAGCTATATTTTTATTCACCACATGATAAGTGTTTTGCTTGGAGCGTCTTGTATTATTTGCGTCTTTGGTTGTTAGTTTACCACAATCATCCTTGCTTTACACACCTTTTGAGAGAGCCATACATGAATTGGAATTTGATAGAATGCTCATAGTGCTTCACTTATATCTTTTGAGCTTGATAGTTTTGCTCATAGTGCGTCACTTATATCTTTTGAGCGTGATAATTTTTGCTCTAGTGCTTCACTTAGATCTTTTAGAGCACAGTGGTGGATTTGTTTTAAAGAAACTATTGATCTCTCATGATTCACTTAGATTATTTTGAGAGTCATTAATAGCATGGTAATTTGCTTAAAATTAATATACTTGGCATTCAAGATATGTGAAACTTTCTTTTGAGTGCGTTGAATACTAAGAAAAGTTTGATACTTGATAATTGTTTTGAGATATGGAGGTGGTAATATTAAAGTCATGCTAGTTGGGTGATTATGAATTTAAAGAATGCTTGTGTAGAAGCTAGCAAATCCCGTAGCATGCACGTATGGTTAAAGTTGTGTAACAAATTTGAAACATGAAGTGTACCTGGCTTGTGCATCCTTATGAGTGGCGGTCGGGATGAGCGATGGTCTTTTCCTACCAATCTATCCCCTAGGAGCATGCGCGTAGTACTTGATTTTGATGACTTCTAAATTTTTGCAATAAGTATATGAGTTCTTTTGACTAATGTTGAGTCCATGGATTATACGCACTTTTACCTTTCCGCCTTTGCTAGCCTCTTGATGCACTGCATTGCCCTTTCTCACCTTGAGAGTTGGTGCAAACTTCACCGGTGCATCCAAACCCCGTGATATGATACACTCTATCACACATAAACCTCCTTATATCTTCCTCAAAACAGCCACCATACCTACCTATTATGGCATTCCCATAGCCATTCCGAGATATATTGCCATGCAACTTTCCACCGTGCCGTTCATCATCATCATGACATACTTCACTTTTGTCATATTGCCATTGCATGATCATGTAGTTGACATCGTATTTGTGGCAAAGGCACCATGCATTATTTTTCATACATGTCACTCTTGATTCAATGCACCATCCCGGTACACCGCCGGAGGCATTCATATAGAGTCATATCTTGTTCTAGTTTCGAGTTGTAATCCTTATGTTGTAATCAATAGAAGTGTGATGATCATCATTATTAGAGCATTGCCCCCCAAAAAAAGAAGAGAAAGGCCAAAAAGAGAAAAAAAAGAAAGGCCCAAAAAAGAAAATAAATAAAAAGGGCAATGTTACTATCTCTTTTTCCACACTTGTGCTTCAAAGTAGCACCTTGTTCTTCATGTAGTGAGTCTCATATATTGTGCTTCAAAGTAGCACCTTGATCTTCATGTAGTGAGTCTCATATATTGTGCTTCAAAGTAGCACCATGTTTTTCATATAGTGAGTCTCATAAGTTGTCTTTTTATACTAGTGGGAATTTTTCATTATAGAACTTGGCTTGTATATTCCTACGATGGGCTTCCTCAAATGCCCTAGGTCTTCATGAGCAAGCAAGTTGGATGCACATCCACTACTTTTCTTTTGTTGAGCATTCATTTATAGCTCTAGTGCATCCGTTGCATGACAATCCCTACTCCTCATGTTGACATCAATTGATGGGCATCTCCATAGCCCGTTGATTATCCTCGTCAATGTAACACTTTCACATTTTTTGTCTTCTCCACACAATCCCCATCAACATATTCTATTCCACCCATAGTGCTATATCCATGGCTCACGCTCATGTATTGCGTGAAGGTTGAAAAAGTTTGAGATTATTTAAGTATGAAACAATTGCTTGGCTTGTCATCGGGGGTATAGAAGTTGGGAACATCTTTGTGTGACGAAAATGAAGCATAGCCTAACTATATGATTTTGTAGGGATGAACTTTCTTTTGCCATGCTATTTTGAGAAGACACGATTACTTTGATTAGTATGCTTGAAGTATTACTATTTCTTTTATCAATATGAACTTTTATTTTGTATTCATTCGGATCTGAATATTCATACCACAATTAAGAAGATTTACATTGAAATTATGCCAAAGTATCACTCCGCATAAAAAATTCTCTTTTTATCATTTACCTACTCGAGGACGAGCAGGAATTAAGTTTGGGGATGCCTGATACGTCTCCAACGTATCTATAATTTTTGATTGCTCCATGCTACTTTATCTACTGTTTTGGACTATATTGGGCTTTATTTTCCACTTTTATATTATTTTGGGACTAACCTATTAACCGGAGGCCCAGCCTGTAATTGCTGTTTTTGCCTATTTCATGTTTCAAGAAACGGAATATCAAACGAGTCCAAATAAAATGAAACCTTCGAAACGTGATTTTCTCACCGAACGTGATCCGGGACTTGGACCCTACTCCAAGGAACAAAGAGGCGGTCACGAGGTGGGCGCGCCCCACAGGCGCGCCCGCCTCGTGGGCCCCTGTTGCTCCACCGACGCATTCCTTCCTCCTATATATACCTCACGCACCCAAACGATCGAACAGGAGCCAAAACCTAATTCCACCGCTGCAACTTCCTGTATCCACGAGATCTCATCTTGGGGCCTGTTCCGGAGCTCCGCCGGAGGGGGCACCCACCACGGAGGGCTTCTACATCATCATCAAAGCCTCTCCGATGAAGTGTGAGTAGTTTACTTCAGACCTACGGGTTCATAGCTAGTAGCTAGATGGCTTGTTCTCTCTTTTTGGATCTCAATACAATGTTCTCCCCCTCTCTCATGGAGATCTATTCGATGTAATCTTGTTTTTGCGGTGTGTTTGTTGACAACGATGAATTGTGGGTTTATGATCCAGCTTATCTATGAATAATATTTGAATCTTCTCTGAATTATTTTATGTGTTATTGAGTTATCTTTGCAAGTCTCTTCGAATTATCCGTTTGGTTTGGCCAACTAGATTGGTAGTTCTTGCAATGGGAGAAGTGCTTAGCTTTGGGTTCAATCTTGCGGTGTCCTTACCTAGTGACAGAAAGGGTTGCAAGGCACGTATTGTATTGTTGCCATCGAGGATAACAAGATGGGTTTTTTTAATCATATTGCATGAATTTATCCCTCTACATCATGTCATCTTGCTTAAGGCGTTACTCTATTTTTAACTTAATACTCTAGATGCATGCTGGATAGCGGTCGATGAGTGGAGTAATAGTAGTAGATGCAGAATCATTTCGTTCTACTTGACATGGACGTGATGCCTATATACATGATCATACCTAGATATACTCATAACTATGCTCAATTCTGTCTATTGCTCAACAGTAATTTGTTCACCCACCATAGAATACTTACGCTGTTGAGAGAAGCCACTAGTGAAACCTATGGCCCCCGGGTCTATTCTCATCATATCAATCTCCATCACTTTTATACTTGCTTTGTTTTTACTTTGCCTTTTACTTTTTACTTTGCATCTCTATACCAAAAATACCAAAAAAATTATTTATCATCTCTATAAGATCTCACTCTCGTAAGTGACCTTGAAGGGATTGACAACCCCTAATCGCGTTGGTTGCGAGTAGCTATCGTTTTGTGCAGGTACGAGGGGCTTGTGCGTGGCCTCCTACTGGATTGATACCTTGGTTCTCAAAACCTGAGGGAAATACTTACGCTACTTTGCTGCATCATCCTCTCCTCTTCGGGGAAATCCAACGCAGTGCTCAAGAGGTAGCAACGATGCATGACATGACAATGAGCGGTGCTAGGTGTGCCCTAATGCGGTAATAGGTGATACCGACGAAGGGGGAAAACATCCGGGAAAATATTCCCGATGTTTCGTGTTTTCGGACAAATGAACCGGAGGGGAAAAGTTGCGAGTTTGATATGTTAGGGATGTGTGGCTGACGAACGGGCTGTCTATCCGGATTCGTCTCGTCGTTCTGAGCAACTTTCATGCAGAAAGTATTTCGATCCGAGTTACGGTTTATTTTATATTAATTTTAAAAGATTTAAAACATTTTTAGGATTTATCTAATTAATTTAATTCAACATTATCCAGAACAGTACATGCTGACGTCATCATGACATCAGCATGATGTCAGCAGTCAACAGAGGTGTTGACTGGGTCACTGACGTGTGGGTCCCACATGTCATAGGTACAATAACCTAATTAACCTATTAATCAGTTTAATTAGTTAATTAGGTACCTAATGTTTAATTAGTTTAATTAAACGGGATTAATTAAGTTAATTAATTTAGTTAATTAATTCATTAATTAATTAACATTTTTATTTGTTTATTCATTATTTATTTATTTTAATTTTTTGTATATAAAACGTTCTGGGCCGTGGGGCCCCCAGGTCAGTGGCACAGGGGCTTTGCGGGTCGGGCGTGCTAGCGGGCGGGCGGGCCGTGGCGCTTAAGCGGATGCGTGCGAGGGGCACCGAAACACGACGACGCCGCCGCCGGGCGGGCGGCGAGCTGTGGGAGGCGGGAGGGGAGATTGCCGTGGCGGTGGATGTGGCTGCGGCAGGGCGCAGCAGTAAGGGCATGGCCGGAAGGCAGCCGCGGTGAGCATGGCGGCCAAGGCGAGCCGCGCAGCGTGGGACAGTGATGACTGGCGGCGTAGGCGAACACGGGAGGCTGGAGAAGGCCACGGCGGACGCGAGCCTCGGTGGCCAGAGTGGGGAAGGCGCGCGGGGCGCCGTGGTGCGCGCCGGCGCACGCAATGCAGTGGCTCACCGTGGGGAGCGGGGGACGGGCAGCGTGAGGGAGCGCGCGGGCGAGGGAGAGAGAGGAGGCCGGGGGCCTCACCGCGGGCGGTAGGGGTTCGGGCATCGGTGCTCGGGGAGGAGGATGGAGACGACGGGGACGGAGAGGAAGCAGTCCGGCGAGGACGCTCCGGGCGGCGAGGTGCAACATCGAGGTGGCTCCAGGATCGGCGAACGGTGGGCGGTGTCGAGGGCGCCGGCGACATCGGGGCGGCCCCCTCCCGATCCAGATCAGGATCGGGCAGAGTGGGGCGAGGGAGAGCGGGGTCAGCGAGGAGGAGGTCGAGGACGGCCTTTCCGGCGGGGAGGCGGCACCGGCGATCGGCGTTGGGGGCGCGCGGCAGCGTTCGGTGCTGGCCGATCCAGATCGAGTGGAGAGTGGGAGGGGATCGTGGGGAGAGAAAGTGGGGGGGGGGGGGGTAGCAGTTAGGGTTTGCTGGGAGGGGGTCATGTAGGATGGTGAGGGTGTGGGCCGGCCTGGGTAGTGGCTACCGGGCCAAGCCCGATGGGGGTTCCTTTTCCTTTTTGTTTGTTTTGTTTTCTGTTTTTGTTCTTTTCCTTTTTCTTTTTTTTTTCTTTTCTGTTTTCTCTCATTTCCTAAACATTTCAGTTTTGGAAAAATATATAGGTTGCACCTAATTTAGTAAACTTAATTATGCGACATTCCGAACATTTTTGTTTTGATATTCAAAAAACTTTTATTGTTTGTCCAAAATTAGAATTTGATTTTGAAACGTTTTGATCTAACGCGAGGGTTAGCAATAGTAACAGAGGTGACGTGGCATCATTAGCAGAGATTACTGTAGCTTAATTATCCGGGCGTCACAGAATGTTGTTAGAGCGGCCTCGACCGTCGGATCCAGCTGTGCTCCAATGGCTCCTGTTTTATTAGGATCCGTCAGGTGGACTTGGAATTTGACTATTTCGTCTACTGGTTTGAAAGAAGTAGACTTGGGCCTTTTATTGAGGATTATGTCATCTCGATCCACTATGGAACGCAGAGCGGTGAGCTCCTCGACCGCAAGGGCCTCGGATAGTGCCTCGAGGGCCAGGGATGTGGTTTTGTTTTCGGCGCGGAGTGCTATGTCCGGATCACTGGTAATAGTGATAACTCCGTTGGGCCCGGGCATTTTGAGCTTCATATACCAGTAATGGGGTATGGCTTGAAAGCATATGAATGCGTCTCGTCCCAACAGGGCGTGATATCCCATGTTGAAAGGTTCCACGTGGAAGATTAACTCTTCGAACCTGTAGTTCTCCGGCGTGCCGAATACCACATCAAGTTTAATTTTCCCCGAACATCACGATTCGCGACTGGGGATAATGCCTCGAAAGGTTGTACTGCTCTGCTCGATGCGGCTCTTGTCTATTTGCATTTTGTCAAGCGTGTCCTTGTAGATGAGGTTCAGTCCGCTGCCGCCGTCCATGAGTACTTTAGCAAGCCGAAAGACGTCGACGATTGGATTTAGAACCAAAGCGGCTGGTGCGCGAACTAATCGAGTCCTTGGTTCATCGTCGGCGGTGAAAGTTATCGCCATATCATTCCAAGGGATCACTGCGGCTACTTGGTTAACTTCGGCGAGGCCGCGGAGCGCCCTTTTGTGCCGATTATTTGAAGAAAAGGTCTCGAAGACCGCAAATACGTTGAGATCGTCATCCTCTGAAGAGGGCTTCTCTGGGGTAGTGTTGGTGAGGATAGCCTCACCGCTCTTGGCCACCTGCCGGAGTATCCATCATGCCCGAAGGCTGTATGTTGGTTCGGTATTCGGTGTTGTGTGTATCTGACAAGGCTTGTCAAGCCATTCCTCAAAGACAATTCTATGTCCCACTAAGGGCTTGATTTTCTTGCCCATGGGATGAAGATTAGGTGCCCCGTGAGGGTGTATCCTTTTTGCCCATCCAGTGGGAGGCCTGAAGGCGGGCGGGTCCCACCGAGCTATCTGGGCTTTCCAGGCGCTTTCCATTGCACAATACTTCTGTACTATGTGTGCCAAATCTACAAAGTGCAGTATGTGGCGTCGATTGAGGGCATTGAGGATCCCCTCGTCCGTGAAGTTGCAGCAAAATACTGAAACCGCATAGCCGTCGCGGCAATCTTTGATCTTGTTTTTAACAAGTAGGAACCTGGCCCAAAAGTGATGGACTGTTTCCTGAGGTTGATGTCGTACAAACATTAAGTCGCATATGTCCGGGGGACCGGAATTGCTTGGTGAATATTGCTTGTGGTGGGTGGGTGGGCGGGATTAAATCCGAACCCTGACACACTGTGGGATCCGGAGTTTGAAGAATCTCTGAGGTCATCGACCCAGGATCCGGAGTGTCCTGGGGGTTTTCAGGCTCAATGCCTGGTTCTATGTTCGGAGGATGGAGGGTCTCTTCCTGAATATGGGTGTCCAGATCGAAAGGCTCGGAGATCCAAACATAGCTTGTTCTCAGTGTGGGGGGAGAGGTGTCTACAGCTTGCTCCTCCACAACCGCTACCTGGTGGGTGATCGGCGGAGATTTGATTTTCCTTTGATCGGGGTTAAGCCCAATCCGATCATAGTCTGTTGCGACCCCCAGGGTGGCGATGCGATCAGTAGTTCGTTCAAAGATGAGATATCCGCCGGATCCATCTTATCGGAGTGTTCGAGGCCAATGCGGAGAAGGTTATTGGCAGTTTGGGGTGTCGGTGTCAAAACCGGCAGATCTTGGGGTAGGGGTCCCGAGCTGTGGATTCTCGGATCAATGGTAACAGGAACGAAGGAGACGATGTTTTACCCAGGTTCGGTCCCTCTTGATGGAGGTAAAACCCTATGTCCTGCTCTTGTTTATATTGATGGAGTATCAAGTACAGAGTTGATCTACCTCGAGATCATATGTTGTGGTCTAAAACCTGAGGGTATGATGAATAATGTCAAAGTGATCTATCGACTAGCCTGGCCTCGGCTTATATAATGTACCGGAGGCCTAGGATAACAAGAGTCCTAGTCGAATACGTTGGTGGAGAGGAGTCCTTGTCTTGATCACCAAGTCTTGTGGAATCTTCCTTGTATGCGGCATGGGCGACCCGAAGTGGCCCATGAGTGAACCGCCATGGGGGTCCTCGGCCCGATCCACCTGGTCGGGAGACGATGTGGTGAGTACCCCCTAGTCCAGGACACCGTCAGTATCCCCCTGAACCGGTCTTCATGTTGGGGATGCTCCTCGATCCTTCTGAACTGTTCTTCATCTTCGGTCGTCGGTCTTGAAAACTGGTTCAACAAATCTTCTCATCTTCGATCTTGAGGATCATCGAAGTAAATCCGAAGAGTTTACTCGTCGGGTATCCGAGGATCCCCTTTAAGTTTCTGGCCTTTATCAATGCCTTGTTATTTTTATGCCACACCTCGGGTTTGAAGTTGCTCCAATGCCGGACTGTATTCGAGGTATATTTTGCAGCCGGGCACCAACGCCGGACCACTTCCGAGCTCCCACACCGGAATGTATCCGAGCTCCAACGTCGGACTGTATCCAAAGAGTATTGTTACAACCGAGCTCCAACACCGAACTGCATTCAAGCTCCAGCGCCGGACTGTATCCGAGCTCCAACGCCGGACTATGTCCAAAGCTCCAACACGGGACTATATCCCAGGAGTCATAGATCACCTTGGTTCAAAAAAGTTGAAGGAGTTTAGCCGAGCTTAATGCCGGAAATGCCCTCTATGGAGCCAGCCACTGGCGCCCGAGCTTTATGCCGGACTGCTTCCGAGGTGGTGCACCACCCCGACTGCGGGCCGATTTTTTTTGTCAATATTTTTTATTGGTGCAATTTATTCTTTGCCGAGATATATAGCCAGTAGCCCTCAAGGTGTGTATCGGTATAAAACCCGAGATGTACCTGAAGGATGACATAAGACCGTTGATCCCAGTAGCCCCTAAGACTCAGGTTGATTCACAAAATCGTCCTGAGGATCAACTCCTAGCTCGGCAGAATACTTCGAGACACAAAAAGCGGTGTGCAAAGTCCTTGAGACTCAGGTTGGGTGCGGCCAACCAACCTGAGGATCATAATCTTCCCAAAAACTATATTGCACTTAAATTTTCTGCATTGGATTGCCAATGTAGTAGCCCCCGAGACACTGGTCAGGTGGCAACACCAGATTAGGGGATCGATGTGCCCCTTTAATATTAGTAAATAATGAGCGCAAAGCCCAGTAGCCCCTGAGCCTTAATGTGGGCACGGGTGGCCAAATTAAGGGTTGATATTCGTTTCACAGAAAAATTTGTTGTGTTTAACACAAACTTCTCAAAAAGAGAATAAAGATCTCTTAAAGGAGCTAGAGCCAGCGAAAGCTGGGCTCGCCACTTGGAAATCGATGCCACTTGGGATTTAGGAGAGCTTTATGTAAGTTGCTCGGTTGTCTCGACGAGATTGTGCCCCTTGGTCTTCAAAAGATGGGCTGCAATATATCGACTTTACTCGCATTTTATGATCCTATGTATCCAAGTATTTTACATCATTAATGCTCGGATCCGCATTGTACAAAACTTTGTTGACCGACCATCGGCTTCAACGTCCTCGGCCAGCAGCCGTGGAGTGTTTGTCCTTCTTTATAAAGCCTTTATAAGAGCAAAGATTTACGACAACCAAGGCAATCCGGTCATACGGTTTTATAAACAAAGGTACGCGGAGAGATATGTTATATTACTTTTTAATGTAAGAAACATCTTCCAAGGAAAATAGTCCCACTATCGGTTCCTTCCTTTGGGTTGTCATGCTGATCATGATCATGAAACCTCAACTCCGATCAATGTGGGAGCAAAATATTGAGGATTTAGTTTGCGGAAAGTTCCCGAACTATGTGGTCTTTAGCGAACCTAAATTTTCACTTCCATCATTGCTGACCAATTATATCCTTTAAGATGGCTAGCTTTTGGCTTCACCCAGTCTGAGATACTAAACCGGATGACCCGGTAGTAACAATCACAGAGGTGCTCCCTTTACCACCTAGCCGAACAATCGGGAACGTAGGGGTAAGCACAGGAGCCAGGCAACCCAGCTTGGCCAAAATCTTAAGTCAAATAGATGCATATTTATGGCTTTACAATGATGATTACGGAAGGCAGGCCCCGTATATTAAATAAAAACGCTGATGATATGTTTATTTTGACTCCATTGCGATCGTTTATCAATTGAAACTGGCCCATCGTCGGCTTTCACCCCCTTGTAGATGCTACACAGGGTGTTTCCGTAATAACAAAACAACCCTTAGCCAACGTCTCGGTGCCCGAAGGCGGTTATGTTAGCCGAAACGAGGCAATCAGATATGCAGGCTTTATAACTTTCACTTAGTCATAGGAGCTTTAAACTGGGGAAGCTAGCTATGAGCCCCCGGTTAGTGTTCGGCGACAGCGGAGGTCAAGCCGTAAACACTTCGGCCAATGTTATGAACGGCCCATTATTTAACATGGGGTGACCTCTATCGATCTTATAGTTTAACACGGTCATCGGATAGCTGACCAGTTTGCGCTTATTGTGACAGTCGGTTTTCGGCTTTCTCCATTGAGGTGCTTTAACCATGCTAGCTGGAAGCAAAATCGCAGTGGTTCTCCCTTTGCACACCTAGCCGAATAAAGCGGAACGTAGGAGGCAAACACAGGAGCCGGGCAACCTAACTATTGACCGAAGTCACAATTTGAAACCGATGCATATATAGCAATATCCGAGAATGTTTTTGCCAAATCTCTAAAGGAGTCCGGCGTTGCACTACGAGACTTGTGCTGGAAACACACAAATAGTTTAAAAGTGCCATAGGCTTGGAAGACCAAAAAACTTTAGTAAAAACTTTACGTCCGAACTAGATCAAGTGTTCGGTGCCAATCCGAAAATTGGCCTTAGAAAAAAATTGTGCTTCTGTTGTGCTTTAACATGACACATTCTATCTCAAGACTTAAAGCGGGTCAGCCTACGGCTTCCACCTCCTATCCCGAAGGCGGAGTACTTCTCGTTAGGCCAGTTTAGCAAACTAAACTCTAGCGGCTTTGAGAGAGAAATTAGGCTCCCCGGCTATTGACCACACACTCGCGTCGAAAAAAGGATTGATAGAAAAAGACTTTGCAACGACTAGGAAGAACACTTATTATAAAACAACTCATACTAATTTAAGAGCCCCCAAGTGACTTGAGTAAAAGAATTTTATGTATAATGATTGTATGTACCAAAGTACTTATATCATATATGTGTTCACCCAAACTTTAAACACATCTTAATCGACCGTCGGCTGCTCCCTCTTCGGTCAAGGGCCGAAAAGTGTTATGTACTCCACCTGTCGAGAATATCGTCGATGTTTCCGATAACCAGGCAATCAGGACATAAGGTTGTAATAGACAAAGCGCGCTCAGGGAACTTATGCTATATTACTGACGAAGTGTAAGAAGCATCTTCGAAGAAAATAGTACCCCCACCGATACCTTTCTTTGGTTGCTCATTGTTACTATGAGACTTGTGCAATCGATTTTTTGTACTCATGAGTTCCGTTGTGTGCCGACCATGATTGAAGACAATAAGAGCGCTAGCTTTCGGCTTCACCCGGTCTGAGGTCCGAGCTTGGATGACTCGATCGTGACAATCGCAGAGGTGCTCCCTTTACTCCCTAGCCAAACAATCGGGAACGTAGGGGTAAACACAGGAGCAAGGTAACCCAGCTTGCGGAACACTTAAGTCAACATGGTGCATATTGTGGCGTAATACACGAATCAAGGAACGAAGCCATACAAGTATAATCATATGCAAGAGGAAAGGCTTCATAAGGAAGCCCCCAAGTAAACGGGGTATTTGAATTTGTGTGTCACAAGCAAAGTTTTGACAAGGAAGTTTTCACATACAACTTTTTGTCCAAAAAGTATAATGCTTGGTCGAACCGAACAAAATTTAAAACTGAAATTTTTTGAGCATGAAAGCGACTTAGCTGGTTAATGTGCTCGGTGTTGATGCATGGCCCGAGCTTGCGGCGGGACAATGTCCCAGCCCCCAAGCCGGTCGAGGTGGCGGAGCGAAAAGCCCGGCACTCCGAAGTGGCGACATAGCACGGCCAATGCAGGCCGACAGTGTGACGCCGAAAGTCCCCGGCATGGGTTAACAAAGTGATGACGAAGCCCTCGGTCTAGCCGAGGTAACGTGGTACGTCGGTACGCCGAGGTGACAGCGCTGCCCGACCCGGATCATTTACCTGTGCACAGAAAATAGTGCAAGCCGAAGATAATAGGAATAATAATAAATTAAAAAAATGTTGCAGAATTAATAATTTATGCAAAGTGAGTAATAAAAGAAAAATGGCCTGTGTGCCGAACACTCGATGAGGTAGAGTTCTCTCAATGATGCCGAAGTCCCCGAGGCAACCGAACATGTCGGTATGGCAATTCGACCAACAAGGTGATTGTCGGTGTCAAAACCGGCGGATCTCGGGTAGGGGGTCCCGAACTGTGCGTCTAGGCGGATGGTAACAGGAGACAAGGGACACGATGTTTTTACCCAGATTCGGGCCCTCTCGATGGAGGTAAAACCCTACTCCTGCTTGATTAATATTAATGATATGGGTAGTACAAGAGTGGATCTACCACGAGATCAAAGAGGCAAAACCCTAGAAGCTAGCCTATGGTATGATTGTTGTTCGTCCTACGGACTAAAACCCTCCGGTTTATATAGACACCGGATAGGGTTAGGGTTACACAGAGTCGGTTACAATGGTAGGAGATCTACATATCCGTATCGCCAAGCTTGCCTTCCACGCCAAGGAAAGTCCCATCCGGACACGGGACGAAGTATTCAATCTTGTATCTTCATAGTCCAGGAGTCTTGGCACGTCTTGTCGAAGCACAGAACGTGTCCCCCTTATTACAGGATTCCCATCAATAGGATGTGGGTAACCCAATCGTGCCCGTTGGTATGAATCTTCGATTTTAGGCAAGTCCCAAACGGCCACGCGGAGGACGCTTGATATTCATCCCCTTTATAAAGAGGCCAAGGCATGCCCTTTTTCTTCTTGCGCTCAATTGAATCCTTCCCCCCACCCCGAGTTCCAACACCCAAGGTTCAGGTCAGGCGCTTCGGACCTTCAACCATGTCCGGATCCAACCTTCAAGGTCAGTGGATGCCTTCATCTATCACAGAGGAAGACATCAGGAAGCTAAGAGAGGCCAGATATTTAACCGGCGAAATCTCGCACAGGTTGCCTACTCGAGCGCAGGTCATTCCCACTCCTGAACACGGCGAGAGCGTTGTATTCATCTCTCACTTCCTCCGAGGGCTAGGCCTTTGCTCTAGATCCCTTTGTAAGGGGGCTCATGTTCTATTATGGGCTGGATTTCCATGATCTGGCTCCGGATTCCATCCTCCACATCTCGTCGTTCATCGTTGTATATGAAGCTTTCCTCTGCATTACCCCACACTTCAGCCTGTGGCTCAAAGCTTTCAACGTGGAGCCGAAGATGATCGAGGGGCGACATGCAGAGTGCAGAGGCGTCGTCATAAGCAAAGGTGCCGAGGTTCCATGGCCAAAAGGTTCCTTCCCGGAGGTGTCTAGTTTATGGCAACGGGAGTGGTTTTATATCACAGAGCCTCGGGGTACAAAGTGGGTGGCCGCCCCTGCCTTTTGCTCGGGCCCCCCACCACAACTGACGTCATGGATCAATAAGGGGCTGGACTGGGAGCCAGTAAATGACGTGCTGATATTGCAAAGCCGCATCCGGGATCTCCGCGAGAGAAATGTCGGCCTGGTTACAGTAATGCAAGTCATGCTAGTTCGTCGGGTTCTGCCTTGCAAACGTCGACCCCTCCGAATGTGGGGGTTCAACCCGGAAGGACCGCGGTCTATTCAGCACTTCCTCGGCATGACGCCAGAAGAGATGTACAAATTGTTCTTCGGACCACAAATAAGGTGTCCGGACCTCACCGAGGATGCGGATCTGAGCTGCAATCACCCAGACACCCAAGTAAGTAATCCCATGGCCGAATACGTTGTCTATTTATTTATCACAACATCATTCTGAAAAATCGCTCTTTGACCAGGACTGGGTGACAAAGGTGAAGATGATCAGGTGTTCGGCTCCCCTCCCGAAGGAACAGCAGATCCGCATCGCCAGAATGCTGAGTGGCGCTTTATCAGCGCCTTAGGGAAGATGAAGGGGGAATAAAGAGGCTGAAAACAGGCCTCACTCACTGTTCATCCAAACCAGGGGAATTAGCGCCTCCACGAAGGAGGACAACCGTGGAGAAGGATCTGAAATTCCCTCTCCCCAAGGAAGGAAAAGGACCGCCTCTGAAGACCCGGAAACAAAAGTTTACAAACGGGGGAAGAAATCTTCGCCAGAGGGTCCTGTCTCGAAGGTGCCCTTGCCGCACAGTGTCCGCAAGGGGATCAGCCTCCCACCGAGCTGTAAGTAAACAAAAGGTGCATAGTAGTAAAAATATCCCGCTTTACCTCTGAGGATAATAACCAAAACATATATCTTGTAGTTCGGATCGTAGCCCTTCTCGACAGAGTTCGTCTTCGGGGGATCTTCTTCCGGAGATGATGGAGAGCGAAACACCTCCCCGTGCCATCTCGCCTCATGAGGCGGGCGACGCCGAAGTGTCGTCGCGAAGGGCTTTTCCTGATCCGCCAAGGCCAGAGGGTAATCCCTTGGCCACCCGAAGTCCTGAATGTTCTAAGGAGAGTGACAGAAAGAGTTCGGAACCATCCGGTGCACGATCGGATGCACTGAAGGATCTTCTGGAGCAAGCGGCTATCTCATAGGCGCGTCATATGCTAATGGGTATGGTGATTCAGAGGATTTCATCCGCCGAAAGCGGGTTGCGTGAAGCTTTCATGAGTCTGCTGAAAGGCTTTGAGGTACGTGAAATAGTGTGTGTTTTTGACAGTACCGCACACGGTAGGTGTGCCCTATGCAGATAGTAGCCCCTGAGACTCTGGTTGCCGTCGAGAACGGCGGAGAGCAGAGGATCATAATCCCAGGTAATAAATAGTCCGCCTTCATGTGCAGGTGGTGGAGGGTCCGGTGGCTAGCCGGACTGGTGAGTTTGTCGAGCTGAAGCGGCAACTTGATGCGGCAGATGCCGACATCGTGCTTGTCAAAAAGCGGCTCGGCGAGGCACAGGGTATGTGATTTCTCTAGTGATCAACACATAGTAAGAGGAGCATGATGCTAGTATCTTTAATATGTGTGACTGTAGATGGGGCTGCCGCCATGGAGACCCTTCGGGCAGAACTTGCCCGAGCCAAGGAACGAGCCAGCAATAGTGATGCGGCCGCTCTAAAGGCGGCCGAAGAGCTGAGAGCCGAACAGGCTGCGCATTGCCAAAGCAAGGAAAAAATGGCCAAGATGGCCGTTGAGTTGAAAGATGCCACCGACAGTTACCAGCTCCTTGAGAAAGAAAACCGAGCGAAGGCGACGGACCTGGAGAAGGCCATGGTAGCAGCCAAGGAAGCCCATTCTAAAATTAGAGCGGCGAAGGAAGAGCTGCGTCAAGCTGGAGATATTGCAGCTGGGAAGCCCTTTTTGTTGCGGACAAGGTTCAAAGATCCGAAGTATGCCCCTCTTGATAAACTATGGAGTTCTGCAGACGCATACGCGGATTTGGCAGCCAATGCTGCTGATGCGGCCGAGTACTTCAAGGATCGGAGAGATCGTGAAGTGGAAAAGCTGTTCTGGTCATAGTTCGATGGTCCAGCGCGTCCGCTGCTGTTGAATGAGCGAATGGCCGAGTGGGCCGAGCTCCATAGGTTGTCCGGGCTTGCCATGAGGTCTGTTGTGGATCATTTGTGGCCGGAAGTGCCAAGGCCGAATAGTTATTTTAGTTTAGTGCAACAGTTCCTTGGTGTTGTGCCGCACATCGACGCTATGACGAGGTCGGCGTGCATAGAGGGTGTGCGGATGGCACTTGCCCGTGTTAAAACATATTGGACAGAGATGGAAGCCACCGCTGCTGCAACCCCGAGTCCGGCCGTGGGCCGAGTATTTGCTGAGCACTACTTTGCAGAAGTCCTTGAAGGCGCTCGCTCAATAGAGGCTCAGTGCTCGAAGAATAATATGTTCTAGTGACATGTATTCCCATTGTAAAAACAATGTTTTATTGAATTATAAAGGTTGTGTTTATACTTTTGCCTGAAAGTATTATGATACCTCCTGTGCGGCCGTTTATGTATGTATGTGTGTAACCTGAAAGTTTGTAGTCGTCGGCTTCAGCCCCCACGCATATAATGCGGGGGTGTTCGCAAAAACCGCGTATTCACACTTGATCCAACGTCTTGGTCCATTAAGAAGGTGGTAGCGCAACGAACAAGGCAATCGGACTATATTGCTTTAACACTTTCACTTAGCCATAGGAGTTTGACGGTGAGGGCTACTATATAGCCCCTGGTACCTCCGCGCTTGTCCGAATACGGGGCGCGTACGTACATGACCGGGAAACGGCCCTTCGTTAATGCGGAGGAATCCCGAAGATTCCAGTAAGTCATCGAGTGGTTGACCAGTCTCGCGCTTTATCATGACAGTCAGTTTTCGGCTTTTTCTACTGAGGTGCTCATCCGGATGAACCAGGGCACAATCACAGTAGTTCTCCCAGTGCCACCTTAGCCGATAGAACGGAACGTAAGGTAGCAAAACACGGGAGCCGGGCAAACCCAACTTTTGACCAAAGACATGATTCAGAGCTGATGCATATAAGGCCAAACTCGCGACACCGAACACTCCCTAAGGTATTCGGTCTTTATAACATATGCCGGGCTGAATAGTGCCCTTGATAATGAACCCCGAGTGTCCAGGTACGTGCAATTCTCTGACGTGGTGAAATGCCAATAACGAAGCATCCTTCTCGGTTATATTAAGTATCCGGAGGATGTGAACAACAAGAGACAGTAAAAAAGGTTTACACAGGGTCTTAATCTAAAAAGAAACCTTTGAGCGGGTCCCTGCTGCACGTCTGCCCTGTGTCTCCGTTGTGCCGTATCCTGGACGGGTGTGGCGCGATTGTCATCTGTAAAAGAGAAGAGCTTAGGTGAAACTTGTCGTGCCAAAAAATTGGTTATTCTCAATAAACCATTAAAATTCAAGATAAGTCAAGTTGAGCCGAACTAGCCCTGATTACACGCGGGAAGCCCCTGGTACCATCTATGGGGGTATAATCATCAAACCATTAGGGTTTATCCAAGCTGTTATAGCTAGTAATGCACCGGACTCGTCTAGCCGTGTCCGCGGTCTTGACGACCGATCCTTTATTCTGGTTGGAGGGGACATTTAGTGTTCGGCTATTAAAGCCGTCACACATTCTTCCGCCTATAAGGAACGTTCATCGTTTCCGCTAATGGTGATGATGCCACGTGGGCCAGGCATCTTTAGCTTGAGGGAAGCGTAATGCAGTACTGCATTAAAACGAGCGAAAGCCGCTCTTCCGAGTAGTGCTTGATAGCCACTTCGGAATGGAGAGATGTCGAAGGTTAACTTTTCGCTTCGGAAGTTGTTGGGAGAACCGAATACAACCTCTAGTAATAGGGAGCCCGTGTAGCGGGCCTCTGGGCCTGGTATTACTCCCTTGAAGGTAGTATTACAGTGGCTGATTTTTGTCGGGTCTATCCCCATTTTCCAGACTGTGTCCTGATATATCAGATTTAGACTACTGCCGCCGTCCATAAGGACTCGTGTGAGATGGTATCCATTTATTATTGGGTCTAACACCAAGGCAACCAATCCTTCATGCTGGATGCTTGTTAGGTGATCCCTGTGATCAAAAGTGATCGGGCAGGCCAACCAGGGGTTGAACTTAGGGGTGACGGGCTCTACGGCTCGTGTGTCTCGGAGTGCATGTTTGCTTCTTCTCTTCGTCACGTGGATCACGTTTACTGTTTTGACCTCTGGTGGGAATTTTTTCTGTCCCCCAGTGTTTTGCTAATGAGGCTCATCCTCGTCTTCTCTTGGTGTATCCCGCCCCTTGTGTTCGGCGTTTAGCTTACCACCCTGCTTGAAGACCCAACATTCTCTGTGGGTGTGATTTGCAGGTTTATCGGGGGTGCCGTGAATCTGACATAGTTTGTCTAGAATCTTATTTAGGCCGGACAGTCCATCTCTGCTGCCTTTAGAAGGCTTTTTCCATTGACCTGGTCGAGGGCCCCTGAATCCGGCGTTTACGCGGTATTGTCTGGGTTGTCTTCTGTATTCCGACGCTTGATTTTACTGCAACGTGGTTTTCCATTGCCATCCCTGACTTCGGATGTGCGTGGGTCGCTGGTGCTACTGCGGGCCAACCAGCTATCTTCGCCCGCACAAAAGCAGGTCATGAGTCTTGTCATGGCTGCCATTGTTCTCGGCTTTTCTTGGCCGAGGTGTCTGGCGAGCCATTCGTCTCGGACGCTGTGCTTGAAAGCTGCTAAGGCTTCGGCGTCCGGACAGTCGACGATTTGGTTCTTCTTAGTGAGAAACCTATTCCAAAGCTTTCAGGCTGACTCTCCGGTCTGTTGAATTATATGACTTAAATCATCTGCATCTGGAGGTCGGACATAGGTCCCTTGAACATTAGCCCGAAAAGCATCCTCGAGCTCCTCCCAACTTCCAATGGAGTTTTCAGGGAGGCTTTTTAGCCAGTGCCGAGCTGGGCCTTTAAGCTTGAGGGGAAAGTACTTGATGGCATGGAGATCGTCTCCGCGAGCCATATAGATATGGAGGATAAAGTCCTCAATCCAGACCCCAGGGTCTATGGTCCCATCGTATGCCTCTATGTTCACTGGTTTGAATCCTTCTGGAAATTCATGGTCCAGCAACTCATCGGTGAAACATAGGGGGTGCGCGGCACCCCTGTATTTAGATGTATCAAGGCGTTCGGATGGTTGTGGTATTCGGTTTTAATACTATGTCGTAGCGCGCTTCCTAGATTCATAGATGGATCTGGTCGTACTGGATTTTTGGCGCAAGTCCTCACGTAGGTTGTGTGTTGACTTATGTGCGGCCTTGTTAGCCATTCTATCGCGGGCACGGGGTGGTTGATCCGACAGGTTGGCCATTTTGTTTTTCGGCTGTGTGGGCTCTACGACCTCGTCATGGAATTCGGGCAATAGCTTGCGCTTTGGATAGCTCTTTGCGTGCTAACTTCCACCATGCATTTCTTTGTTGTCGAGCACTTTGTTCCATCTGCTGTTGAGCGTATTTTGTGCGGCCTTGAGCCTTTGCTTCTGCTTCTTCAGACTCCTCGATGTGGCAATAATCCTTCTGCGGAGGTTCTCTTGTTCCAAGTGCTTTTCCGGGATGATGTGCATATCTTCGTCCAGACTATTTTCCTTCTCGGAGGTAGTTTTATGAGCTTTATCCTCGGCGTCACCGTGTTCAGACATCGGATCCGTACTATGTTCACCGTTCGCGGCTTCATTTTCCTCTGCCGCTGGGTCAGTGTGGTCGTCGTTTCATCTGGAGTCGACCGGGGTGTTATTTTCTCTTTCGTTTTTATCACTGTTTTTGCCGAGGCGAGATTTAGAGCGGCGCCTACGTCGACGCTTTGTTTTCTTCTCGATGGAGCTGTTCTTTGCTGCTTCTTTCCATTCCTCGTCATTGTTTTCTTTGGATGTATCCACCATGTATATGTCATGTGATGAAGTGGCGGTCCAGCGCCCTGTGGGCGGTGGTTCCTGTTCGTCTCCTGCATCGTTGATGTCTACTACACAACCTTTCTTCTTGTAGACGTTGTTGGGCCTGCAAGTGCACAGGTTTGTAGGACAGTAGCAAATTTCCCTCAAGTGGATGACCTAAGGTTTATCAATCTGTGGGAGGCGTAGGATAAAGATGGTCTCTCTCAAACAACCCTGCAACCAAATAACAAAGAGTCTCTTGTGTCCCCAACACACCCAATACAATGGTAAATTGTATAGGTGCACTAGATCGGCGAAGAGATGGTGATACAAGTGCAATATGGATGGTAGATAAAGGTATTTGTAATCTGAAAATATAAAAACAGCAAGGTAACAAGTAATAAAAGTGAGCGTAAACGGTATTGCAATGCTAGGAAACAAGGACTAGGGTTCATACTTTCACTAGTGCAAGTTCTCTCAACAATAATAACATAGATAGACCGTATAACAATCCCTCAACATGCAACAAAGAGTCACTCCGAAGCCACTAATAGCGGAGAACAAACATAGAGATTATGGTAGGGTATGAAACCACCTCAAAGCTATTCTTTCGGATCGATCTATAAAAGAGTTCGTACTAGAATAACACCTTAAGACACAAATCAATCAAAACCCTAATGTCACCTAGATACTCCATTGTCACCTCAAGTATCCGTGGGCATGATTATACGATAAGCATCACACAACCTCAGATTCATCCAACCAACATAAAGTACTTCAAAGAGTGCCCCAAAGTTTCTACCGGAGAGTCAAGAACGTGTGCCAACCCCTATGCATAGGTTCATGGGCGGAACCCGCAAGTTGGTCACCAAAACATACATCAAGTGGCACATGATATCCCATTGTCACCACAGATAAACACGGCAAGACATACATCAAGTGTTCTCATAAAAGACTCAATCCGATAAGATAACTTCAAAGGGGAAACTCAAATCATCACAAGAGAGTAGAGGGGGAGAAACATCATAAGATCCAACTACAATAGCAAAGCTCAGGATACATCAAGATCGTGCCATAGAGGGAACACGAGAGAGAGAGGGATCAAACACATAGCTACTGGTACATACCCTCAGCCCCGAGGGTGAACTACTCCCTCCTCGTCATGGAAAGCGTCGGGATGAAGAATATGGCCACCGGTGATGGGTTCCCCCTCCGGCAGGGTGCCGGAACAGGCTCCCGAGAGGTTTTTTGTGGCTACAGAGGCTTGCGGCGGTGGAACTCCCGATCTATCTTCTGTTCTGGAAGTTTTAGGGTACGTAGGTATATATGGGTGAAAGGAGTACGTCGGTGGAGCTACTGGGGCCCCATGAGGCAGGGGGCGCGCCCTAGGGGGGTGGGCGCGCCCCCACCCTCGTGGGCAGCCCGTATCTCCCCTGACGTGCACTCCAAGTTCCCTAGGTTGCTTTCCTTCCAAAAATAACTTCTCCAGTTGATTTCATTCCGTTTTGACTCCGTATGATATTCCTTTTCCTCGAAACACTTAAATAGGCATAAAACAACAAATCTGGGCTGGCCTCCGGTTAATAGGTTAGTCCCAAAAATAATGTAAAAGTGGAAAATAAAGCCCAATATTGCCTAAAACAGTAGATAATATAGCATGGAGCAATCAAAAATTATAGATACGTTGGAGACGTATCAAGCATCCCCAAGCTTAATTCCTGCTCGTCCGCGAGTAGGTAAATGATAAAAAAGATAATTTTTGATGTGGAATGCTAGTTGGCATAAATTCAGTGTAATTCTTCTTACTTGTGATATGAATATTCAGATCCGAAAGATTCATTCAATACAAAAGTTCATATTGACATAAAAATAATAATACTTCAAGGATAGTAATAAAGCAATCATGTCTTCCCAAAATAACATGGCAAAAGAAAGTTCATCCCTACAAGATCATATAGTTAGGCTATGCTTCATTTTCGTCACACAAAGATGTTCCCAACTTCTATACCCCCGATGACAAGCCAAGCAATTGTTTCATACTTAAATAATCTCAAACTTTTTCAACCTTCACGCAATACATGAGCGTGAGCCATGGATATAGCACTATGGGTGGAATAGAATATGATGATGGGGATTGTGTGGAGAAGACAAAAAAGGAGAAAGTCTCACATTGACGAGGATAATCAACGGGCTATGGAGATGCCCGTCAATTGATGTCAACATGAGGAGTAGGGATTGCCATGCAACGGATGCACTAGAGCTATGAATGCTCAACAAAAGAAAACTAGTGGGTGTGCATCCAACTTGCTTGCTCACGAAGACCTAGGGCATTTGAGGAAACCCATCGTAGGAATATACAAGCCAAGTTCTATAATGAAAAATTCCCACTAGTATGAAGACAACTTATGAGACTCACTATATGAAAAACATGGTGCTACTTTGAAGCACAATATATGAGACTCACTACATGAAGAACAAGGTGCTACTTTAAAGCACAAGTGTGGAAAAAATAGATAGTAACATTGCCCTTTTTATTTATTTATTTTATTTTTTTGGGCCTTCTTATTTTTTTTGGCCTTTCTCTTTTTGTTGGGCAATGCTCTAATAATGATGATCATCACACTTCTATTGATTACAACATAAGGATTAAAACTCGAAACTAGAACAAGATATGACTTTATATGAATGCCTCCGGTAGTGTACCGGGATGGTGCGATGAATCAAGAGTGACATGTATGAAAATTATGCATGGTGGCTTTGCCACAAATACGATGTCAACTAAATGATCATTCAATGGCAATATGACAAAAGTAAAGTATGTCATGATGATGATGAACGGAATGGTGGAAAGTTGCATGGCAATATATCTCGGAATGGCTATGGAAATGCCATAATAGGTAGGTATGGTGGCTGTTTTGAGGAAGATATAAGGAGGTTTATGTGTAATAGAGCGTATCATATCACGGGGTTTTGATGCACCGGCGAAGTTTGCACCAACTCTCAATGTGAGAAAGGGCAATGCACGGTACCGAAGAGGCTAGCAAAGGCGGAAAGGTAAAAGTGCGTATAATCCATGGACTCAACATTATTCAAAAGAACTCATATACTTATTGCAAAAATTTAGAAGTCATAAAAAATCAAGTACTATGCGCATGCTCCTAGGGGGATATATTGGTAGGAAAAGACCATCGCTCATCCCCGACCGCCACTCATAAGGATGCACAAGCCCGGTACACTTCATGTTTCAAATTTGTTACACAACTTTAACCATACGTGCATGCTACGGGATTTGCTAACTTCAACACAAGCATTCTTTAAATTCATAATCACCCAACTAGCATGACTTTAATATCACTACCTCCATATCTCAAAACAATTATCAAGTATCAAACTTGTCTTAGTATTCAACACACTCATAAGAATTCTTACAAATCTTTTATGCTTAGCATATTATGATTATTTACGCAAATTACCATGCTATTTAAGACTCTCAAAAGAATATAAGTGAATCATGAGAGTTCATATATTTCTTCAAAATAAAACTACCACCATGCTCTAAAAGATATAAGTGAAGTACTAGAGCAATAACAAAACTACTCGAAAGATATAAGTGAAGATCAAAGAGTAGTTGAATAATTATACAACTATTTGAAGACTCTCCCATTTAATAATTTCATATCTTGATACTTTATTCAAACAGCAAGCAAATATAAATAAAACTACATTGCAAGGATAGCACAACTCATGTGAAGAAGCAAAAACTTTGGCTCAACCGATACTAACCGGTAGTTGTTGAAGAAGAAAGGTGGGATGCCTACCGGGGCATCCCCAAGCTTAGATGCTTGAGACTTCTTGAAATATTATCTTGGGGTGCCTTGGGCATCCCCAAGCTTGAAATTTTGTGTCTCCTTAATTCCTCTCATATCATGGTTTCTCTTTTTATCAAAAGCTTCATTCACAACAAACTCAACAAGAACTCGTGAGATAGGTTAGCATAAACCAATGCAAAACCTTATCATTTTCTACTGTAACAAATCACTTACATTATAATTCAACATTGCATACTAAATGCCTCTACATATTTAATACTCCTATCCTTAAATATAATCATTAAACAAGCAAACATATGCAAACAATGCAACCATAACAGCAATCTGCCAAAACAGTACAGTCTGTAAAGAATGCAAGAGTATCAATACTTCTCTGACTCCAAAAATTATGAACTAAAATTCCCACTGTAATAAATTTATCATATCTCAGTATGCAAAAAGATTCAACATTATACCACTCTCTGACTTTGCTAGGGAATTTTTGCAACAGCGGTAAACTTTCTGTTTTCAAACAGCAACATCTATACTTGCAAAATAAGCATGGTAAAGGCTATCCTTGACATTTTTATTGAAACTAAAGATGCAAAACATTATTATAATTAACAGAAATAAAATACTAACAAGAGAAAATGACGCTCCAAGCAAAACACATATCATGTGGTGAATAAAAATATAGCTCCAAGTAAAGTTACCGATGAACGAAGACGAAAGAGGGGATGCCATCCGGGGCATCCCCAAGCTTAGGCTCTTGGTTGTCCTTGAATATTACCTTGGGGTGCCTTGTGCATCCCCAATATTAGGCTTTTTCCACTCCTTATTACATAGTACATCAAATCTTTACCCAAAACTTGAAAACTTCACAACACAAAACTTAACAGAAAACTCGTGAGCTCCGTTAGCGAAAGAAAACAAAAGACCACTTCAAGGTACTGTAATGAAATCATTATTTATTTGTATTGGTGTTAAACCTAATGTATTCCAACTTCTCTATGGATTATAAACTATTTTACTAGCCATATATTCATCAAAATAAGAAAACAACACATAGAAAACAGAATCTGTCAAAAACAGAACAGTCTGTAGTAATATGTAACTAACGGAAACTTCTGGAACTCCAAAAATTATAAAACAAATTGGTGGACCTGAGGAATTTATCTAGTAATCATCTGCAAAAATAATCAACTAAATATCACTCTCCAGTAATAAGTTCTATCTAATCTCGTGAGCGCTAAAGTTTCTGTTTTTTACAGCATGATCATAAAGACTTCACCCAAGTCTTCCCAAAGGTTCTACTTGGCACAAACACTAATTAAAACATGAAAACACATTTAACCAGAAGCTATATGGATTATTTATTCCTAAACAGAACCAAAAAGCAATAAACTAAAATAAAATTGGGTTGCCTCCCAACAAGCGCTATCGTTTAACGCCCCTAGCTAGGCATTATGATTTCAATGATGCTCACATAAAAGATAAGAATTGAAACATAAAGAGAGCATCATGAAGAATATGACTAGCACATTTAAGTATAACCCACTTCCTATGCATAGGGATTTTCTGAGCAAACAACTTACAGGAACAATAATCAACTTGCATAGGAAGGTAAAACAAGCATAACTTCAAAACTTTAAGCACATAGAGAGGAAACTTGATATTATTGCAATTCCTACAAGCATATATTCCTCCCTCATAATAATTTTCAGTAGCATCATGAATATATTCAACAGTATAACAAGCACCTAAAGCATTCTTTTCATGATCTACTAGCATAGAAATTTTACTACTCTCCACATAAGCAAATTTATTCTCATCAACAATAGTGGGAGCAAACTCAACAAAATAACTATCATGTGATTGAAAATTAAGATCAAGATGACAGGTTTCATGGTTATCATTATTCTTTAAAGCATACGTGTCATCACAATAATCATCATAGATAGGAGGCATGCTTTCATCATAGTAAATTTGCTCATCAAAGCTTGGGGGACAAAAAATATCATCTTCGTGAAACATAGCTTCCCCAAGCTTGTGGCTTTGCATATCATTAGTATCATGGATATTCAAGGAGTTCATACTAACAACATTGCAATCATGCTCATCATTCAAAGATTTAGTGCCAAAAAATTTAATGCATTCTTCTTCTAACACTTTGGAACAATTTTCTTTTCCATCATACTCACGAAAGATATTAAAAAGATGAAGTGTATGAGACAAACATAATTCCATTTTTTGTAGTTTTCTTTTATAGACTAAACTAGTGATAAAACAAGAAACAAAAAGATTCAGTTGCAAGATCTAAAGATATACCTTCACTTACCTAGCCTCCCCGGCAACGGCGCCAGAAAAGAGCTTGATGTCTACTACACAACCTTCTTCTTGTAGACGTTGTTGGGCCTGCAAGTGCACAGGTTTGTAGGACAGTAGCAAATTTCCCTCAAGTGGATGACCTAAGGTTTATAAATCCATGGGAGGCGTAGGATGAAGATGGTCTCTTTCAAACAACCCTGCAACCAAATAACAAAGAGTCTCTTGTGTCCCCAACACACCCTATACAATGGTAAATTGTATAGGTGCACTAGATCGGCGAAGAGATGGTGATACAAGTGCAATATGGATGGTAGATAAAGGTATTTGTAATCTGAAAATATAAAAACAGCAAGGTAACAAGTAATAAAAGTGAGCGTAAACGGTATTGCAATGCTAGGAAACAAGGCCTAGGGTTCATACTTTCACTAGTGCAAGTTCTCTCAACAATAATAACATAGATAGATCGTATAACAATCCCTCAACATGGAACAAAGAGTCACTCCGAAGCCACTAATAGCGGAGAACAAACGTAGATATTATGGTAGGGTACAAAACCACCTCAAAGTTATTCTTTCGGATCGATCTATAAAAGAGTTCGTACTAGAATAACACCTTAAGACACAAATCAATCAAAACCCTAATGTCACTTAGATACTCCATTGTCACCTCAAGTATCGGTGGGCATGATTATATGATAAGCATCATACAATCTCAGATTCATCCAACCAACATAAAGTACTTCAAAGAGTGCCCCAAAGTTTCTACCGGAGAGTCAAGAATTTGTGCCAACCCCTATGCATAGGTTCATGGGCGGAACCCGTAAGTTGGTCACCAAAACATACATCAAGTGGAACATGATATCCCATTGTCACCACAGATAAACACGGCAAGACATACATCAAGTGTTCTCATAAAAGACTCAATCCGATAAGATAACTTCGAAGGGGAAACTCAATTCATCACAAGAGAGTAGAGGGGGGGAAACATCATAAGATCCAACTACAATAGCAAAGCTCGGGATACATCAAGATCATGACATATAGGGAACACGAGAGAGAACACGAGAGAGAGAGAGAGAGAGAGAGAGAGAGAGAGAGAGATCAAACACATAGCTACTGGTACATACCCTCAGCCCCGAGGGTGAACTACTCCCTCCTTGTCATGGAAAGCGTCGGGATGATGAAGATGGCCACCGGTGATGGGTTCCCCCTCCGGCATGGTGCCGGAACGGGCTCCCGAGAGGTTTTTGGTGACTACAGAGGCTTGCGGCAGCGGAACTCCCAATCTATCTTCTGTTCTGGATGTTTTAGGGTACGTAGGCATATATGGGTGAAAGGAGTACGTCGGTGGAGCTACGGGGGCCCCACGAGGCAGGGGGCGCGCCCTAGGGGGTGGGCGCACCCCCACCCTCGTGGGCAGCCCATATCTCCCCTGACGTGCACTCCAAGTTCCCTAGGTTGCTTTCCTTCCAAAAATAACTTCTCCAGTTGATTTCGTTCCGTTTTGACTCCGTATGATATTCCTTTTCCTCGAAACACTGAAATAGGCATAAAACAACAAATCTGGGCTGGGCCTCCGGTTAATAGGTTAGTCCCAAAAATAATATAAAAGTGGAAAATAAAGCCCAATATTGCCTAAAACAGTAGATAATATAGCATGGAGCAATCAAAAATTATAGATACGTTGGAGACGTATCAATCGTCGTCCATACCGTTCGGAGTCGAAGTCGAGCATGTCGGTTAAATCATCGACAGTGGCTACTAAGTGGGCGGTGGGTGGGTGGCGAATTTCTTCGTCGTCCGCATACCGTTCGGCCAAGGTTCTCCTGACAGGGAGAGAGACCTTAATGAATTTAGCACGTCGCCGAAGGGCGAGTGCTGAAAGATATCTGCGGGGGTAAACTCCATGATCAGCGCCCAATCGGATTCGATTGGTACGGGCGCTGGCGGCTTGGAGTAGGTGGCCGGGGACGAATCCAGTAGTTCGGCGTCACGGCTCTCATGAGGAGTTGTAGGATCTTGAGAAGAGGTGTCTAGAGGGGGGGGGGTGATTAGACACTAAGTACCAAAGTTGCAGTTTTTAATCTCTTTAGGTTTAAGTGAAGTTTTAGGCACAATTTCAACATTCACAATACATAACAAGCAAGCATGCAAAGAGTGTATAAGCAGCAGAAAGTAAAGCATGCAACTTGCAAGAATATAAAGGGAAGGGTTTGGAAGATTCAAACGCAATTGGAGACACGGATGTTTTTGTCGTGGTTCCGATAGGTGGCGCTATCGTACATCCACGTTGGTGGAGACTTCAACCCACGTAGGGTAACGGTTGCGCGAGTCCACGGAGGGCTCCACCCATGAAGGGTCCACGAAGAAGCAACCTTGTCTATCCACCATGGCCGTCGCCCACGAAGGATTTGCCTCACTAGCGGTAGATCTTCACGAAGTAGGCGATCTACTTGCCCTTACAAACTCCTTGGTTCAACTCCACAATCTTGTCGGAGGCTCCCAAGTGACACCTAGCCAATCTAGGAGACACGACTCTCCAAGAAGTAACAAATGGTGTGTTGATGATGAACTCCTTGCTCTTGTGCTTCAAATGATAGTCTCCCCAACACTCAAAACTCTCTCATAGGATTTGGATCTGGTGGAAAGAAGATTTGAGTGGAAAGCAACTTGGGGAAGGCTAGAGATCAAGATTCATATGGTTGGAATGGAATATCTTGGTCTCAACACATGAGTAGGTAGTTCTCTCTCAGAAATAGGATGCTGGAAGTGTAGGTTTGTTTTGATAGCTCTCTCCGTGAATGAAGAGGAGGTGGAAGGGTATATAGCCTCCA
Source organism: Aegilops longissima (assembly GCA_021605205.1). Classification (NCBI taxonomy): domain Eukaryota; kingdom Viridiplantae; phylum Streptophyta; class Magnoliopsida; order Poales; family Poaceae; genus Aegilops; species Aegilops longissima. The sequence goes on from CM038679.1 coordinate 515,586,947, forward strand.
CACAAAATCTAACCGTTCCACACAATTTACCAAACTCGGTGGGACCGAATCAACAAACTCGGTCGGACCGATTTAGTAAACCTAGTGACCATTAGGTTTTTCGGTGGGACTGACATGCATCTCGGTAGGACCGATATGGTTAGGGTTAGGGCATAACGTAATCTCGGTGAGACCGATTACACAAACTCGGTGAGACCGATTTTGGTAATTAGCTAACCAGAGAGTTGGTCAGGCAAACTCGGGGAGACCGATTACTCAAACTCGGTGGAACCGATTTTGGTAATAAGCTAACCAGAAAGTTTGCATTGTAATCTCGGTAGTACCGATTGCACAAACTCGGTGTGACCGATTTTGGTGATGGACATACACAGAGAGATTACAATCCCATCTCGGTGAGACCGAGATCCCTATCGGTGAAACCGATTTGCCTAGGGTTTGTGGCAGTGGCTATGACATTTTGAACTCGGTGGCGCCGGATAGAAAGAATCGGTAGGGCCGAGTTTGACTTTAGGTTTAGGTCATATGTGTGGAAGTGGGAAAGTAGTTGAGGGTTTTGGAGCATATCACTAAGCACATGAAGCAAGAGGCTCATTAAGCAACACCTCATCCCTCCTTGATAGTATTGGCTTTTCCTATAGACTCAATGTGATCTTGGATCACTAAAATGTAAAATGTAGAGTCTTGGGCTTGAAGCTTGAGCCAATCCTTTGTCCTTAGCATCTTGAAGGAGTTCCCACATCCTTTAGTCCATGCCACTCCATTGTTGAACTTATCTGAAATATACTAGATAAAAGTGCTAGTCCAACAAGAGATATGTTGACATTAATTACCAAAACCACCTAGGGATCACTTGTGCTTTCAATCTCCCCCTTTTTGGTAATTGATGGCAACATACATCAAAGCTTTAGACAAAGATATAAAGAGTAGCAAGTAAAGCTTCGGAAAGACATGTAACAAACATAGGCTCCCCCTACATGTATGCAATCATGTGAATTATGGAATATAGAAGCATATGAGAGCATGAACATGATAGAGTAGGCAATGTGTTACATGTATCTTGGCCATATGCATCAGAGCAAAAGATTATTAAGGAAAATACCTTCATGCTCATGAGTCCTTCTTGCAAACAGTATGTACATCAGCAAGAATTCCTCACACACATGATTGTGATGCATATACTTACCTTGTAGTCTTGAGTTGTCTTAGTATGGAATGAACCTGCACAAACAAGGTTAGATAACATAGGTACATCTACTAGCTAGAGCAAACAAAAGAAACCACAAGAATACCAAGACTGGGATGACATGTAGAAAGTGAGTACTAAGTACCACATTGGATTAGACATGTCCCCTAGAGTAAGGATATGCAATGAATTTAAATGATTTCTTTCCCTTAGATGTCTTGCTCCCCCTGAATCTAGCATGGGATATTGGGAGAAGATAGGGAACAGAAAATCAGAGCTGAAAGATATTAATGAACAGAGCTTAGTGCAAATAAGCACATATGAACATGTATTTCCCCCAAAAAAGACATGTGGCATCTCTCCTCTTGAACATCAAGCATCTGGGATCCTTGAGAAATACTTTTAGTATTCTCTCCCCTAGAGATCTCTTTCTCCCCCTTAATACTCTCTCCCTTTTGGAAGTGATAAGCTTTGATGTGATCTCTCTCTCCCCCTTTGACATCAATTTCCAAGAAGGGTCTTCTGGAATTTGTTGTGAATGGGTTTGGTCCTTGAGTCAGGACACAAAGCACTGGATAAAATTGTGATGCTTGTAGAGGACAAGATTCATTGTGTGGAGCTGGATCAGAAGAAACATAGAACAAGTGGCAAACTGTTCTTCCTGTTGTGAAGTTGGTGGCACCGAGTGGTATGCTTCGGTTGTACCGCGAGGATTCGGCTGGACCGAAAACAACAAATCGGTGAAACCGAGTTCATCACAGAGAAAACACTTGTCACCTCGGCCCACTAGACTAGTAAGATCTCACAAATATTTGCAAGGAATTAACTGAAGGATGTGCAATGAATTTGATGCAGGAAATGCAAAGCAACTGAAAAGAAAAAAGGAAATCTAGATGAAGTTTTTTTTTGAAAGGGGAAACAAATATGCATGAGCCAAATGCAAAAACACAAATAAGAACACGAGAGAACTTCATCTAGAGATGGTCGGTGACAAAGTCACCTATGTTAGAGTATATTGACTTAGGAGTCAAGTGAGATCACTTGATCATGGGTCATACTCATTGTTTAAGCTCAAAATGGGGTTACCTTTTTTCGTTTAAGCATCTTGATGTATTCACATCTTGTCGAGTTGCTTTAGCTCATGACTCGGAGTAAAGTTCTCTAAGATGGAATAACGTACCTTGGTTGGTGGTGTTGATCATGTAGTTGAACTTGTGTGGGTTGCTCGAGGTTGATGTAGCTCATCAAGAGTTTGGAGCACCACATGGAACTTGAGTCCATCTACCTACATGGATTAGTTCTTGCAAGGAGTAGCACTTGTGTAAAAGAAAATTTAATCATGAAGCTCAATCATAGAGATTGTCAAAGGATATGTTTGAAAGATTCCGTGCTTCCTTGACTTCAACCACCATAGTGTAGAGACTTGGTGATGTAGAGATTGCTCAAGATGTGAGTGGATTACCATCTCATGGAATTTGTTTCAACCAAGTACCTACATGGGTTAGATAACATGTAAGATGCAAATATATCCAAGATATAATATTTTCATCATAAGAGAGATATCATGGATTAGTCATAAGCTCATGTCTTGCATGTATCCAATGGAGTTTCTACTCCAAGTTTGAAGCATCAATGATGTTCAATTCTCCTCTCAACCTGCAAAACACTTTCTCATCAAGGGGTTTAGTGAATATATCTGCTAATTGCTTTTCGATGCGAACATGCTTAAGATTAATGTCACCCTTAGCAACATGATTTCGAATGAAATGATGACGAACTTCAATATGCTTGGTTCGAGAATGTTGTACGGGATTATGACCAATTTTGATAGCACTTTCATTGTCACAAAGCAACGGAACATGTTTCACATATATCCCATAATCTTTAAGAGTTTGGGTCATCCAAAGTAATTGAGCACAACATGAACCAGCGGCAATGTACTCCGCTTCGGCGGTAGATAAGGATACCGAGTTTTGTTTCTTGGAGGACCAAGACACAAGAGATCTACCAAGAAATTGACAAGTACCCGAAGTGGACTTTCTATCAAGCTTGTCTCCGGCATAGTCCGAGTTGGAATAGCCAACAAGATCGAAAGAGGCCCTCTTAGGATACCAAATGCCAAAATTTGGTGTATGAATTAAGTATCTCACTATCCTTTTTACGGCCTTAAGATGACATTCTTTAGGAGCAGCTTGATATCTTGCACACATGCACACACTTAGCATAATATCGGGACGTGAAGCACATAGGTATAACAATGAACCAATCATAGAGCGATAAACTTTTTGGTCAACGGGTTTACCATCTTTGGTCAAATCAAGATGTCCACTAGTAGGCATGGGTGTAGACATACCTTTGCACTCTTGCATATTGAACTTCTTGAATAAGTCCTTAGTGTAATTCGTTTGAGACACAAAAGTACCTTCCATAGTTTGTTTGATTTGCAACCCAAGAAAGAATTTGAGTTCACTCATCATTGACATCTCAAACTTCTCCGACATTAGCTTTCCAAACTTTTCACTAAAATGAGGGTTAGTTGAACCAAATATAATATCATCAACTTAAATTTGGCATACGAATAGTTCCCCATTAACCCTTTTAGTAAAAAGTGTGGAATCAATTTTCCCAATTTCAAAGCCTTTTTCAATAAAGAACTTGGTCAAGCATTTATACCAAGCTCTAGGAGCTTGTTTAAGACCATAAAGAGCTTTGTGAAGTTTGTAAACATGATTTGGTTTCTTAGGATTGACAAAGCCGGGAGGTTGTTTAACATAAACTTCCTCCTCTATTTCACCATTTAGAAAAGCACTTTTAATGTCCATTTGGTACAAGGTCATATTATGGTGATTAGCATAGGCAAGTAATATGCGAATGGACTCAAGTCTAGCAACGGGTGCATAAGTCTCACCATAGTCCATACCTTCGACTTGTGTGTAGCCTTGGGCGATGAGACGTGCTTTGTTGCGAACTACTTGTCCATCTTCATCTTGCTTGTTGCGAAACACCCATTTGGTACCAATGATGTTGTGGTTGTTGTCAGGCTTCTCAACCAATGTCCAAACTTGGTTTCTCTTAAAGTTGTGTAGCTCTTCATGCATAGCATTTATCCAATCCGGATCCTCCAATGCTTCTTCGAACTTCATAGGTTCAATGCTAGAGATGAAAGAATAGTATTCACAAAAATTAGCTAAACGAGTTTTAGAGCGAGTGATTCTCCCGGTTTGAATATCATTGTAGATTTGCTCGACGGGATGGTCTTTAGCAATTCTTGCTCGAACTCGTGAAAGCTTTTGCTTGGGTCTCGTTTGAACATCTTCTTCATCTTGTTCTTCTTCTTCTTCTTCTTCTTCATTGTTAGCGTCGTTGTTCTCTTGTCGTGGTGGAGAAGGAGGTTGTTGACGTTCATGATGTTCTTCCTCGTTTTCTTCATCTTGGTGTGTTCCACTTGTGAATGCTTCCGTATCAACTCTTGGTTCACCTTGTCGTGAAGTAGAAGCTTCCACTTGGACAAACGAGGTATCTCCTTCACCTCCGTTGGACGGACCTTGCCAATAGACAAGTCTTGGATTGCTTCCGAAGGGTATTTGTCTCCTACATCAATTGGCAATTGCTCTACTTGCGAGCCGTTAGATTCATCAAACTTCACATGTACCGTCTCTTCAACCTTTCGGGTGAAATTGTTGTAGACACGGTAAGTGTGAGAGTTTGAGCCATAACCAAGTAGGAAACTTTCATGAGATTTAGGAGCAAATTTTGAACGACGATGCTTATCAAGAATGTAGCACTTTGAGCCGAATACTCGAAAGTATCCAACTTGGGGTTTGTTACCGGTGAGGAGCTCGTATGCCGTCTTGCCGAGTAGCTTGTGAAGATACAAGCGATTTGTTGCATGACAAGCCGTCTCAACCGCTTCCGCCCAAAAGTGCTTCGACGTCTTGTACTCATCAAGCATCGTTCTCGCCATTTCGATGAGCGTACGGTTCTTCCTCTCAACAACTCCATTTTGTTGAGGTGTGTACGTAGCCGAGAACTCGTGTGAAATCCCTTCTTCGTCAAGAAAGGTGTCCACATTTGCGTTCTTGAACTCCATTCCGTTGTCGCTGCGAACCTTCTTGATCTTCACTTAAAATTGGTTTTGGGCCTTCCTAGCGAAGTTTTTGAAGATCTTTTGGACCTGCGATTTATCATCGAGAAAGAACACCCACGTAAATCTTGAAAAATCATCAACTATAACTAGACCAAAAGAGTTTCCACCGAGACTTTTGTAAGCGTTGGGACCAAAGAGATCCATATGAAGAAGCTCGAGTGGCCTCCTTGTGGTCATGATGTTCTTCACGGGATGCCTTCCTCCAACCTGTTTACCTGCCTGACAAGCACTGCACAGTCTATCCTTATCAAATATGACATAGTTAACTCCAAGGATATGATTTCCTTTAATAAGCTTGTTGTAACATCTCAAAATTCTAAATTTTGGAATGTTATAATAAATAGATAGTTTTGATTGATTGTTTGATTGATTGACTGAAAGTGAGTGAATTCAAAACTTTTTGAAAGTTAAATGAGAGGGAATAAAAGGACTTTCCCAAACTTTCATTTTGCTTTTATGCTCTCTGGGAATTCAAATTCTTTTCATCACATGACTTCTTCCATTTATTTAAATGACAAGGGGTGTTGAAAATATTTGAATTTCATTTGGAAAATATTTCCAATTCTGAAACTTTATGCAACTCAATGATTTTCACGAAATAAGATAAAATGACTTCTTCAAAACATATGAAATATGAGTAGGGAGTTTCAAAGAAATAAATTCAAAGTTCTTTTGAATTTATTTTCAATTTGGAGTTATCTGAGTTTTAGTCAAATTATTTTCTCCAAAAATAAAATACATGGAAAATAGGGTAACATGATTCCTACAACAGAAAATTGGAGAGGAATAAATTTGAATTCATTTTGGTATTTTTAAAATGATTTTATTGGATTTTATTAGAGCAGGAGCACTATTTGAATTATTTAAATTTGTGTGAATTTTATTTAATGCTATAGAAATGTCCATGTTGTAGGAAATTTTTTTCTGAAAATTTTGATATATTATATGCCTATATAAAAATTTTATTTGGTTTTATTATTTTTGTTTTGTTGTCTCTGTCTTTAAAAAAAAATCCGCAGCGCCTTGTGCCAAAGGCCCAAGCCGCAAGCCACCGGCCGGCCAAGGCCAAGGCCATCACGCGCGCCACGAAGGGAGCCAGGGAGCCGCCGTTCCTTTTCCTAATACTAGTAGGACTCTTTTCCTACTTCCGTTTATTCCGTATCTATTTCTAGATCTTTTTCCTCTTGTTTCCTAATTCTAGTCTATTTCTTGTCCCCTACCCCAAGCAAAACCCACCCCTCCCCAATATAAATACCCAAGCACCCCCCCTCCAACACATCAAACCAACACCTCTCCTCTCCTCTCCTCTCCAGCAGCAGCAGCAGCACACCAGCCATGCCTGCCTCACCCTCACCAGCTTGCCACTTGCCACCGCCGCCGCCAAGTGCCGCCACCCGCCACACACTTGCCGCCGCCGCCAAGTGCCGCCAGAGCAGCCTAACGCCACCGCCGCGGACCCTCGCCTCTTGAGGTACTAGCCTCAAGCGTCACCTTTTCTTTTCCTCGGTTCGGTTTTTCAGAATCGTCCGGTTTTCTAGATCGGTTTTTGTTTCGGTTTTCTTTCCAAACCCTAGATCGGTTTTCTCGCCGGTTTTCTTTCCGGTTTTGTTTAGCGGCGTCAAACGATAGATTTCTCTTTTGTTTTTAATTTCCGTCGTGGACCTATCCGTAGTGTTATTTTTACAGATTAGTTACTAATCTTCAAACGCTCATAACTTTTTACTCGTAAGTCGGAATCCAACGAAACCAACGCCCACTTCTTCGTTCGATCCCTCTATCCAAAGAATACAACTCAAACATGTTTTTGATAATTTAAAATTTGAATTAGATCAGATTTGAATTCAAACTTCGTTTGATCATAACTTGAGTTTCGTAACTCCGATTTAGTTGATTCTTTTTGCAAATCGAAGCTCTTGACCTAAACATTCTGATAAGGCCAAATTCACATAATTTTGGTACTGTTAGAAATTGTTTTATGTTGCAAGAGTTATTTGCTTGGTTTTGATGTGTTTCGAATCGTTTTCTTCGATCTTCCCGATCTTTTGAGTGATTGCTTATGTGTGGTTACTATTGCTTGATTACGATAGATTGACCGGAGTGTGACGAGTAGAGCTATCAAGAGTTTGAGAGTGAATCATCTTCATCAAATTTGTAGGCAAGTAACACTTTGATCATACTTTTCTCATACCCAGTTTTTATGCATTAGATCTATCCTCAAACATTGCATTGATTAGGATCTAATTAAATTGTGGGATGGGAAGTAGTTGAGGTAGTACCTATTACCTGTTTTACTTATGAAACCTTGGGAGTTACTTCTACGTTTGCTTATTATGCTATGCTATGCTAGTAGACGTGGATTGGGTGAGTGTATATCCATGACAGATGTGGGATTGATAATTAATGGTTTATCTAAGGTGGCAACTTAAACACACATCTGGGTGGATTGAGGCACTGGTTACTCAGACTTGCCTGTCTAGGCACCAGGTTTCGTGACTTGCCTGTATTTCTTTGGACCGCCACCCAGGCTCAAAGGGATCATGAGATTATTCAAACTAGTAACTTACGTGTGCAGCCACAAGCCATTATGTGCTCTGGCATAGTTGACTAAGTCGTGCGAACTCTTATAGTGGTGGATTAGCAGATGTAGGGGATGTAGGTGTACCGGTCCACCCATCGTAAGGTGCAAGCGCTTCTGAAAGACTATGTCTCGGTCATCCGTTTCTCAAACACCTTGCAGTACGAGAAACCAAACGGAGGCGATCGAGTCTTGTGGGGAAAAGTGCGCAAACCTCTGCAGAGTGTACAAACTAATCATGATTAGCCGTGTCCCCGGTTATGGACAATTTTGAGTATCTAGTACCTGGATATCCTGTTGATCTCATCACGTTACTCAATATAATTTGTTTGGTTTTAATGAGTACTTTTAATTGGGATTGAGGATGCTGTCAACCATTCTCAATGTTCAACAACCACCATGATAGTTAAATAAATTTATTCCTTTGAAGTAGGGAAAAATTGGCTTTTCGCAAAAACTGTAACCATAGAGCTTTCCACTAGCCATATATGCATGTAGTATAGCTTATTCTTTCATTACTCTCTATGTGTTACATTGCCAGCATATTCCATGTGCTCACCCGTTTTCGGGCTGCAACTTTTCATGTCGCAGACTTTTCAGACGACGAGTAAGTGATACGTTAGGGTTATGATTTCCTATACTCAACTTTGCCGTTGGTGTTGATGGGAATCCACAACCTTGTTGCTTCCGCTATATTTTGGATTGAGGTAACAGTATTTACGTTACTTTATACATGTGATTTACCTCTGTTATAAATCCTTCGAGTACTGTGTGTGTCAGCATACCGATCCAGGGATGACACGAAAACACAGAGACTTGATCCATTCGGGTCGGGTCGCTACAAGATGGTATTAGAGCACATGTTGACTGTAGGACGTGACCCTAGAAAATGGCAAGCCCATAGGAATGATTTTTCTCTACAACTTCATTTTCAAAAAGATCTTTTACCTCTCTTCTCTTCTGAGCTTATTCAAATATTCCCTTTTAGTGAGACTATACCCCTTTTCCTCTTTTGACCACTCGAAGATTTGACTGATGAGACCACTCCAAGGAGACAAGTTATCGGACAACTAAGACCATTTGGAATGAAGAGGATTTTACCGTGTAAATGGAAACTACAACTGTTGAAGACTCCGAAGACTTGGATAATTTGAAGGCTTTGAAGAATTCCCAGATTTTATGACCTAGGAAGGTTACGCTTATGGAATTGAGAGATTATGGAAGTAATCAATACCCGAGATTAAGGTGTATTGGAGTAAGACCAGGATCTGGAGTATTACATCAAGGAGTTAAGATGGACCTACAAGAAGCAATATTTGACAAGAAGGCAATTGGTGAAGAACTCAGGAACCGGAAGTCAAGTAACCAAACCGGAGGAACAAAACCTCGAGATACCGGAGATTCGTCAGATCAAGGACGAGGATCATGGTTCATGCCAAGGATGTTGAAACCAGAAGTTTGGAATGCAACTCCAGGAATATTAAAGGACGTCACGAGAGACTCTGCGTCAACAGAGATGAACTGGAAAAAGAACTGGAGAAGGACAAGCATGATCGGAAGAAGCCATCGGAGACATGAACAAGACTTGAAGAGTTTGATGACTTTGAAGATTTATTGACCTTTAGAAGACCACAACCCTGTTTATACCTACGTTAGATGCGACGATTGTGAGGTGTCATTTTGCTTGATGTTTTTTTTTCGACAGCCACAATAAAATCTGCCTTTTCAAAATTTTTGTTTGCATTGTGTGTACCCCTCTCGATCCCTCTTATCTCACCCCATAACCCATGGACCCAATAGATGATGAATGGAGAAGAGCTTATATTTTCGGGACCGATGCGTTAATTGGAGACAGACCAGTGGATTCAGAACATGGAGAATCACATGAAGAACAACCCTATAGTCAGAAAGGATATGGCCCAGCATGCTCTTCAGTGCTTTGAAAGAGGTGCTGCTATTTGGTGGAGGATGTACCAAACCATCAATGGATTGCAAAGAGTAACCACTTGGGAAGAATTTAAGTTGACTTTGCTAAAGTCTCGGTTTGTGACCCAGAAGTTGAAGCCTTATGGAAAGGATATGAAGAAACCTTGTGCGTACAAGCTCTGTGGAGAAATAGGACACACCCATAACGAACACAAGGATGAATGCCCAAATTGTGAAGGAAGTCATCCAGCTGAAGAATGCCCAACTCGGCAGATTTCTTGTTTCTTGTGTGAAGGAACTACCCACTACCCTGCTCAGTGCCACATTTACCCCATGGTACAAAGAACCATCCAACAGAAGAAAGAAGAAATGAAAGGAGCCCTCACGGAAGTTCTAAGGGAAGCTGTGATAAAGGAAGAGAAAGAGAACACACCCAAAGAGGAACCAATTAAACCCTGCACCAAGTCTTGCTATTCATGTGGAGAAGAAGGACACATCTCCCAGAATTGTATGAATGGGGATCTAGTAGAATTCCCGACGGAGGAAGTAGAGTATGACCCACAGGAAATAGAAGCCCTGATTGTAATGGAAAAGTCCAGAAACAGAAGTAGATTGGATTCCAGGAAGGATCTGAGTCATGTCACCTGTTATAGGTGCAAGGAGTCAGGGCACTACCTCAGCAATTGCCCAAAAAGGAAGCCAAGGACCCAAAGAGGCTATGTGATCATGAGGAAACCTCGAAACCTGTCAGAAGTAATATGTTTCCGTTGTAATGTAGCAGGGCACTTTGCCAGAGATTGTCCGAAGGAGAAGGAGACCGGTGATATATAGTTGAATTTGTAACAGAATAAATGGAGTAGTAGAAGTGAGAGCTTTTTCTTTTATTGAGGGGTTAAGTTGAGACATGTAATGGAAGAGCGAGATGATTGTAATAATTTAAGAATCAATAAAGTTAGCAGTGTTGGTACTGCTTTGGATTTTATGAGTTACCCTATGAGGAAAGATGTTGACCAATTTCGAGGATATGAGAAATATGGTCTATGGAATATTGGAACATTTTAAGGGTGGTAGTACCTCAGAAGAACCATTGACCCTGGAAAGATAAGGATACCCACCAATGGATTTCAGACAAAAGGAATAGGAGTTTTATCTTGATATGTTTGATACCCCAAGAGAGTGTGGGATGACGTTGGAGATCGTCAGTTGTTCGACCAAATGTGATCAAGGAGTCAGAAGAGAATGCTAAGTGGATTCGAGATAGACTGAAGGTAGCTCAGTCCAGGAAGAAGAGTTATGCAGACTCAAAAATGCAAGGAGGTAGTCTATGAAATTGGAGACAGAGCATGTATTCGAGTGTCCCCTCTGCGAGGATTTAAACGATTTGGAGTTAAGGGAAAGTTAGCACGAGACTTGTAGGACCATACCGAGTTTTGGAGCGTATGGGAGAAGTGGACAACAAGTTGGAGTCACCTGAAGGACTGTTAGGAGTTCATGATGTGTTTCACGTTTCCCAGTTGAAGAAGTGCCATGCCGAGATGGCCAATATTCCCATGTAAGGACACTTGACCCTGGAATGGATAATGATGTTCCATGAAGTGGAGTATGGATTTCATAAGTATAAGTTTTTCTCTTGGTATGTGGGATATTCCATGAGGATGAAGAGATAAATTACTATTGGACGTAAATGAGGTATGATGTTGGAAATATGGATCAATGGAAATTCCATGATGAGCCTGAGTAAGCACGTCTTAGTTTGGTGCCAATATAAGGAAAAGAGACAGTACAATTGGATGGATTTTAAGTATGCCAGGAAGTTGGATGTTGGGATAAGGATCAGTTGCCCAGATGATGTGTTCAAGGATTTTAAGTGATGAGATGGGCCATAACCCATAGGCCCCAAGACCTGCCAGGAAGCAAGCACACTTTTGTCAAGGAAAACCCGCGAAGTTGCGATTTTATCAACCGACGATTCTATAGGAGTTTACGCAAAACCCGAGAGTTGTGGAGGACCGATAGATGTTTGTTTGGCTTGCAGAATCAATGGATTTTCCGAACTTGGTTCGTCGACAAGAGAAATCCTGCAATGCTTGTGAGGATGACCGAGTGTTAGAATGCGAGATTCGCTAAACCATGTACAAGGTAATGATTTAAAAGGGATGGATTGATCACCATACCGACTTACTCTTATTATTCGCTTTGCTATATGGGATGGTAAATCTGAGTGACTTACCTATAGCAGAGAGACGACGATATTAAACCTTGTTTAAACCTTTGAATGGTATAGGTATTTCTTTTCCCCTTGTACAAGGCAGTTGTTGCCAACCGTAGGAAATACGGTGAGGTTCAACCCATACCCGTTTTCTGCAGGAGAAACCATAAATTGTTGACCACCATGAGATATCGATAGTTGTTTAGAATTGGCGCCAGACCCGTCAGCTGTGAAGACCCAGTTTCGGGATAACCTTACCAAGATGAAAGGACAAAAGAATTGAGGAAAAGGTTATGCCACCACCGGAAGAGCCAGAGAAGGAATTATCCTTACAACCTGAGAAGACCGACACTGTCAACGATAAGGATGGAGTATATGAGTTTTGATGGGACCGTAACAATGCTTCTAAGGGTGGTAGCACCCGAGACCCGAAGATGATCGATGGATTTCTGAGAAGACCCCCAAACCCTAACCTATTTCTTTCTAGCCTCTCCGAATCTCGAGGACGAGATTCCTTTTAAGGGTGGTAGGTTTGTAACATCCCAAAATTCTAAAATTTGGAATGTTATAATAAATAGATAGTTTTGATTGATTGTTTGATTGATTGACTGAAAGTGAGTGAATTCGAAACTTTTTGAAAGTTAAATGAGAGGGAATAAAAGGACTTTCCCAAACTTTCATTTTGCTTTTATGCTCTCCGAGAATTCAAATTCTTTTCATCACATGACTTCTTCCATTTATTTAAATGACAAGGGGTGTTGAAAATATTTGAATTTCATTTGGAAAATATTTCCAATTCTGAAACTTTATGCAACTCAATGATTTTCACGAGCGAAGATAAAATGACTTCTTCAAAACATATGAAATATGAGTAGGGAGTTTCAAAGAAATAAATTCAAAGTTCTTTTGAATTTATTTTCAATTTGGAGTTATCTGAGTTTTAGTCAAATTATTTTTCTCCAAAAATAAAATACATGGAACATAGGGTAACATGATTCCCTACAACAGAAAATTGGAGAGGAATAAATTTGAATTCATTTTGGTATTTTTAAAATGATTTTATTGGATTTTATTAGAGCAGGAGCACTATTTGAATTATTTAAATTTGTGTGAATTTTATTTAATGCTATAGAAATGTCCATGTTGTAGGAAATTTTTTCTGAAAATTTTGATATATTATATGCCTATATAAAATTTTATTTGGTTTTATTATTTTGTTTTGTTGTCTCTGCTTTTAAAAAAATCCATAGCGCCTTGGGCCAAAGGCCCAAGCCATAAGCCACCGGCCGACCAAGGCCAAGGCCATCACGCGCGCCACCAAGGGAGCCAGGGAGCCGCCGTTCCTTTTCCTAATACTAGTAGGACTCTTTTCCTACTTCCGTTTATTCCGTATCTATTTCTAGATCTTTTTTCTCTTGTTTCCTAATTCTAGTCTATTTCTTTTCCCCTACCCCAAGCAAAACCCTCCCCTCCCCAATATAAATACCCAAGCACCCCCCCCCCCCGTCCAACACATCAAACCAACACCTCTCCTCTCCTCTCCTCTCCGCAGCAGCAGCAGCCCCACACCAGCGCTTGCCGCCCCTCACCAGCGCCCGCCTGCCACTTGCGCACACCGCCAAGTGCCGCCACCGCCGCCGCCACCACCGCCGCCAAGTGCCGCCAAGCCGCGCCGCGCCGCCGAGCCCCTCGCCTCTTGAGGTACTAGCCCAGCAGCGTCACCTTTTCTTTTTCTCGGTTCGGTTTTTCAGAATCGTTCGGTTTCCGTTCGGTTTTCTAGATCGGTTTTCGTTTGGTTTTCTTTCCAAACCCTAGATCGGTTTTCTCGCGGTTTTTCTTTCCGGTTTTGTTTAGCGGCGTCGCCGATAGATTTCTCTTTTATTTTAATTTCCGTCGGGGACCTATCCGTAGTGTTATTTTTACAGATTAGTTCCTAATCTTCAAACGCCATAACTTTTTACTCGTAAGTCGGAATCCAACGAAACCAACGCCCACTTCTTTGTTACGATCCCTCTATCCAAAGAATACAACTCAAACATGTTTTTGATAATTTAAAATTTGAATTAGATCAGATTTGAATTCAAACTTCGTTTGATCATAACTTGAGTTTCAGAATCTCGATTTAGTTGATTCTTTTGCAAATCGAAGCTCTTGACCTAAACATTCTGATAAGGCCAAATTCACATAATTTTGGTACTGTTAGAAATTGTTTTATGTTGCAAGAGTTATTTGCTTGGTTTTGATGTGTTTGAATCGTTTTCTTGATCTTCCGATCTTTTGAGTGATTGCTTATGTGTGGTTACTATTGCTTGATTACGATAGATTGACCGGAGTGTGACGAGTAGAGCTATCAAGAGTTTGAGAGCGAATCATCTTCATCAAATTTGCAGGCAAGTAACACTTAGATCATACTTTTCTCATACCCAGTTTTTATGCATTAGGTCTATCCTCAAACATTGCATTGATTAGGATCTAATTAAATTGTGGGATGGGAAGTAGTTGAGGTAGTACCTATTACCTGTTTTACTTATGAAACCTTGGGAGTTACTTCTCGCTTGCTTATTATGCTATGCTATGCTAGTAGACGTGGATTGGGTGAGTGTATATCCATGATGATGTGGGATTGATAATTAATGGTTTATCTAAGGTGGCAACTTAAACACACATCCTGGTGGATTGAGGCACCGGTTACTCCAGACTTGCTTGTCTAGGCACTGGGTTTCCGTGACTTGCTGTATTTCTTCTGGACCGCCACCCGTGCTCAAAGGGATCATGAGATTATTCAAACTAGTAACTTACGTGTGCAGCCACAAGCCATTATGGGCTCTGGCATAGTTGACTAAGTCGTGCGAACTCTTATAGTGGTGGACTAGCGATGTAGGGGATGTAGGTGTACCGGTCCACCATCGTAAGGTGCCTGGGCTTTTCGAAAGACTATGTCTTAGTCATCCGTTTCTCAAACACCCTGTAGTACGAGAAACCAAACGGAGGCGATCGAGTCTTGTGGGGAAAAGTGCGCAAACCTCTGCAGAGTGTACAAACTAATCATGATTAGCCGTGTCCCCGGTTATGGACAATTTTGAGTATCTAGTACCTGGATATCCTGTTGATCTCATCACGTTACTCAATATAATTTGTGGTTTTAATGAGTACTTTTAATTGGGATTGAGGATGTTGTCAACCATTCTCAATGTTCAACAACCACCATGATAGTTAAATAAATTTATTCCTTTGAAGTAGGGAAAAGTTGGCTTTTCGCAAAAACTGTAACCATAGAGCTTTCCACTAGCCATATATGCATGTAGTATAGCTTATTCTTTCATTACTCTCTATGTGTTACATTGCCAGCATATTCCATGTGCTGACCCGTTTTGGCTGCAACTTTTCATGTTGCGACTTTTCGATTTACAGTAAGTGATACGTTAGGGTTACGATTTCCTATACTCAACTTTGCCGTTGGTGTTGATGGGAATCCACAACCTTGTTGCTTCCGCTATATTTTGGATTGAGGTAATAGTATTTACGTTACTTTATACATGTGATTTACCTCTGTTATAAATCCTTCGAGTATTGTGTGTGTCAGCATACCGATCCAGGGATGACACGAAAACACAGAGACTTGATCCATTCGGGTCGGGTCGCTACAAGATGGTATCAGAGCACATGTTGACTGTAGGACGTGACCCTAGAAAATGGCAAGCCCATAGGAATGATTTTTCTCTACAACTTCATTTTCAAAAAGATCTTTTACCTCTCTTCTCTTCTGAGCTTATTCAAATATTCCCTTTTAGTGAGACTATACCCCTTTTCCTCTTTTGACCACTCGAAGATTTGACTGATGAGACCACTCCAAGGAGACAAGTTATCGGACAACTAAGACCATTTGGAATGAAGAGGATTTTACCGTGTAAATGGAAACTACAACTGTTGAAGACTCCGAAGACTTGGAGAATTTGAAGGCTTTGAAGAATTCCCAGATTTTATGACCTAGGAAGGTTACGCTTATGGAATTGAGAGATTATGGAAGTAATCAATACCCGAGATTAAGGTGTATTGGAGTAAGACCAGGATCTGGAGTATTACATCAAGGAGTTAAGATGGACCTACAAGAAGCAATATTTGACAAGAAGGCAATTGGTGAAGAACTCAGAATCGGAAGTCAAGTAACCAAACCGGAGGAACAAAACCTCGAGATACCGGAGATTAAATCAGATCAAGGACAGAGGGATCATGGTTCATGCCAAGGATGTTGAAACCAGAAGTTTGGAATGCAACTCCAAGAATATTAAAGGACGTCACGAGAGACTCTGTGTCAACAGAGATGAACTGGCAAAAGAACTGGAGAAGGACAAGCATGATCGGAAGAAGCCATCGGAGACATGAACAAGACTTGAAGAGTTTGATGACTTTGAAGATTTATTGACCTTTAGAAGACCACAACCCTGTTTACACCTACGTTAGATGCGACGATTGTGAGCTGTCATTTTGCTTGATGTTTTTTTTTCCGACAGCCACAATAAAATCTGCCTTTTCAAAATTTCTGTTTGCATTGTGTGTACCCCTCTCGATCCCTCTTATCTCACCCCATAACCCATGGACCCAATAGATGATGAATGGAGAAGAGCTTATATTTTCGGGACCGATGCGTCAATTGGAGACAGACCAGTGGATTCAGAACATGGAGAATCACATGAAGAACAACCCTATAGTCGAAGGATATGGCCCAAAGATGCTCTTCAGTGCTTTGAAAGAGGTGCTGCTATTTGGTGGAGGATGTACCAAACCATCAATGGATTGCAAAGAGTAACCACTTGGGAAGAATTTAAGTTGACTTTGCTAAAGTCTCGGTTTGTGAACCAGAAGTTGAAGCCTTATGGAAAGGATATGAAGAAACCTTGTGCGTACAAGCTCTGTGGAGAAATAGGACACACCCATAACGAACACAAGGATGAATGCCCAAATTGTGAAGGAAGTCATCTCAGCTGAAGAATGGTGCTATCATGTGAGATGGCCACCTTACCGAGGCCAACCACCTTACCCTTTGAGTTGTCACCGAAAGTGACATACTTTCGAGGACTATCATTTTCAGCAAGCTCACGAAACATGTCTTTATCTCCGGTCATGTGATCGGTACATCCACTGTCAAGAACCCATTCCTTTCCTCCTGACACATATCCCCGAAGATTTGCCATAAGACCAAAGTGTCTCATTGCATCATCAAGATCGAAGTCACTATCATCATCCTCATCATAGTATCCATGTTCAACATCATCATGTGGTGGATCAAGTCCTAGAGAGGGTAATTCGTTAGAGTGAGTTTGACAATGATCTTGCTTATGAATTCTTATAGCTTAGGAAATAATATCACCAATAATTCCAACATCTCCTTTGGCACGCATAAGGTCGGTGAGTTCAAATAGACAATCACCAAACATAGGATCACTAGTATTCATCTTACTCAAGGCAATAGACTTATAGAGAATCTCATCTAGATTTTTCAAGGAATAATTTGGAAAGCGTTCCTCAAGAAATTTCCATATAGTGTAGGCACACTCAAAAGTAGGCAAGATTCTAATCAAGTTTCTAGGCAAGCCTCTAGTGGTAAGATTAACAGTTCTAAGATTTCTAGTCATGTCAATAGATTCATCAAGGGTAGGATGCATAGGATCAACATGAGGTGCACAAGGGCTAGCAATGCACTTGTTCAATTGATATTGATTGAACATTACAAGCATCTCATTTTTCCACTCATGAAAATGCTCTTCGTCAAGAATAGGCTAAGACTCCCCAAAGTAGACTCATCTATCTTCCTCCATTGGTGATTAAACCAAGGTAATGGAGACCAATGCTCTGATACCACTTGTAGGATCTTGAGAAGAGGTGTCTAGAGGGTGGGGGTGATTAGACACTAAGTACCAAAGTTGCAGTTTTTAATCTCTTTAGGTTTAAGTGAAGTTTTAGGCACAATTTCAACATTCACAATACATAACAAGCAAGCACGCAAAGAGTGTATAAGCAGCGGAAAGTAAAGCATGCAACTTACAAGAATATAAAGGGAAGGGTTTGGAAGATTTAAATGCAATTGGAGACACGGATGTTTTTGTCGTGGTTCCGATAGGTGGTGCTATCGTACATCCATGTTGGTGGAGACTTCAACCCACGTAGGGTAACGGTTGCGCGAGTCCACGGAGGGCTCCACCCACGAAGGGTCCACGAAGAAGCAACCTTGTCTATCCCACCATGGCCGTCGCCCACGAAGGACTTGCCTCACTAGCGGTAGATCTTCACGAAGTAGGCGATCTCCTTGCCCTTACAAACTCCTTGGTTCAACTCCACAATCTTGTCGGAGGCTCCCAAGTGACACCTAACCAATCTAGGAGACACCACTATCCAAGAAGTAACAAATGGTGTGTTGATGATGAACTCCTTGCTCTTGTGCTTCAAATGATAGTTTCCCCAACACTCAACTCTCTCCCATAGGATTTGGATCTGGTGGAAAGAAGATTTGAGTGGAAAGCAACTTGGGGAAGGCTAGAGATCAAGATTCATATGGTTGGAATGGAATATCTTGGCCTCAACACATGAGTAGGTAGTTCTCTCTCAGAAATAGGATGCTGGAAGTGTAGGCTTGTTCTGATAGCTCTCTCCGCGAATGAAGAGGAGGTGGAGGGGTATATATAGCCTCCACACAAAATCTAACCGTTACACACAATTTACCAAACTCGGTGGGACCGAATCAACAAACTCGGTCGGACCGATTTAGTAAACCTAGTGACCGTTAGGTTTTTCAGTGGGACTGACATGCATCTCGGTAGGACCGATATGGTTAGGGTTAGGGCATAACGTAATCTCGGTGAGACCGATTACACAAACTCGGTGAGACTGATTTTGGTAATTAGCTAACCAGAGAGTTGGTCAAGCAAACTCGGTTAGGCCGATTACTCAAACTCGGTGGAACCGATTTTGGTAATAAGCTAACCAGAAAGTTTGCATTGTAATCTCGGTAGTACCGATTGCACAAACTCGGTGAACCGATTTTGGTGAACCGAGATCCCTATCGGTGAAACCGATTTGCCTAGGGTTTGTGGCAGTGGCTATGACATTTTGAACTCGGTGGCGCCGGATAGAAAGAATCGGTAGGGCCGAGTTTGACTTTAGGTTTAGGTCATATGTGTGGAAGTGGGAAAGTAGTTGAGGGTTTTGGAGCATATCACTAAGCACATGAAGCAAGAGGCTCATTAAGAAACACCTCATCCCTCCTTGATAGTATTGGATTTTCCTATAGACTCAATGTGATCTTGGATCACTAAAATGTAAAATGTAGTCTCTTGGGCTTGAAGCTTGAGCCAATCCTTTGTCCTTAGCATCTTGAAGGAGTTCCCACATCCTTTAGTCCATGCCACTCCATTGTTGAACTTATCTGAAACATACTAGATAAAAGTGTTACTCCAACAAGAGATATGTTGACATTAATTACCAAAACCACCTAGGGAGCACTTGTGCTTTCAGGAGTAAAGTCAGTATCCGGCTCTATCGCTGCTGAGAGTGCGGCCTCCATGGCGGGGTCTATCCGCCCGTCCTTGGGTGGCGCAATTGGCTCCGGATTGAAGGCCGGAGTAGTTATCGGTGCGATCTCCGGAACACTGTCCGACAGCAGAGCTAAATCATGCTCGTCTTGAGTCAGCGGCGCACCTGGCATGGGCTCGAATCCTTCGAAGATCAAGTCTCCGCGGATGTCGGAAGTGTAATTCAAGTTTCCGAACCTGACCTGGTGGCCAGGGGCGTAGCTCTTGATCTGCTCCAGATGGCCAAGCGAGTTGGCCCACAGTGTGAAGCCACCGAATACGAGGATCTGCCCGGGGAGGAAAACCTCACCCTGGACCGCATCGTTACCGATGATCGAAGGAGCCATCAGGCCTTATGGTGACGACACAGTGGAACTCTCAATAAAAGCACCAATGTCGGTGTAAAAACCGGCGGATCTCATGTAGGGGGTCCCGAACTGTGCGTCTAAGGCGGATGGTAACAGGAGGCAGGGGACACGATGTTTACCCAGGTTCGGGCCCTCTCGATGGAGGTAATACCCTACTTCCTGCTTGATTGATCTTGATGATATGAGTATTACAAGAGTTGATCTACCACGAGATCATAGAGGCCAAACCCTAGAAGCTAGCCTATGGTATGATTGTTTTTGTCCTACGGACTAAACCCTCCGGTTTATATAGACACCAGAGGGGGCTAGGGTTACACAGAGTCGGTTACAAGGGAGGAGATCTACATATCCGTATTGCCAAGCTTGCCTTCCACGCCAAGGAGAGTCCCATCCGGACACGAGACGAAGTCTTCAATCTTGTATCTTCATAGTCCAGCAGTCCGGCCAAAGGATATAGTCCGGCTGTCCGGAGACCCCCTAATCCAGGACTCCCTCAGAGGGTAACAGGAGACGGGGGACACGATGTTTACCCAGGTTCGGGCCCTCTTAAAAGAGGTAATACCCTACTTCATGCTTGATTGACTATGATGAGTATATGGGTTACAAGATTCGATCTACCTCGGGATCGTGATGGCTAAACCCTAGATGCCTAGCCTGTATGGTTGTGATCATCTCTACGGACTAACCCCTCCAGTTTATATAGACACCGGAAGGGGCCAGGGTTGTACAAAGTCTGTCTATAGAGAGAGTAATCTACATGACTTGCCGCCAAGCTTGCTATCAACGCTGAGGAGAGCCCCATCCAGACACAGGGAAAGGCCTTCCATATTGTATCTTCATGGCCCATTAGTTCGGCCCACGTCTCATAGCCCGACCATACGAGGACCCCTTAATCCAGGACTCCCTCAGAGATCCATCGGCAACTCACCGCCCACATGGTCAAGACATCGTCCATCCACCACCCGCGAGCGCCACCAGCTGAGGGCGTCTTCGCCATGCTAACGAGGGCCACCGCCCCAGATCCAGATTCCTCCGTGCTGACCGGAGCGACAAGATCCGCCGCCGCATGGCCCACGCCGTCACCCAACCTGTCGTCGCCCGATCCCGCCTCCGCCGGGAGCTGCCACGTTGCCGGTAGACCCACACCCCATGGAGCTGGGTGCCCGTGCACCACCGTAAGCCCGCCGGCGCTGGGAACCGCCACGCCGTCGGAGTGACAATCCTAATCTTGATCTATGCCAACCCAGCAAACACCTTCGGAGACACCTGTAGAGCATCTTTATAATCACCTATTTACGTTGTGACATTTGATAGCACACAAGGTGTTCCTCTGGTATTCGAGAGTTGCATAATCTCATAGTCAGAGGAACATGTATAAGGAATGAAGAAAGCACTAGAAATAAAACTAAACGATCATTATGCTAAGCTAACGGATGGGTCTTGTCCATCACATCATTCTCTAATGATGTGATCCCATTCATCAAATGACAACACATGTCTATGGTCAGGAAACATAACCATCTTTGATTAACGAGCTAGTCAAGTAGAGGCATACTAGGGACACTCTGTTTTTTCTATGTATTCACACATGTACTTGTTGGGGAACGCAATAATTTCCAAAAAAAATCCTACGCACACGCAAGATCACGGTGATGCATAGCAACGAGAGGGGAGAGTGTAGTCCACGTACCCTCGTAGACCATAAGCGGAACCGTTATGACAACACAGTTGATGTAGTCGTATGTCTTCACGATCCGACTGATCCTAGTACCGAAAGTACGGCACCTCCGCGATCTGCACATGTTCGGCTCGGTGATGTCCCATGAACTCTCGATCCAGCTGAGTGTCGAGGGAGAGCTTCGTCAGCACAATGACATGATGACGGTGATGATGAAGCTACCGGCGCAGGGCTTCGCCTAAGCACTGCAACGATATGACCGAGGTGGATTATGGTGGAGGGGGGCACCGCACATGGCTAAGAGATCAATGATCAACTTGTGTGTCCTAGGGTGCCCCCTGCAGCCGTATATAAAGGAGCAAGGGAGGAGGCCGGCCGGCCCTAGGGCGCGCCAAGGAGGGGAGGAGTCCTCCTCCTAGTAGGAGTAGGACTCCCCCTTTCCTAGTCCAACTAGGAGGGGGAAGGGGGAAGGAAGGAGAGGGAGAGAGGGAGGGAAAGAGGGGGCGCCGCCCCCCTCCTTGTCCAATTCGGACTCCTCAAGGGGGGGGGGCACGGCCAGCCCTAAGGTCCCCTCCTCTCTCTCACACAAGGCCCATGATGGCCCATTAGTTCCCCCGGGGGTTCTGATAACCCCCCGGCACTCCGATAATTATCCGGTGACCCCCGGAACTCATCCGGTGCCCGAATATAGTCATACAATATATCAATCTTTATGTATCGACCATTTCAAGACTCCTCTTTATGTCCGTGATCGCATCCGGGACTCCGAACTATCTTCGGTACATCAAAAGACATAAACTCATAATATCGATCGTCACCGAACGTTTAGCGTGCGGACCCTACGGGTTCGAGAACTATGTAGACATGACCGAGACTCATCTCCAGTCAATAGCCAATAGTGGAACCTGGATGTTCATACTGGCTCCCACATATTATACGAAGATTGAGGGAGTCCTGGACTAGGGGGTGTCCGGATAGCCGAACTATCATCACGGCCGGACTCCAAGACTATGAAGATACAAGATTGAAGACTTCGTCCCGTGTTCGGATGGGACTTTCCTTGGCGTGGAAGGCAAGCTTGGCGAAACAGATATGTAGATCTCCTACCATTGTAACCGACTCTGTGTAACCCTAACCCTATCCGATGTCTATATAAACCGGAGGGTTTTAGTCCGTAGGACGAACAACAATCATACCATAGGCTAGCTTCTAGGGTTTAGCCTCTCTGATCTCGTGGTAGATCTACTCTTGTACTACCCATATCATCAATATTAATCAAGCAGGAGTAGGGTATTACCTCCATTGAGAGGGCCCGAACCTGGGTAAAAACATCGTGTCCCTTGTCTCCTGTTACCATCCGCCTAGACGCATAGTTCGGGACCCCCTACCCGAGATCTGCCGGTTTTGACACCGACATTGGTGCTTTCATTGAGAGTTCCTCTGTGTCGTCACCTATAGGCCCGATGGCTCCTTCGATCATCAACAACAACGCGGTCCAGGGTGAGACTTTTCTGCCCGGACGGATCTTCGTATTCGGCGGCTTTGCACTGCGGGCCAATTCAGTTGGCCATCTGGAGCAGATCGAAAGCTACGCCCCTGGCCATTAGGTCAGATTTGGAAGCTTGAATTATAAGGCCGACATCCGCGGAGACTTGATCTGTGACGGATTCGAGCCACAGCCAAGCGCGCCGCACTGTCTCGATGGGCATGATCTAACTCTGCCGCCAAACAGTGTCCTGGAGGCCGCACTAGTGTCCGCTCCGAACATTGATTCAGAGCCGATCGAGGATGGTTGGGTGGACACCACCTCGGGGGCTGAAATCTCTACGGCGATTGAGCCGAACACAATCCCTGTCCTTTGCGAAGACCGTGACTCCCAGGTGTCGGACTCCTCTCCGGACTCCGAACCCTCCGCGCCCCTGCCAATCGAATCAGATTGGGCACCGGTCATGGACTTCACTGCCGCGGACATCTTTCAGCACTCGCCCTTTGGCGACATCGAAGCTTACACGACGTGCTCGATTTCCACTCCGAAGACATCGACGGTACGGACGACGATGTAGGAGACAACCATGAACCAGAGCCTATAGGATGCTGGACAACCACCTCATCCTATGATGTATACATGGTGGATACACCTAAAGGAAATGAATACGAGGAACAACGGACGCCACGAAGGATAAATCCTCGGCAGTCAAAACGGCAACGTAAACGCCAACCAAGTCCCGCCAACAAAGACCCAGCCATAGAGCAGGGCGAACCGTGGACGCATTTAATACGCTATCGAGCAACCGTCCAACAAGACAACTTGGATAAACAACCCGTCCCCGGCGAAGATAACAGTCCGGACGATCTCACGACGGACAAATTGTTGGAGCAGAATAACCTCCACAAAAGGCTCGTCGCCACTGCGCGTAGCCTGAAAAAGCAGAAGCGGAAGCTCAAAACAGCGGAAGATGCACTCAGAATCAGATGCAGCAAAGTATTCAACACCGCAGACAAATACGGCGACAGTCGCTGAACAAAGAGCTACCCAAAGAGAAAACTACTGTCCGAATTTGATGAGGAGGCCTTAGAGCCCCCACAATCAAAAAGTAAGAAGGCCACCCGGTCGGATGGACGACCCCACGGCAAAAAGAGAGCGGCAAATGGCGCCGCACACAAGCCGGTATGCGATCCGCATCAGTATTCACATCAAAAGGATGGCCCAGTTATGTCCATCTATGGGCCGAGAAAGCAAGCTCTTCAAAGCAATACAACACGCCAAATATCCGAACATCACGGCACACCCAAGTACAGGGGCGCCGCACATCCCCTGTGTTTCACCGATGAGGTGCTGGATCACGAATTTCCAACGGGATTCAAACCCGTAAACATAGAGGCATACGGCGGAACAACAGACCCTGGAGTCTGGATTGAGGATTATATCCTCCACATACACATGGCTAGAGCAGATGATCTCCACACCATAAAATACTTACCCCTCAAGCTCAAAGGGCCAGCCCGACATCGGCTCAAAGGCCTCCCTGAAAATACCATTGGAAGTTGGAAAGAGCTCGAGGATGCTTTTCGGGCAAATTTTCAAGGGACTTATGTCCGTCCTCCGGATGCAGACGATTTAAGTCATCTAACTCAACAACCCGGAGAGTCAGCCATAAATTCTGGAACAGGTTCCTCACCAAAAGAACCAAATAGTCGATCGTCCGGACGCCAAACCTTAGCAGCCTTGAAACACAACGTCCTGCATTTAATGGCTCGCTGACACCTCGCCAAGAAAAGCCGAGAACAATGGCCGCATTAACAAGCCTCATGACCCGCTTATGCGGGAGAGGATAGCTGGCTAGCAAGATGCAGCACCAGCGACCCAAGTACATCCAAGTCGGGATGGAAATGGGAAACCACGGCGCAACAAGGACCAGCGCGGATTAAAGGAACGGTCCAAAGAGCGCGGCAATCAACGCCGGATTCAAAAGCTCACGACAAGACAATAAAAACTGCCCTTAAGGACAATAGCGATGAGCTATCTAACTTAAACAAAATCTTGGACAAGATATGTCAAATCCACAGTACTCCTGGGAAGCCTGTAAACCATACCCACAGAGATTGTTGGGTCTTCAAACAGTCCGGCAGACTCAACGCCGAACACAAGGGGCTCGACACACCAAGTGAGGATGATGACGAACCCCATAAGCAGCGCACCTGAAAACAAAAGAATTTCCCACAAGAGGTTAAAACAGTAAACTTACTTCACGTGATAAAAGGAAGAAACAGAGCGGCGCCCATTAAGATGCGCGCCGCACATACTACCCTAGCGGAGCACCAACACTGGTTGTCAAAACCAATCACCTTCGACCATCAGGACTACTCCGAAAGTATCCGGAACGCGGGATGGACTGCCTTGATATTGGATCCTATAATCAATGGATTCCAATTTACACAAGTCCTCATGGATGGCGGCAGTGACATAAACCTGATATATCAGGACACAATCCGCAGGATGGGGATAGACCCAACCAAAATTCGCCCTAGCAACACCTCCTTTAAAGGGGTAATGCCAGGCCCATATGCCCATTGTACGGGCTCCCTACTGCTAGAAGTTGTGTTCGGTTCATCCGACAACTTACGTCTCGAAAATTTAGTCTTCCATGTCGCCCCATTTAAAAGTGGCCATCAAGCACTATTGGGACACGAAGCTTTCGCCTGCTTTAACGCAATACCGCATTATGCATCTCTTACACTTAAAATGCCCGGTCCACGCGGCATCATCTCATTAAAAGGGAGTATTAAGTGTTACTCGAGCACGGAAGAACGTGAGACTGCCTTGATAGCCTCACACCAATCTGGCTCCACTAATCAAAGCACCTGAATAGGTCATTCAAACCCCGGACACGGCTAGACGAGTCCGGCGCCTACTAGCGGCATACCCCCATACAAGGGGCTGCACGCACGTACAACAAGAGACAATAAAGCTAATTTTATTCACTTCTTCGAATTGTACTTTGTTTATTTAATATAAAGTACATTTTTCGCACGATATTTTCTCTTTTAAGCTAAGTTCCTCTCTTTTACAGATGAACAACGTGCTACACCCGTCCATGATACGGCACAACGGAGACACAGTACAGCGTGCAAGAGGGACCCGCTGCAAGGATTCTTTTCAGATTAAGACCCTGCGTAAACCTTTTTACTATCTCTTGTTGATATACATCCCCGGTTTCTTACTATAACCGAGGAGGAGGTCATTTTTTGGCATTGGCTGCACCAGAATTTTTGCGCTGCACTGGACACGTGGGCTTAGGGCATCATTCTGCCCGCTTTTATAAAGACCGAATACCTTAGGGAGTGTTCGCGCCTCGAGTTAGGCCTTATATGCATCAGCTCCGAATCATGTCTTTGGTCAAATGTTGGGTTTGCCCGGCTCCTGTGTTTTGCTGCCTTACGCCCGTTCTATCGCTAACGCGCACCGGAGAATCGCTGCGATTGTGCCCGGTTCGCCGGGCGAGCACCTCAGTAGATAAAGCCGAAAACAGACTGTCATGATATAGCGAGAGACTGGTCAACCACTCGATGAATCACCGGAATGTTTTGAATTCCTCCACATTAACGAAGGACCGTTTTTCGGTCAGGCACATACGCACTCCGAATTCGGGAGAGTGCGGTGCCCCCAGGGGCTATATAGTAGCCCCACCCTCGAACTCCTATGGCTAAGTGAAAGTGATAAAGCATTATAGTCCGGTTGCCTAGTTTGCTACGCTACCACCTCCTTAACAGGACCAAGACGTTGGATTAAGTGTGAAAAAGCACCTTCTTTGCAAACACCCCCGCACTATGTGCGTGGGGGCTGAAGCCAAGGACTGCCATCTTTCAGGTTATATGTACATATACATCAACGTCCGCACAGGGAGTAGTTTACTACTTGAACGCACAAGTATAAAAAGCTCTTATGTTATATTGAAACATTGTTTTCTCAAATCATACATGTCATTTAAACATAATATCCTTCGAGCACTGTGTCTCTATTAAACGAGCGCCCTGCAGGACTTCCTCAAAATAGTGCTCGGTAGGTACTGCTTCGTCTCAATCTTGGGATGCAACGTCGGTGGCCTTCATCTCCGCCAAATATGTCTTGACACGGGCCAGAGCCATCCGCGCTCCCTCAATACACGCTGACTGCTTCATTGCGTTGATACGCGGTACCGCACCAAGGAACTGCTGCACTAAACCAAAATAACTCTTCGGCTGGGGTCCGCCTGGCCAGAAATGAGTCATGACATGCTTCATGGCAAGTCCGGATAATCGATTCAGCTCGGCCCATTAGGCCAACCGATCGGTCAACGGAAGAGGATGCTCCGGACTATGGAATTGCGACCAATATAGCTCTTCCCTTCTGTGCCCCTTCTGGCCTCGGAAGTGCTCAATCGCGTCCGCAATGCTCGCCGCTAAGTCCAGATAAGCATCCTCCGAACTCCACAACTTGTCCAACTAAGCATACTTCGGATCCGTATATTTCCTCCACAGCAGAAACGGTTTTCCAGCCGTAATAGCCCCGGCCTGACTCAGCTCCTCCTTGGTAGCTCTCAAAGCGGAGCGGGCATCCTTGAATTCGGCGGTGGCCTTTTTCAGGCCCTCTTGCTCCGCTTGACGTTCTTTTTCAAGAACCTCGCAGCGGTCGATAGTATTCTTCAACTTTCTGGCCATATCGGCCATGTCCTCTTTGCTTCGGCTGTGAGCAGCCCGTTCGGCTTTTTGCTCTTTGGCCGCCCTTAAAGCGGCCGCATTACTATTTCTGGCTTGCTCTTTCGCTCTGGCGAGTTCCGCCCGCAGCTCCTCCACAGCAGCGGCACCACCTGCATTAAGCATACAAGTAGTAAGGCATGTGCGTCAAGCTCCCTTACCAGGTGTCTGCATAGAAGTCACATACCTTGTAACTCGTCAAACCGTTTATTGACCAGCGCGATGTCCGCATCCGCCACGTCAAGTTGCCACTTTAGTTCGGCATATTCATCATCCGGCTGGCCACCGGACGCCCGCCACCTATTTAGGAGCCGCGATATGTTATAACTGAGATTATGATACTCGGCACGCTGTCAATTTTGACAACATACCGAGTCTCAGGGGCTACTATCTATACAGGGCGCATTCTATATGCATAACTGTCAGAAGGTACATCATTTTTGCGTACTTCGAACCCCGTCAGCAAGTTTCTGGCGGCTTCATGCAATCCGCTCTCAGCGGATGCAATTCTTTCAATCACCGTACCCATTAGAGCAGGTGATCTTCTGTGATAGCCGCTCGCCCGAGCAGATCCTTCAGCTCCTCCGACCGCACGCCAGTTGGTGCCGGGCCTTCCGGCCCCGCCGGACTAGGGGAAACCCTCCGCGACGACACCTCAGGGGCGTCCGCCTCACATGAAGGTGCGACAGGTGGAGGCGTTTCGCTCTCCATCATCTCCGGAAGAAGATCCCCAAGACGAGCTCACGAGAAGGGCTGAGATCCGAACTACAAGGTACAATTTTGGTTATCTTCGAAATAAATGCAGGATGTTCCTTATTTACAAGACCCTTCTTTTTACTTACGGCTCATTGGAGGGCTGATCCCTTGGGGAAACAGTGGCGGCTGGGTTACTTCCCAACGCCGACTCTCTCGACGAAGATTTCTTTCCCTCTTTGAGGCCTTGACCTCCGGATCTTCAAGCGGTCCTCTTCTCTCCTTGGAGGGTGGGACCTTTGATCCCTCCTTCCTCGAAAGTCTCCTTCAGGAGGCGCTTGCTTCCCGCTCCCCCTCGCCTTCTTTAAAAGGCGCGGCCTTCAACATCTTGGTCAAGATGGGATCCGGCGTGGTCTCCGGAGGGAGCCGACACCTTATTAACTTTGCCTTGGCTATCCACTCTGTTCAAGCGGCTCCTTTAAAGGGCATGTATATGATAAATGAATGAACAGCCTGTCCGATTATAGGACTACTTACTTGAGTATCTAGACGATTGCAGCTTAGTCCTGCGTCCTCAGTCAGGTCCGGACACTTCTCTTGTGATCCGAAGAACAGTTTATACATCAACACGGGTGTCTTACCCATAAAATGCTGGAGAGCTCGTGGTCCCTCCGGATTGAATTCCCACAGACGGAGGGGGCGGCGTTTGCAGGCGTATACGCCAATCAACATAACTCGCGCCATCGCGACCAGATTGATCTCTTTTCTTGGAGGTCTCGAATACGGCCCGCAAGAGAGGAACCTTGAACGGCCCCAGCCGAGCCCCTTGTTGACCCATGACGCCACCACTGTGGTGGACTGGCGAAAGGCGGGTGGCGCCACCCATTTGGTACCCCTGGGAGCGGTGATATAAAACCACTCCCGTTGCCACAAACCAAGCTCCTCTTGAAAAGAGCCCTCGGGCCACGGAGCATCAGCAACTTGCTTATGACCGCCCTCCGCACTCTACTTGCTGCCCCTCGATCATCTTTGGCTCCACCTTGAAGGTCTTGAGCCACAATCCAAAGTGAGGGGTAATATGGAGGAAGGCCTCACATACGACAATGAATGACGAGATATGGAGGATGGACTCCGGATTCAAGTCATGGAAATCCAGCTCATAATAAAACATGAGCCCCCGCACAAAGGGATCCGTCGGGAAGCCTAAACCCCGAAGGAAGTGTGACACGAACACCACACTCTCGCCGGGCTCGGGAGTGGGAATGACCTGCCCTGGAGCAGGCAGCCTATGCGAAATATCGCCGGTCAGATACCTGGTGTCTCGCAGCTTTAGCACATCTTCTTTTGTGACGGAAGAAGACATCTATCGGCCGTGCTGGTTGCAGCCGGACATCGTCGAAGGTCCGAAGTGCCTAAATCTGAAGCTTTGGGTGTTAGAACTCGAAGCGCGAGGCGAACTCGATGGAGGGTGTAAAAAAGAAGAGGGCCTTGGTCTCATTATAAAGAGGTTGAATACCAAGAGCCCTCCCCGTGGTCGATTAGTACTCGCCTTCGGTAGAGGAGGCGTGCCAATGGGCACGGTTGGGTTACCCACATCCGTATTGATAAGAATCCCGGAATAAGGGGGCACGATCTACGCTTTGATAAGACGTGCCAACGAAACCGCCTCGCTAAACGCGCTAAGGTGGAACGATTCGTATAAAAGCTTGGCCGTGGTCTGATGTCACGCCGTGGAATACGTCAGCAGATCTGTGCAAAAATTATTCTCTCTACGGTGGTATGTGGAACTTGTTTTGCAGAGCCGGACACTATCCTGGTGTTCAAAACCTTCTATGAAGTATTCGGAGGAGGAACCCGCCTTGCAATGCGAAGACAATATGCGCGCGGACTCGTCGTCATTGAAGCCTGGTTCGGGGCTACCGAGGAGTCTGGACTAGGGGTGTCCGGATAGCGAACTATCATCACGGCCGACTCCAAGACTATGAAGATACAAGATTGAAGACTTTGTCCCGTGTTCGGATGGGACTTTCCTTGGCGTGGAAGGCAAGCTTGGCGATCTGGATATGTAGATCTCCTACCATTGTAACCGACTCGTGTAACCCTAACCCTATCCGGTGTCTATATAAACCAGAGGGTTTTAGTCCGTGGGGCTAACAACAATCATACCATAGGCTAGCTTCTAGGGTTTAGCCTCTCGATCTCGTGGTAGATCTACTCTTGTACTACCCATATCATCAATATTAATCAAGCAGGAGTAGGGTATTACCTCCATCGAGAGGGCCCGAACCTGGGTAAAAGCATCGTGTCCCTTGTCTCCTATTACCATCCGCCTAGACGCACAGTTCCGGACCCCCTACCCGAGATCCGCCGGTTTTGACACCGACAAAGATCTTTATCGGTCAAACCGCATAACAACATACGTTGTTCCCTTTGTCATCGGTATGTTACTTGCCCGAGATTCGATCGTCGGTATCTCAATACCTAGTTCAATCTCGTTACCAGCAAGTCTCTTTACTCATTCTGTATTGCATCATCTCGCAACTAACTCATTAGTCACATTGCTTGCAAGGCTTATAGTGATGTGCATTACCGAGAGGGCTTAGAGATACCTCTCCGACAATTGGAGTGACAAATCCGAATCTCGATCTATGCCAACTCAACAAGTACCATCGGAGACACCTGTAGAGTACCTTTATAACCACCCAGTTACGTTGTGACATTTGGTAGCACACAAAGTGTTCCTCCGGTATTCGGGAGTTGCATAATCTCATAGTCATAGGAACATGTATAAGTCATGAAGAAAGCAATAGCAACATACTAAACGATCAAGTGCCAAGCTAACGGAATGGGTCAAGTCAATCACATCATTCTCTAATGATGTGATCCCGTTAATCAAATGATAACTCATGTCTATGGCTAGGAAACTTAACCATCTTTGATTCAATGAGCTAGTCAAGTAGAGGCATACTAGTGACACTCTGTTTGTCTATTGATTCACACATGTACTAAGTTTCCTGTTAATACAATTCTAGCATGAATAATAAACATTTATCATGATATAAGGAAATATAAAAAACAACTTTATTATTGCCTGTAGGGCATATTTCCTTTAGTACTAAGTTTCCGGTTAATACAATTCTAGCATGAATAATAAACATTTATCATGATATAAGGAAATATAAATAACAACTTCATTATTGCCTCTAGGGAATATTTCCTCTAGTCTCCCACTTGCACTAGAGTCAATAATCTAGATTACATAGTAATGATTCTAACACCCATGGAGTCTTGGTGCTGATCATGTTTTTCTCGTGGAAGAGGCTTAGTCAACGGGCCTGCAACATTCAGATCCGTATGTATTTTGCAAATCTCTATGTCTCCCTCCTTCACTTGATCGCAGATGGAATTGAAGCATCTCTTGATTTGTTTGGTTCTCTTGTGAAATCTGGATTCCTTCGCCAAGGCTATTGCTCTAGTATTGTCACAAAAGATTTTCATTGGACCCGATGCACTAGGTATTACACCTAGATCGGATATGAACTCGTTCATTCAGACTCCTTCATTTTCTGCTTCCGAAGCAGCTATGTACTCCGCTTCACACGTAGATCCCGCCACGACGCTCTGCTTGGAATTGCACCAACTGACAGCTCCACCATTCAATATAAATACATATCCGGTTTGTGACTTAGAGTCATCCAGACCAGTGTCAAAGCTAGCATCGACGTAACCATTTACAACGAGTTGTTTGTCACCTCCATAAACGAGAAACATATCCTTCGTCCTTTTCAGGTACTTCAGGATGTTCTTCACCGCTGTCAAGTGATCCACTCCTGGATTACTTTGGTACCTCCCTGCTATACTTATAGCAAGGCACACATCAGGTCTGGTACACATCATAGCATAGATGATAGAACCTATGGCTGAAGCATAGGGAATGACTTTCATTTTCTCTCTATCTTCTGAAGTGGTTGGGCATTGAGTCTGACTCAACTTCACACCTTGTAACATAGGCAAGAACCCTTTCTTTGACTGATCCATTTTGAACTTCTTCAAAATCTTATCAAGGTATGTGCTCTGTGAAAGTCCAATTAATCGTCTTGATCTATCTCTATAGATCTTGATGCCTAATATATAAGCAGCTTCACCGAGGTCTTTCATTGAAAAATTCTTATTCAAGTATCCTTTTATGCTATCGAGAAATTTTGTATCATTTCCAATCAACAATATATCATCCACATATAATATTAGAAATGCTACAGAGCTCCCACTCACTTTCTTGTAAATACATGCTTCTCCAAAAGTCTGTATAAAACCATATGCTTTGATCACATTATCAAAGCGTATATTCCAACTCCGAGAGGCTTGCACCAGTCCATAAATGGATCGCTGGAGCTTGCACACTTTGTTAACACCTATAGGATCGACAAAACCTTCTGGTTGCATCATATACAACTCTTCTTTAAGAAATCCGTTAAGGAATGCGGTTTTGACATCCATTTGCCAAATTTCACAATCATAAAATGCAGCAATTGCTAACATGATTTGGACAGACTTAAGCATCGCTACGGGTGAGAAGGTCTCATCGTAGTCAACTCCGTGAACTTGTCGAAAACCTTTCGCAACAAGTCGAGCTTTGTAGACAGTAACATTACTGTCGGCATCAGTTTTCTTCTTGAAGATCCGTTTATTCTCTATGGCTTGCCGATCATCGAGCAAGTCAACCAAAGTCCACACTTTGTTCTCATACATGGATCCCATCTCAGATTTCATGGCCTCAAGCCATTTCGCGGAATCTTGGCTCATCATCGCTTCCTCATAGTTCGTAGGTTCGTCATGGTCTAGTAACATGACTTCCAAAATAGGATTACCATACCACTCTGGTGCGGAACGTACTCCGGTTGACCTACGAGGTTTGGTAGTAACTTGATCTGAAGTTTCATGATCATTATCATTAGCTTCCACACTGATTGGTGTAGGAATCACTGGAACTGATTTCTGTGATGAACCACTTTCCAATTTGGGAGAAGGTACAATTACCTCATCAAGTTCTACTTTCCTCCCACTCACTTCTTTCGAGAGAAACTCTTTCTCTAGAAAGGATCCATTCTTAGCAATGAATATATTGCCTTCGGGTCTGTGATAGAAGGTGTACCCAGCAATCTCCTTTGGGTATCCTATGAAGAAACATTTCTCCAATTTGGGTTCGAGCTTATCAGGTTGAAGGTTTTTCACATAAGCGTCGCAGCCCCAAACTTTAAGAAACGACAGCTTAGGTTTCTTGCCAAACCACAATTCATATGGTTTCATCTCAACGGATTTAGATGGTGCCCTGTTTAACGTGAATGTAGCTGTCTCTAAAGCATAACCCCAAAATAGTAGTGGTAAATCGGTAAGAGACATCATAGATCGCACCATATCTAATAAAGTACGGTTACGAAATTCGGACACACCATTACGCTGTGGTGTTCCAGGTGGCGTGAGTGGCGAAACTATTCCACATTGTTTCAAATGAAGAAAAAACTCATAACTCAAATATTCACCTCCATGATTGGATCGTAAAAACTTTATTTTCTTGTTATGATGATTTTCTACTTCACTCTGAAATTCTTTGAACTTTTCAAATGTTTCAGACTTATGTTTCATTAACTAGATATACCCATATCTGCTCAAATCATCTGTGATGGTCAAAAAATAACGATACCCGCCGCGAGCCTCAACACTCATCAGACCGCATACATCAGTATGTATTATTTCCAACAAGTCAGTTGCTCACTCCATTGTTCCGGAGAACGAAGTCTTAGTCATCTTGCCCATGAGGCATGGTTCGCAAGCATCAAGTGATTCCAAAAGCCCATCATCATGGAGTTTCTTCATGCGCTTTACACCAATATGACCTAAACGGCAGTGCCACAAATAAGTTGCCCTATCATTATTAACTTTGCATATTTTGGCTTCAATATTATGAATATGTGTATCACTACAATCGAGATTCAATTAAAATAGACCACTCATCAAGGGTGCATGACCATAAAAGATATTACTCATATAAATAGAACAACCAGTATTCTATGATTTAAATGAATAACCGTCTCGCATCAAACAAGATCCAGATATAATGTCCATGCTCAACGTTGGCACCAAATAACAATTATTTAGGTCTAAAACTAATCCTGAAGGTATATGTAGAGGTAGTGTGCCAACGGCGATCACATCGACTTTGGAACCATTTCCCACACGCATCGTCACCTCGTCCTTAGCCAATCTTCGTTTAATTCGTAGCCCCTGTTTCGAGTTGCAAATATGAGCAACAGAATCAGTATCAAATACCCAGGCGCTACTACGAGCATTAGTAAGGTACACATTAATAACATGTATATCAAATATACCTTACACTTTTCCATCCTTCTTATCCGCAAAAATACTTGGGGTAGTTTCGCTTCCAGTGACCAGTCCCTTTGCAGTAGAAGCACTCAGTTTCAGGCTTAGGTCCAGACTTGGGCTTCTTCACTTGAGCAGCAACTTGCTTGTCGTTCTTCTTGAAGTTCCCCTTCTTCCCTTTGCTCTTTTTCTTGAAACTAGTGGTCTTGTTAACCATCAACACTTGATGCTCCTTCTTGATTTCTACCTCCGCAGCCTTTAGCATCGCGAAGAGCTCACGAATCGTCTTATCCATCGCTTGCATATTATAGTTCATCATGAAGCTTTTATAGCTTGGTGGCAGTGATTGAAGAACTTTGTCAATGACGCTATCATCAGGAAGATTAACTCCCAGTTGAGTCAAGTGGTTGTGGTACCCAGACATTCTAAGTATATGTTCACTGACAGAACTATTCTCCTCCATCTTGCAGCTATAGAACTTATTGGAGACTTCATATCTCTCAATTCGGGCATTTGCTTGAAATATTTGTTGGGGAACGTCGTAATAATTTAAAAAAATTCCTACATGTCACCAAGATCAATCTAGGAGATGCTAGCAACGAGAGAGAGGGAGTGCATCTTCATACCCTTGAATATCGCTAAGCGGAAGCGTTACAAGGAACGCGGATGATGGAGTCGTACTCGCGGTGATTCAAATCGCGGAAGATCCGATCTAGCGCCGAATGGACGGCGCTGTCACGCCCAATATGCGACCCTATCCAAAAGGAACTCGACGGTCCCACCAAGGATAGACCCGCATATTGAAACGCTTTTGCAAGGTGGATATCATTACCTCAACATTACATAATAGTGGGGATACATACATAAGGCACAAATGCCACAAGAATACATCAACATCATATACAAGAGACCAACATCCAACTACGGATGAAACATAAACAGAAACTCAAACGACATCCACCCTGCTAGCCCAGGCTGCCGACCTGGAACCTATCCCCTGATCAAAGAAGCAGAAGAAGAACTCCAAAACAAGCAAACATCGCTCTCGCGTCATGATCATCGCAAACCTGTACCTGCAACTGGTGGTGTAGTAATATGTGAGCCATGAGGACTCAGCAATCCCATTACCATGGGTATCAAGACTAGCAAAGCTTAAAGGGAAAGGAAGGGGTAAAATGGTGAGGTTGCAGCAGCGACTAAGCATATATGGTGGCTAACCAACGCAAATGAGAGCGAGAAGAGAAACAAAGGAACGGTCGTCAACTGGTAATGATCAATAAGTGATCCTGAACTCCTACTTACGTCAGACATAACCCAGAAACCGTGTTCTCCTCTCGATCAACCCCGAAAAGAGACACTCACGATTCACGCATTACGGTTGGTGTATTTTAGAAGAGTTTGCTTCAAGTTTACTACAACCGGATATTAACAAATTCCCATCTGCCACATAACCGCTGGCACGGCTCTCGAAAGTTTATACCTGCGGGGTGTCCCAACTTAGCCCATGATAAGCTCTCGCGATCAACGAAGGATATTCCTTCTCCACAGAAGACCCGATCAGTCTCGGAATCCGGCTACAAGACAATTCGACAAAGAATAAAACAAGACCAGCAAAGCCGCCTGATCGCCGACAATCCCGATAGGAGCTGCACATATCTCGTTCTCGAGGCAACACCGGATGAGTCTAGCTACGAGTAAAACCAATCCTCGGGTTGCCTCAAGGTGGCCCAGCAGTAGTTTCGGTTCGAACCAAAGACTTAGAGAAGCACCGGCCGGGGGCTAATAAAGATGACCCTCGAGAGAGCGACTCCCAAGGGAAAAGTAGGTGGTGGTGAGGCAAATGGTAAAACCAATGTTGGGCCCTGCTGGAAAAGTCTTATTCAAAGCGAACTGTCAAGGGGGTCCCATAAATCACCCGACCGCGTTAGGGACGCAAAATCCGGGAACATGATAATATGAAGCTACATGCAAAATCACGCAAGTTTCATATAGAGCACACTCAAAACGGAGCAACGGTTCAACACATACACACTATACAAGTCATAGCACCAATCTGTCCAAAACAGCAACTTGGCATATTGCAAGCATCAAAACAACAAGCTACAGCATCTTAACATAATAACAAAAGGCATGGGCATTATGTACAGGTAAAGCATGGCAAAACATGAACACTGAGCTATCTCCAGAAATCACTAGAACATGCTCAAAATGACATGGCAAGATTGCAAATAATAACAGTTTCAGACTTTAGCAGAAATAACATCAGGTTGCAATGTTTAGAGCTATCAAACAACATGTTACAGGAACTTATCATGGCAACCAAAGGCATGGCATGATACTACTAGATGCATAGAACAAAAGTCCTTTAGTGACCATAAGCCAAAAAGGATCAGAAAATATGATGGCACCCATGTAAACATAGCAAGTTATATTACAGATTCATACATGGCAGGAACAACAATAAGTAGGCATGTTGGTGAGCTTGAACCACTCAGCACAGAGCAATACATGGCATGGCAAGGAAACCAACAGTAAGAAGACATAGCATAGAGGCTATACATGGCAAGAACAACAACATAGCATGCTTGGATCAACTACAACAACCTTGGCAAAATTGAATAACATGTAAACAATCTGCCAGGAACATTTTATAGCAAAAGTAGAGCTCGATTGACTCAAGCTATGGCACTACATAATTGCAAACAAGGGCATGGATGGATAGAGCAAGACATGTTTAACAAAACATCCTTACTGAAGTATCTCAAAATATGCATGGAACTCTCGGTAGCATCAAGTTAACATGGCATAAAAATATCAGCAAAACAGGGCTGAAATCAGCAACATCATGAAGCCTAGTTTGCATGCTTGTGATAGTCACCACATACATCACAAAAATACATGGCATACACCCCTATAAAGATGGCATGGCATATTACAAAACACATGTAGGACTCAAGTTCATAGGATGCACACATCAATCATGGCAAAAATGACAAAAGTGCATGTTCTGATAAGAATCTGAAACTAACATCACATAGCACTCTTCTAACAGCATTTCGGGCATCAAGATGAGCTCAAATGAAAAAGATGCAATGAGATGAAATGATCTACTCTTCGAGTCAAACATTTTGACATATTATACGCGCAAAACGGAGCAATATGCAGAGAGTTATGGCATGATGAAAATGCATGAAAATAACAAAAACTCGGGGACTTAGTGGAATTTATACCCTCCGAAAGTCAACTCGGGATGGAGATATCCGGACGCGGGACGACGCGTTTGGTTCGCCGGGTGGGTGGATCTCGCCCACCCAAGTGGATCCGCCGAGAGAGCTCAGGCGAAGCTCCTCCGGCGAGGCGACGGCGGCGGGTCGGCCGGGGCGACGGAGGAGGAGGAGGCGATCGGGCGACGGCCTCGGCACGCGGCGGCGCCGAGAGGCGCTGGCGGCGGCGGCGCCCGCAGGCGAGGGGAGCCGGGCGGAGCGGCGAGGTCGGCGGCGGGCGGAGGCTCCAGCACGGCGGCGGCCTTCGCCCGGGCGGCGGGCGGGCGAGAGCGGGCGACGCGGGCGGCGGCGCGGCTCCTCTCCTCGGGCGGCGGCGGGTTCGATCTGGCCCTCACGGCCCCCGGCGGGGAGGAGAGAGAGAGGCGCGGGGCGATGTGGCAGGCTGCTATTGGCCGGGCGCCATGGACGCGTCCGTGCTGGGAAGAAACGTCCGTGGCGAGGAATTTCTAGGGTTTCGGGGTGGAATGATCGCGAATTCGGGAGGCACATATTTATAGGTAGAGGGAGCTAGGAGAGTCCAAATGAGGTGCGGTTTTGCCACGCGATCGTGATCGAACGACCGAGAGCATGGAGGGGAGTTTGGTGGGTTTTGGGCCACTTTGGAAGGGGTGTTGGGCTGCAAAGAGAAGGAGGCTTTACGGTTACCGGTTAACTGCTGGAGTACCAAACAACCTCCAAATGACCCGAAACTTGACAGCGGTTCATCGGTGCTATACCAAGGCCGCTTGACAAACCTCGGTCCATTCCGAGACCGTTTAACACCCGCACACGAAAAGAGGTAAAAGGGGGCGCCGGGAGACATAGGAGTGCCGGATTGCAAAACGGACAACGAGGAAAATGCTCGGATGCATGAGACGAACACGTATGCAAAATGAGATGCACATGATGACATGATATGAAATGCAGATGATGACATGGCAAAGTGCAACACGCAAGCACATGACATGGCAACGACGGCGAATAACTGGCGGACACCTGGCGCATCGAATCCGGGGCGTTACAACACTCCTCCACTAACAAGAGATCTCGTCCCGAGATCTTAGGACCGAGACGAAAGAGAAAAGGATGAGGTGAAAACAAGAAACGCAAGAGAAGAAGCAAAGAATCGAGAGCACTCAAGAAGAAGAGAGGAACGACGAGAATGACAAGAATCGAAAGTTCACGGAATCAGATAGACTATGAAACAACTCGTTCTAACCGGAGTGGTTAGAATGAGAAAAGAAACGAATAATACTGAAAGGATTTAGGTAGCACTCCGGCTTAAAATGGAAGGATTAGAACATGAACTTCACAAGATGGGGTGAAACTTGACGAGATGAACAACACAATGCCTCCGGAAGAATTGAAGAATGGAATGAAAAGAATTTAGAAGGAAGGATTGAACGGAGTTGTTGAGAAAATCAACAATGAAAGAATAAGCTTGTTGTGGACTTATGGATGACATCTCAAGATCATAAGGTGATAACCGGCCACAAATTGAAATGATTGGATAGCTGAGAATAACGAAGAAATGCAAAACTCCACTTCAAAAGAAAGTGAAGAATTACTTGCGCTTCGAGACGCGAGAAGAAAAGATTCTAGAACTCCTCCAACAAAATCTTGATGAACTCTTGAAGAAAAGATTAAATCATGAAGAACCACCATGAAGAACTCCGTTGACAAAAAAGGATGATGAGATAGAAATGAAGGATGAAAGAATAAGATGAGCCTTGCGATGATTTAGATGAAGGTTCCGATTTAAATGATCGAGGAAATTTGAACTCCGGAAAAGAAAAGGTGAAAACACTTGAACTAGAATTTATTCCTCCGAACAAACTCGAAGGAAAAGATTACTCACTTGGATGAAATAAGAATAAGATTTATTGTATGCTTATCCTTCATCAAATTAAATTGATGACAATCAATGGATTTTTGCATATTACTTATTCTTATTGAAAAGGATTGAGAAGTGACATAACGCAAACTTGAGAAGGTCTTCATGAACCACCGGTAGGATTGAAAGGAACGAATGAATTAATATGATAAGCAAAGAAAAAGAATCTTGAACGAACCACCGTAAGAATTCGAAAATGACTGATGAACGAGAATGAATCACCGGGAAGAATTAGAAAAGCACCAAGATACTTGAGGGAATTTAGAGAAAAGAGATCGAAGAGATCGCGAACTGATTAACGAATGCTTGAACGCAGCACCGGAAGAATATTGAGATGAACGAAGCTGAAAACTTGGAGCGAAGAAATATTCCGAAAAGATGACCTCCGGATGATCGAGACGGAAAACAACTCCTGAAATACTCCAGATGGATGAAAAGAATTGCACAACTGGAAACAATTAGATAGGATAACATCGAGCTAGCACTATGAATCTCCGGGAGAACGGACAAGATTTAAGAGAAAAATCTACGACGGTCTTCAAATGACGACGATAAACATCACCAAAATTATTGAGGTACTCCGGTGAAACGAAAGGCGGAGAGGTTGAACCAACAATGAAATGATTTGAAATCGATCTTGGAAAGGCATTTGACTGATGAAATTCATTCTTACGTCAAACTCTGAAAAGAATTGAGAATAACTCCGGGGAATTAGAAGAGTCAGGTAAGATCCTGGGAAAAGACCTGTGGGTTAGGGCCCACTAAAAGAAAACACCGTTGGAAAGGGATGTTGAACAGATAGATGATGCATCGGAAGAACTGAAATATTTAAATGAGGTGACAACCTCGGATTAATTGGAACACAGACGAATCTCCTGAGAAGTCTTCTGAACTCCAGAATGATAAACTGGCGAGAGGCGAACGAACAAAGAAAACACTTGATCCAAGGAAAAAAATGTGATTAACCCGAAAAACTTGAATTGAGTGCACCGGAAAAAGAAAGGGATGAAGAATGACGAACGAGACGAGAATTCACCGGTTAAAACAATTGACGAAAGACTGAAGAGGCTCCGAACGAATTAAATTGATGGTCGAAAGTGACTCAGACTCCAGGAATAAGAGGGTGGGAGGGCGGGAAAAACAAAGGCAACTGGTAGGGGAAAACGACGAATATCTTGAAGAGGAAACACCGGTTGAAATCATTAAGGAAAGGAAACAAAGACTTCACACAAGTAGGATGGATACTCAATTACGGACTCCGGTTCAGAAAAGAAGAAGGGAGGGTGGGCGGGAAAAACAAAGACAACTTCGGACAGGGAAACAACATCGATCGAAAAAAATAGCTGAGGATTGATCTCCCAAACACAAAGAGGGTCGAATCACCATGACGAGAAATGCACCGGATGCAAAGAGCTGAGGAACAACGATCGGAACACCAACTGCGTGATCCTAAAGAAAAATTTGAAGGGGAAGAGGAGTAATTCAAAACACGTACGTCAAGATTCCTCACCAGAGCGACGAAAGGACTGAGAAGTAAAAAAGAATTCCTACTCTCCGATATGACTAGACTCCGAAAAAGTTTTCTTCTAGACTCAACAACGTCCAAACTACACGATCAATCAAGGGGCTCTAAAGTCGGTCGAGGCTCGATACCAACTTGTCACGCCTAATATGCGACCCTATCCAAAAGGAACTCGACGGTCCCACCAAGGATAGACCCGATATTGAAACGCTTTTGCAAGGTGGATATCATTACCTCAACATTACATAATAGTGGGGATACATACATAAGGCACAAATGCCACAAGAATACATCAACATCATATACAAGAGACCAACATCCAACTACGGATGAAACATAAACGAAACTCAAACGACATCCACCACGCTAGCCCAGCTGCCGACCGAACCTATCCCCGATCAAAGAAGCGTAAGAAGAACTCCAAAACAAGCAAACATCGCTCTCGCGTCATGATCATCGCAAACCTGTACCTGCAACTGGTGGTGTAGTAATATGTGAGCCATGAGGACTCAGCAATCCCATTACCATGGGTATCAAGACTAGCAAAGCTTAAAGGGAAAGGAAGGGGTAAAATGGTGAGGTTGCAGCAGCGACTAAGCATATATGGTGGCTAACCAACGCAAATGAGAGCGAGAAGAGAAACAAAGGAACGGTCGTCAACTAGTAATGATCAATAAGTGATCCTGAACTCCTACTTACGCCGACATAACCCGAAACCGTGTTCTCCTCTCGATCAACCCGAAAAGAGACACTCACGATACGCTACGGTTGGTGTATTTTAGAAGAGTTTGCTTCAAGTTTACTACAACCGGATATTAACAAATTCCCATCTGCCACATAACCGCGGGCACGGCTCTCGAAAGTTTATACCCTGCAGGGTGTCCCAACTTAGCCCATGATAAGCTCTCGCGATCAACGAAGGATATTCCTTCTCCCGGAAGACCCGATCGAGTCTCGAATCCCGGCTACAAGACATTTCGACAAAGAATAAAACAAGACCAGCAAAGCCGCCCGATGCGCCGACAATCCCGATAGGAGCTGCACATATCTCGTTCTCGTGGCAACACGGATGAGTCTAGCTACGAGTAAAACCAATCCTCGGGTTGCCTCAAGGTGGCCTCACAGTAGCTTCGGTTCGAACCAGCACTTAGAGAAGCACGGCCCGGGGGCTAATAAAGATGACCCTCGAGAGAGCGACTCCCAAGGGAAAAGTAGGTGGTGGTGAG
Source organism: Aegilops longissima (assembly GCA_021605205.1). Taxonomy (NCBI): domain Eukaryota; kingdom Viridiplantae; phylum Streptophyta; class Magnoliopsida; order Poales; family Poaceae; genus Aegilops; species Aegilops longissima. The sequence goes on from CM038679.1 coordinate 515,629,808, forward strand.
GCAAATGGTAAAACCAATGTTGGGCCTTGCCGAAAAGTCTTATTCAAAGCGAACTGTCAAGGGGTCCCATAAATCACCCGACCGCGTTAGGGACGCAAAATCCGGGAACATAATACCGGTATGACGGAAACTAGGGCGGCAAGAGTGGAACAAAACACCGCATAAGGCCGAGCCTTCCACCCTTTACCAAGTATATAGATGCATTAATTAAATAAGATATATTGTGATAACCCAACAAGTAAACATGTTCCAACAAGGAACAACATCTCCATGTTCCAAAAAGGAACAAACTTCATCTTCACCGCAACTAACAACGCTATAAGAGGGCTGAGCAAAGCGGTAACATAGCCAAACAACGGTTTGCTAGGAAGGGTGCAAAAGGTTAGAGGCGACATGGCAATTTGGGATGGCTTGAGCAGCAAGTGATAGGTAGCGCAGCATAGCGAAAGAACGAAGCAACTAGCATAGCAATGATAGTAGTGAGATCCAGGGTAGCGGTCATCTTGCCTGAAATCCCGCAAGGAAGAAGAACGAGTCCATGAAGAAGACGAACGGAAGAAGCCGAACCAAGCGTAGACGAACGAATCCTCACGATCGCAACGAAACATGAACTAACAAGAAGAAGCACACAACAAAGTAAATACACCACTCATGAACAAGGCATGATGCACAACAAGCATGATGCATGACAAATCTAGATGAGACTACTCATGTCAAGAGATGATGCAAACAAGAACAACACATCAAAGCAAGTTTAAATGAGGCCGGAAACAACATATAACAATTCCGGTAAGTCCTCATATGCAAATTTTGAAATTGGTCCAGATCTGAATACTTTATGTTAAAGTTGTTAAACAGCAATTTAAAATGCACCACGATTATCTACACGAAATTCTAGTCAAGTTACATATAAAGTTCATTAAATTCGGAGCTACGGGCTAGAAGATATGAGCAAAACAAGTTAAACATGGCATTGGTGCACAATGCATACAAACATCAAGCAAACACCTCAAAACAAGGATGTAACATGATAATATGAAGCTACATGCAAAATCACGCAAGTTTCATATAGAGCACACTCAAAACGGAGCAACGGTTCAACACATACACACTATACAAGTCATAGCACCAATCTGTCCAAAACAGCAACTTGGCATATTGCAAGCATCAAAACAACAAGCTACAGCATCTTAACATAATAAAAAAAGGCATGGGCATTATGTACAGGTAAAGCATGACAAAACATGAACACTGAGCTATCTCCAGAAATCACTAGAACATGCTCAAAATGACATGGCAAGATTGCAAATAATAACAGTTTCAGACTTTAGCAGAAATAACATCAGGTTGCAATGTTTAGAGCTATCAAACAACATGTTACAGGAACTTATCATGGCAACCAAAGGCATGGCATGATACTACTAAATGCATAGAACAAAAGTCCTTTAGTGACCATAAGCCAAAAAGGATCAGAAAATATGATGGCACCCATGTAAACATAGCAAGTTATATTACAGATTCATACATGGCAGGAACAACAATAAGTAGGCATGTTGGTGAGCTTGAACCACTCACCACAGAGCAATACATGGCATGGCAAGGCAACCAACAGTAAGAAGACATGGCATAGAGGCTATACATGGCATGAACAACAACATAGCATGCCTGGATCAACTACAACAACCTTGGCAAAATTGAATAACATGTAAACAATCTGCCAGGAACATTTTATAGCAAAAGTAGAGCTCGATTGACTCAAGCTATGGCACTCCATAATTTCAAACAAGGGCATGTATGGATAGATCAAGACATGTTTAACAAAACATCCTTACTGAAGTATCTCAAAATATGCATGGAACTCTCGGTAGCATCAAGTTAACCTGGCATAAAAATATCAGCAAAACAGGGCTGAAATCAGCAACATCATGAAGCCTAGTTTGCATGCTTGTGCTAGTCACCACATAGATCACAAAAATACATGGCATACACCCCTGTAAAGATGGCATGGCATATTACAAAACACATGTAGGACTCAAGTTCATAGGATGCACACATCAATCATGGCAAAAATGACAAAAGTGCATGTTCTGATAAGAATCTGAAACTAACATCACATAGCACACTTCTAACAGCATTTCGGGCATAAAGATGAGCTCAAATGAAAAAGATTCAATGAGATGAAATGATCTACTCTTCTAGTCGAACATTTTGACATATTATACATGCAAAACGGAGCAATATGCAGAGAGTTATGGCATGATGAAAATGCATGAAAATAACAAAAACTCGAGGACTTGGTGGAATTTATACCCTCCGAAAGTCAACTCGGGATGGAGATATCCGGGACGCAGGGACGACGCGTTTGGTTCGCCGGGTGGGTGGATCTCGTCCACCCCGAGTGGATCCGGCCGGAGAGAGCTCCGGCGAGCTCCTCCGGCGAGGCGACGGCGGCGGGGTCGGCCGGGGGCGACGGGAGGAGGAGGAGGCGACAAGCGGCGACCTCCTCCGGCACTGTGGCGGCCCGAGCCTGCTGGTGGCGGCGGCGCCAGCAAGCGAGGGGAGCCGGGCGAGCGGCGAGGTCGGCGGGCGGAGGCTCGGGCACAGGCGGCGGCCTTCGCCCGGCGGCGGCGGCGGGCGAGCGCGGCGGCGCGGGCGGCGCTGGTTCCCTCGGCGGCCAGCGGCCGGGCGGGCCGATCTGGGCCCTCACGGGCCCAGCGGCGGGGAGAGAGAGAGAGGCGGGGCGATGTGGCAGGCTCCTATTAGCTGGGCGCGGCGGACGCGTCCGCGGGGAAGAAACGTCCAAGTGGCGAGGGAATTTCTAGGGTTTGGGGGTGGAATGATCGCGAATTTCGGGGGAGGCACATATTTATAGGTAGAGGGAGCTAGGAGAGTCCAAATGAGGTGCGGTTTTCGGCCACGCGATCGTGATCGAACGACCGAGAGCATGGAGGGAGTTTGGTGGGTTTGGGCCACTTTGGAAGGGTGTTGGGCTGCAAAGAGAAGGAGGCTTTACTTGTTACCTTGTTAACCGTTGGAGTATAAACGACCTCCAAATGACCCGAAACTTGACAGCGGTCTCACGGTGCTATACCAAGGCCGCTTGACAAACCTCGGTCCATTCCGAGACCGTTTAACACCCGCACACGAAAAGAGGTAAAAGGGGGCGCCGGGAGACATAGGAGTGCCGGATTGCAAAACGGACAACGGGGAAAATGCTCGGATGCATGAGACGAACACGTATGCAAAATGAGATGCACATGATGACATGATATGAAATGCAGATGATGACATGGCAAAGTGCAACACGCAAGCACATGACATGGCAACGACGGTGAATAACTGGCGGACACCTGGCGCATCGAATCCGGGGCGTTACAGGCGCCTCCGCGTTCAACACACGTACAGCCCGGGGACGTCTCCTCCTTCTTGATCTAGCAAGGGGAGAGGAGAAGTTGAGGGAGAACTCAGACAGCACGATGGCGTGGTGGTGGCGGAGTTCGTGGTTCTCCGGCAGGGCTTCGCCAAGCACTACGGAGGAGGAGGTGTTGGAGAGGGGGATGGCTGTGCCAGGGAAGGGGGTGCTGCAGCCCTCCCACCCCCCCCCCCCCTCTATTTATAGGGAGAAGGGCTAAAGGGGTCGGCCCCCTTAGATCCCATTTACAAGGGGGGCGGCGGCAAGGGGGGAACTTTCCCCCCAAGTTTGGTGGGAGGCGCCACCACCCCCTAGGGTTTCTAACCCTAGGTGCCTTGGGCCCTTGGGGGGCGCACCAGCCAACTAGGGGGATGGTTCCCACCCTTGTTCAGCCCACTTGGCCTACTGGGGAAGGTGGCCCCATCCGGTGGACCCCCGGACACCTTTCAGTGGTCCCGGTACAATACTGATAACACCCGAAATTATTCCGGCGACTGAAACTAGACTTCCCATATATAATTCTTCACCTCCGGACCATTCCGGAACTCCTCGTGACGTCCAGGATCTCATCCGGGACTCTGAACAACCGTCAGTAACCACATACAATTTCCCATAACAACTCTAGCGTCACCGAACCTTCAGTGTGTAGACCATACGGGTTCGGGAACCATGCAGACATGACCGAGACATCTCTCCGGCCAATAACCAACAGCGGGATCTGGATACCCATGTTGGCTCCCACATGTTCCACGATGATCTCATCGGATGAACCACAATGTCGGGGATTCAATCAATCCCGTATACAATTCCCTTGTCTATCGGTATGTTACTTGCCCGAGATTCGATCGTCGGTATCATCATAGCTCGTTCAATCTCGTTACTGGCAAGTCTCTTTACTCGTTCTGTAATGCATGATCCCGTGGCTAACTCCTTAGGCACATTGAGCTCATTATGAGGATGCATTACCGAGTGGGCCCAGAGATACCTCTTCGTCATACGGAGTGACAAATCCCAGTCTCGATTCATGCCAACCCTGTAACACCCCCGGTGGAATGATGCTACAGTAACCCCTGGGGTTAAGTTAATCTTTTTGCTAAACAAGTGTTTGATCATCATTGTCTCCTTTCTCTTTTAAATTCCAGTTGAATTCAATTTAAAGTTATGAGTGAAATTCAAAATGCTCAGACATGAACACAAAAATGTTCATCATGTGCCAAATAATCCACAACTAATATTGGTGGTGAACCAACATTTTGCAAAAGGTTTGAGTGGCCTAAGCTACTTAAAGCGATGACCTAAACAATAAATTAAATGCCCTTTTAATTTATAAAATTGGCAACTATTCAAAAGCCTCCCCCCTTTTTGAGGCAAAGCACTTTAATTCTTTGAGATTGTTTTGGCCAGTGGCATAATTTTTGCAAAGACTTTATTGGCTAAAAAGAAAAGGCAAAAGCTGCTGGAAAAAAAAGGGGAAAGCTAAAAAAAGTAAAGAAAAAGGCCAGGCTGCACTGTGCACTTGGCCTAGCCGCGCAACAGTGCAGCCCAGCCCACCTAACCCTGCTGTCCCCTACCTCTGTTCATCGGGGGCTGGGTGGACGCGCGCGCGCCGTCCGTGGCTGCCGATGGCCACGAGGCGGCCATCCGACGGCTCCCCGGCGACTACTAGGTCGCCCCGACCCGGAAGAACCCTAGCTGCCCCCCCCCCCCGCTTGCCCCACGCACCTCGCCTCTCTCTTTTCCCCACCTTGCCCGAGAGCTCGTCGCCGTCGCCCTCCGTCGATCTCGCGGTCCCCGACGCCCCCTCGATCGTGCTGGAGGCTGGGAGGAGCGCCGTCCTTCGCTCCGTCGTCCTCGACCATCAGCGGGAGCTGGGAGGCCCTGTAGAGGCCGCTCTCCTCCACCCCCTTCCGCCTCACCGCCGGCCATCTTCGCGTCTCCGTGAACCTGCGCTCTTAATCATCCGACGGCTCGTCATAGCCGCTCGGTGAGCCTTCCCCCTCTCCGTCCCTCTCCTCGCGTCGCATGCCACGTCCTAGCTAGCTCGCCGCCTCATCGTGCTCTGTCCGCCATCGGACCTCACCGTCCGGCCACTTCCGGCCACCTCCACGGCCTCGCGCCAGCTCCACTCGACGCAGCGCCCCCTCGCATCTCGAACGCGACCAAAGCGTCGCTTAGTTCACACCGTAGCCGCGCGCCCGGTTTTGCCCGAGCGCCACCGCCGCCTTGCTCGCCGCCGGCGATGATTCCGGTCGAGTCCGACCCTGCCACCACCCGAGCTCGACTTCGTCGTAAATCGCTGTTCGAGCAGGCCCGGCCAGCGCTTCGGCTTGGCCGCCTCAGAGGCGAAATCCGACCACCTCCCGAGGCCTCGCTTGCGTTACAAGGTCGCCATCGGCGAAGTCGCTGCCCCGCCGAGCTGGTGCCGCGTGGGACCCACCCACGGTCGCTAACGAGTGGGCCCCCTGCGCCCTTTTGGCCGCGTTGACCCAAGTCAACGCGGGCCCTGTTCATCCCTCTCGCTAACGTGTGGGTCCCCCAGTAGTTAGGCTAATTAATCACGTTTCAAATTAAAATCTAATTAGTTAAACTCTAATCGAGCATCGACATCGGGGCCCACACCTCTAACTATCTCTGCTAGATTAGTTTTATTCCACCGTTAAAATAACGGAGGGTGACATGTGGGTCCCATCGGACCCACATGTTAGGTTTGACCTCGTCACCGTCTGTTGGCTGCTTTGATGTCACCGTGACATCATCTTTGACGTCATATATCTTTTACGTAAATAAATAATTCCGAAATTACTTTAATCTTTAAAATTTCATAGAAATTAAACCGTTCCTCGGATGAAAATGTTTTCTATATGAAAGTTGCTCGAGAAAAATCCAGCGAATCCGAATCGTGGTCCGTTCATCCGTCACATGCCCTAGCATGCTGAACATGGAACTTTCCCCTCTTTTCCTTTGTCCTAATCCACCTAACGTCGAAATTCACCCTCGGATGTTTCCCCTTCGCGCAACATGTAGTACGCGTTAGAAACACGCCTAGCGCCACGTATCGTCATGTCATGCTTATGTCACCTCTGTTTGCTATGTATTTACTGTTTCTTCCCCTCTTCTCTCCTAGTGAACCCGAGGTCGGCGATGCCCGGTGATCGACTACGTCACCGACGACTCCTCCTTGCCCGAGCAACCAGGCAAGCCCCCTTTGATCATCCCGATATCGCCCATTCCATTCTCTCATGCTTGCATTAGATTTTGCTCTGTTATTGTTTGCACCTATTACGATGCATAGCCCGCTTTTGTATCTATTTGTTGTACCTTACCTTATCCTAAACTGCTTAGTATAGGTTGTAGAGATCCATCAAGACCCCCACTTTGTCCCGACGCCTGCTGGATAATCGAAGACCGATCAGCGGGATCGAAGACCATGCCCGACACCGCACATCACTTTCCCTTAGTTACTCGACAATACTAGGTTACTATCGAGTGCCGAGGGTGAAACCTCTACAAGACTTCGATATTAACCTCAGTAGTATAGTTATTGATGCGTGGTCATCGAGGGTGATTTCCTCTTTAACCACTTCGACACGACTGTCGTGCAACCCCTCAAGTGTGGACCTCGGGGTGAATCCTCTTCGTTCACCTTGATGACTACATCGAGTGGAATTCACGGGGTGATTCCTCGGGTTTTCCCTTGATGTTTAGACACACGCCACTCGATTACTATGACTTTACACGAGCCATGTTACTAAAAGCGGGTCGACCACGAGGGGTACCAGCGAGCTTAATTGCGAATGATGTGGAGTCGAGTTGACTGGAGGTGCCCGCGAGATAAATCTGGCGTGGCGGGCATTCCTAGCCCTTGCCGCAAGTCCTCGAGGCGGGCAACGGGTCACGTCTTTCGTGAGTCTCTGCTTGTTACCGCGTTCCTAATCCATTACGATTTGGATATTTGATCCGACGGGCCCTGGCACGATAGCACTAACCATCACGTGGGCATAGTATGGGCGTTCTCGTCAGATACATCAGCCGAAGCTTAATAGGCGTCGGCCGATCGAGTGGCGCTGCGCGGATTGGACTGCGTGGCGCTGCCTTGTTGAAGGAGGTAGCTAGGTCTGCTCACCGGCGCAGCGTCACAAGCGTGCAGGAGTTCGGGGAGATGGCCCATGACCCACAGGGGCATAGGTTTAGTCCGGCGTGCTGGCCTCTCTATTAAGCCTAGGTCGGGTTGCGGCGTATTGTTTGGCGAGGCGGGCATGACTCTAGAAAGTGTGTCCGCCGGAGTTAAGAGAGCGTGGTGGGTAAGTTGGTGCACCCTGCAGGAAGAAAACATCTATCGATAGCCTGTCCTCTGATATGAGACACTTGGAGTTGTATCGATCGATACAACTAGAATCGGATCTTGGTGATGAGAATTGGATGGTGATGAGAACTGGATTGTGATGATAATCTGGATAGTATGGCTCGGGATTGCTTTCTCGCAGGAGTCGAGAAAGGATCTCCGGCGAGGTTGATAACACTACTACTTTACTTTATGCTACTCTACTCCTTCCTGTTCTTTGCAAGATGGTGGTTTCGAGAAGATGCTAGTCTTCGATAGGACTAGGCCTTCTCTCTATTCGCATTTCGCAGCCCACCCACATATACAGCCTTCCTTTGATAATGTTGCCTATGTAGTGTAGATCCTTGCTTGCAGTACTTTGGATGAGTACTCACGGTTGCTTTGCTCCCCTTTTCCCCCTTTCTTCTTCTTTCGGTTGATGCAACCAGATGACGGAGCCAGGGCCGATGCCACCGCCGAGGCTTGCTACTACGTGGAGGCCGCCACCGACGAGGAGTAGTTAGGAGGCTCCAGGCGAGGAGGCCTTGCCTTTTCGATCGATGTTGCTTTTGTGCTAGCCTTCTTAAGGCAAACTTGTCTAACTCATGTCTGTACTTAGATATTGTTGCTTCCACTGACTCTTGTGTTTTCGAGCTTATGTATTCGAGCCCTCGAGGCCCCTGGCTTGTAACATAAAGCTTGTATTATTTTATTTTGTGTCTAGAGTTGTGTTGTGATATCTTCCCGTGAGTCCTTGATCTTGATCGTACACATTTGCGTGTATGATTAGTGTACGATTGAATCGAGGGCGTCACAAGTTGGTATCAGAGCTGACTGCCTGTAGGTAGCCCCCTTCCCAACTCCTTGGCCGAAGTTGAGTCTAGTCACCGAAAAACTTTTACTAACATTGGCTGTGTGGCTTACGGTCCCATGTCGCCATTGGGTGGTATTAGCATCTTTTACTCCTCGTCTATACTCTGGGACTCTGAACTCTCTTCTACTCAGGTTAAACGAATTTACTAACATTAGGATCCCGTGACCACATTCACCCCGAAGTTGGATAAAGCCATAGTTATTCCTTAGAATAGCCTCTTGAATAGTACACACACCGTCGTGTTGACTACGGATGGAATCCATCGTACATCTTTCCTTATGCATGTTTCATCATGAATGATCATTGTCTTTGCAAATGCTCAATGATGAACTACCCCTGTTACATGTTAGCAGGATGGTTAGACCCAGCTGGTGCGTGGCCGTGGTGCCAATGATCCACCACCTTTGAATTCTTTCTTGGAATGATGCAACAGTTTGAGTTGAATCGCCAGTTCATGGAAGGAATGATGGCTCAGTTTCCTCGTCCGAACATGAATCAACAGCCAGCCCTAGTAACTCTGCAGGACTTCATGCGCCTCAACCCAACTATCTACCGCAGCTCAACTCAACCCCTTGATGCTGATGACTGGCTCCGTGACATCACGTATGAAATGGAGTCTGCTAGTGTGGCCCCTGCTAGCTATGTCACCTTTGCATCTTTCTTTCTGAAGGGTCCCGCTGCTCAATGATGGAACAGCCAAAGGCGTACCCTACCTGCTGGAACGGTCATTACTTGGCCGGATTTCCAAGCTGCCTTCCGTGCCCGTTTCATTCCTCAGGGAACCATGGACAGGGAAGAAGCGAGAGTTCCATAACCTCACCCAAGGCAACAAGTCGTAGATGCTTATCAGCGGGAATTTCGGACTTGTCACGTTATCTTTGAAGAAGACATTGCAACCGATGCTCGTAAGCAAGAGAAGTTTCGTGATGGACTTCACCACGATATCAAGCTAGCATTGCTCGTTCATGACTTTGCCGACTTTGCCACCTTGGTGGACAAGGCTATTCAGTTGAGACTGGTCTTGAGAACACCAGGATCCCTTAGGCGTAGTCGCGACGTTGGCTCATCTTGAACCCGTCGGTAGCAGAAGCGTCGGATATGGATTCCCCAAAGATGTATCGTCCCAACCGCACTGCACCAAGACAGTCCTATGTTGCACCTCGTCTGCCTCCTCCACCGCAGAGGCAGCCCCTTGAGCTGTACCACCCCAAGCTTCGCTCCCAATCCCAATGATGGTCTATGCTTCAAGTGTGGCCTTCGGTCACCGCTCCAGAAATGCCCTCGTAATCGAATCAGTGGCTCGTCTTCAATCGACCGTAACAATCAGCCCCATAATAACAATGCGAGACCTTATGGTCGTGGTCAGGCTAATCATGTTGATATGAATGAAGCTCAAGACCAGCCTGCCACTGTGATGGGTACTCTCCTTGTTAATTCAATACCAGCTTCTGTTTTGTTTGATTCAGGAGCATCACATTCATTTATGTCAGAAAGGTTTGCATACACACACGACATTCGATGTGAGGCCATGAACACCCGATAGTAATACGCACCCTAAGGGCCGATGTCAAACTACCATGATTGGTCGCGACGTTCCCGTTGAGATTGAAGGGCTGGAGTTCCTTGTTTCTCCCATTATTCCGGAGTCTTCCAATATTGACCTCATTCTGGGAATGGAATGGTTGAAAGCATACTGCCTCTATCGTTTGCGCCACCAAGGTTGTTCACCTCCTACATCCTTCCAATGAAATAGTAAGCTACCATGCTCGGCTTGTTCGGGACGTGAAGCATGACTTTATGCTTTGAATCGTTGAGCGCAGCACCTCTTGAGGGAATTGAAAAGATTCCAGTTGTTCGCGACTTCAAGATGTATTTCGGAAGAACTTCCAGAATACCCCTGCCGGGCTGTTGAGTTCGTCATCGATTTGAAACCAGCACCGTTCCTATCGCCAAGCGGCCCTACAAGATGCCGCCTCATGAGCTCCTTGAACTGAAGGAGGAAATCGACAAATCTCTTGCAGATGGTTTCATTCGTCCAAGTTCCTCTCGCTTGGGGAGCACCTTCTCTCTTCATCAAGAAGAAGGATGGTGCGAACCGTTTGGTCCAAGACTATCGTCCTATCAACCAAGCTACAATTCGAACAAATATCCCTTCCTCGGATCAATGATCAGATGATCAACTGGCTGGATCATCGATATTCTCTAAACTTCGACTTGAGGTTGGGTTACCACCAGATCCGTGTTCGTGAAGTGGATATTCCAAAGACCGCATTAAATCACTCGTTATGGTTCTTACGAGTACACCGTCATGTCATTCGGTTTAACCAATGCTCCAGCTACATTCTCTCGTCGATGAACTACATATTCATGGATTACCTCGACAAGTTAAGTAGTAGTCTATCTGGATGATATCTGGTATATTCAAGAATAAAGAAGAACATGCTGAACATCTTCGTATTGTTACGAGAAGCTCGAGAACATCAACTTTATGCCAAGTATTCCAAGTGTGAATTCTGGTTACCGAAGTCACCTACCTTGGTCATGTTATCTCAAGGATGGTATTTCCGTCAACCCGAGGCGCGTTCAGGCTATTCTTGGCTGGACCCCTCCTAAGACTGCAAGCAAGTCGAAGCTTTCTCGGCCTAGCCAGCTCTCGCCGCTTTGTCGAGAACTTCTCCAAGATCGCCAAGCCAGCGACTAATCTGCTTCACAAAGGCGTTAAGTTTGATCGGACGGACAAATGTCGGGAAAGTTTCCGGGCACTCAAGGACAAGTGACTTCGCCCGATGCTTGCTCCTCCCGATTCTCGCAAGGACTTCGTCATCTATTGTGGCGCTTCACGTCAAGGATTAGGCTGTGTTCTAATGCAAGAGCGCAGGTGATTGCTTATGCTTCCCGTCAAGTCGTCCTCATGAGGAAAACTACCGGTTCATGACCTTGAGCTTGCAGCGGTTATCTTTGCATCGAAGCTATGGCGGCAGTACCTTCTCGATGTCGTTGCGAGATCTTCACCGATCATCGAGTCTGAAGTACTGTTTACTCAACCAGATCTGAACCTCCGTCGGCAGCGGTGGATGGAAGCTATTATGGACTACAATGCGGTATATCTTATACCCTGGTAAGGCTAATGTAATGGCCGATGCCACGAGCGAAAGTCTTATTGCAATAATCACATGGTCTACAAAGCTCAACCCGCCTTTATGAAGAGCTATGCAAGCTAAACCTTCAACTAGTTCCACGGGGTTCTCTGAATAACCTTGTCTTGGAACCAACTCTTCTAAAAGTAATTAAGTCTGCTCAAGCCAAAGATGCTCACATTGATTTGATGAAAAGGATCTTGCCTTAGAAATCTAGAGATTTCTCACTTGGTGAAGATGGAACCTTATACTTCGAGATCGCATTTTAGTACCCGGTTCGAGCTTATGATGGAGAAGGTGATGAAAGAAGCGCATGACACCCTCTCTCTATTCATCCGGAAGTACCAAGATGTATCTAGACATCCGTCGAAATCTTGGTGGTCTAAAATGAAGCAAGACATTGCTCGATATATCGAAGAATGTGGCGTTTGCCGTCGCGTCAAAGCAGAACATCAGAAACCGGCTGGACTTCTACAACCGCTTCCGATTCCTGAATGGAAGTGGGATAAGATCCAAATGGATTTCGTCATAGGCCTTCCCAAGTCTCAGAAAGGTAACGATGCTATCTTTGTTGTCATCGACCAATTCTTGAAAGTTGCTCACTTTCTGCCAGTCAAGGAGACAATCACTGCTAGTCAATTAGCAAACTTGTATATCTCTAGAATTGTGTCACTCCATGGCATTCCGAAGGAGATCAGTTCAGACCATGGCGGTTTATTCACTTCAAAGTTACGGATAGTTTCCAAGAGGCAATGGGAACTCATATTACAGAACACCGCTTATCATCCCCAATCCCAAGGCCAAGTCGGCGAGTCAATCAAATTCTTGAAGACATGCTTGAGCTTGTGTTATTTCCTTTGGCAAGAAGTGGAAGAATCTCTCCCTTATCGGAGTTCTCTTATAACAACAGCTATCAAGCCAGCTTGAAGATGGCACCCTTGAAGTGCTCTATGGGCGTAAGTGCGAACCCTCTACGAATTGGTGAAACCGAGCAGGCACTCATTGGTCGAGACATTATTCAACAAGCTGAAGAGCAGGTTCGCATTGTCGGGATAATCTCAAAGCGGCCCGATCCATAAAGAAGAGCAACTATGACCGGAAACACTGGGTTCAACTTATCAACTCGGAGAACAAGCTTATCGCATGTCACTCCTTTGAGAGGCACTAATCGGTTCGAGTCAAGGGCAAGCTAGCTCCGCTACATTGGTCCTTTCCGCATTACGGCCCGTCGTGGGCTGGTGGCTTATCAACGAGTTGCCACCTCGGTTCTCTCATGTTCATGACGTCTTCCACGTGTCGCAACCGTCGATGCTTCAAGGATCCGGAACGTGAAGTGGATCCGAATTGATTGAAATTCAAGATGATCTCACATACAAGGAGCATCCGATCTGCATTCTTGAAGAAGTCGAGCGTCGAACACGCGAGAAGGTTACCAAGTTCCTCAAGGTGCAATGGTCAAATCATTCTAAGGATGAAGCCACTTGGGAACGCGAGGATAACCTCCGTGCTGAATACCCCGACCTGTTCCCTTCTACCTCTTAATTCTCGGGACGAGAATTTCTTTTAGAGGAGTAGAGTTGTAACACCCCCGGTGTAATGATGCTACAGTAACCCCTGGGGTTAAGTTAATCTTTTTGCTAAACAAGTGTTCGATCATCATTGTCTCCTTTCTCTTTTAAATTCCAGTCGAATTCAATTTAAAGTTATGAGTGAAATTCAAAATGCTCATACATGAACACAAAAATGTTCATCATGTGCCAAATAATCCACAACTAATATTGGTGGTGAACCAACATTTTTGCAAAAGGTTTGAGTGGCCTAAGCTACTTAAAGCAGTGACCTAAGCAATAAATTAAATGCCCTTTTTAATTTATAAAATTGGCAACTATTCCAAAAGCCTCCCCCCTTTTTGAGGCAGTGCACTTTAATTCTTTGAGATTGTTTTGGCCAGTGGCATAATTTTTGAAAAGACATTATTGGCTAAAAAGAAAAGGCAAAAGCTGCTGGAAAAAAAGGGGAAAGCTAAAAAAAAGAAGAAAATAAAAAGGCCAGGCTGCACTGTGCACTTGGCCCAGCCGCGCAACAGTGCAGCCCAGCCCACCTAACCCTGCCGTCCCCTACCTCTGTTCATCGGGGGCTGGGTGGACGCGCGCGCGCCGTCCGTGGCTGCCGATGGCCACGAGGCGGCCATCCGGCGGCTCCCCGGTGACTACTAGGTCGCCCCGACCCGGACGAACCCTAGCTGCCCCCACTTGCCCCACGCACCTCGCCTCTCTCTTTTCCCCACCTTGCCCGAGAGCTCGTCGCCGTCGCCCTCCGTCGATCTCGCGGTCCCCGACGCCTCGATCTTGCCGAAGGCTGGGAGGCCGCCGATCGCCACGCTCGTCGTCCTCGACCATCGGCTGGAGCTGGGAGGCCTGTAGAGGCCGCTCTCCTCCACCCCTTCCGCCTCTGCCGCTGCCATCTTCGTGCGTCTCGGCGAACCTGCGCTCCTAATCGCCGATGGCTCGTCGCAGCCGCTCGGTGAGCCTTCCCCTCTTCGTCCCTCTCCTCGCGTCGCATGCCCGTCCTAGCTAGCTTCGCCGCCTCATCGTGTCTCATCCGCCATCCGGACCTCACCGTCCGGCCACTTCCGCCACCTCCCGGCCTCGCGCCAGCTCCACTCGACGCGCTCCCCTCTCTCTCGAACGCGCCGAAAGCGTCGCTAGTTCACACCGTAGCCGCGCACCGGTTTTGCCAGCGCCACCGCCGCCTGCTCGACGGCGGCGATGATTCGATCGAGTCCGACCTGCCACCACCCTGTTCGACTCGTAAATAAATGCCTTTCGTTCGAGCAGGACCGGCCGCGCTTCAAACGGCCGTCAGTAAGCGAAAATCCGACCACCTCCGAGACCTCCGCGCGTTAAGGCGTCACCGCGGCGAAGTCGCCGCCCCGGTGAGTGGCGCCGCGTGGGACCCACCCACGATCGTTGACGAGTGGGCCCCTGCGCCCTTTGACGCGTTGACCCAAGTCAGCGCTGGGCCCTGTTCATCCTCTCGCGACGTGTGGGTCCCCGATGGTTAGGCTAATTAATCACGTTTCAAATTAAAATCTAATTAGTTAAACTCTAATCGAGCATCGACACCGGGGCCCACACCTCTAACTATCTCTCGCTAGATTAGTTTTATTCCTTTGTTAAAATAACGGAGGACATGTGGGTCCCATCGACCCACATGTTAGGTTTGACCTGTCACCGTCTGTTGGCTGCTGATGTCCTTGTGACATCATCTTGGCGTCATATATCTTTTTACGTAAATAAATAATTCCGAAATTACTTTAATCTTTAAAATTTCATAGAAATTAAACCGTTCCTCGGATGAAAATGTTTTCTATATGAAAGTTGCTCGAGAAAAATACAACGAATCCGAATCGTGGGTCCGTTCATCCATCACATGCCCCTAGCATGCTGAACATGGAACTTTCCCCTCTTTTCCTTTGTCAGGAATCCACCTAACGTCGGAATTCACCCTCGGATGTTTCCCCCGTAAATGCATAGCGTGTAGTACGCGTTAGAAACGCCTAGCGCCACGCACCGTCATGTCATGCTTAGTGTTACCTCTGTTTGCAAAGTATTTACTGTTTCTTCCCCTCTTCTCTCCGGTAGACCAGGGCGGCGATGCCCGGTGATCGACTCGTCACCGACGACTCCTCCTTGCCCGAGCAACCAGGCAAGCCCCCTTTGATCATCCCGATATCGCCCATTCCATTCTCTCATGCTTGCATTAGATTTTGCTCTTCGTTATTGTTTGCACCTATTACGATGCATAGCACCTTTTATATCTATTTGTTGTACCTTACCTACTTATCCTAAACTGCTTAGTATAGGTTGTTAGAGATCCATCGGTGACCCCCACTTTGTCCCGCGCCTGTTGAATAATCGAAGACCGATCAGCGGGATCGAAGACCATGCCCCGACACCGCACATCACTTTCCCTTAGTTTCTCGACAATACTAGGTTACTATCGAGTGCCGAGGGTGAAACCTCTACAGCACTTCTGATATTAACCACAGTAGTATAGTTATTCGATCGTGGTCATCGAGGGTGATTTCCTCTTTAACCACTTCGATACGAATCGTCGTTGCAACCCCTCAAGTGTGGACCTCGGTGAATCCTCTTACGTTCACCTTGATGACTACATCGAGTGGAATTCACGGGGTGATTCCTCGGGTTTTCCCTTGATGTTTAGACACCACGGTTACTACGATTACTATGACTTTACACTTTGAGCCATGTTACTAAAGGCGGGTTAGACCACGAGGGTACCAGCGAGCTTAATTGCGAATGATGTGGAGCCGGTTGACTGGAGGGTGCCCTTGAGATAAATCTGGCGTGGTGGGCATTCCTAGCCCTTGCCGCAAGTCCTCGAGACAGAACAGCGGGTCACATCTTTCGTGAGTCTCTGCTTGTTACCGCGTTCCTAATCCACTCGATTTGGATATTTGATCCGAGGGACCTCGGCCGATATCACTAACCATCACGTGGGCATAGTATGGGCGTTGTCGTCGTATACATCAGCCAAAGCTTAATAGGCGTCGGCGGCGAGTGGCGCGCGGCGGTTGGACTGCGTGGCGCTGCCTTGTTGAAGGAGGTAGCTAGGTGCGCTCACCGGCAGCGTCGCAAGCGTGCAAGAGTTCCCGGGAGATGGCCCATGACCCTGGGGGCATAGGTTTAGTCCGGCGTCTTGGCCTCTCTATTAAGCCTAGGTCGGGTTGCGGCGTATTGTTTGGCGAGGCGGGCATGACTCGAAAGTGTGTCCGGCGGAGTTAAGCGGCGTGGTGGGTAAGTTGGTGCACCCTGCGGGAAGAAAACATCTATCGATAGCCTGTCCTCGATAACGGACACTTGGGTTGTATCGATCCATACAACTAGAACTGGATCTTGGTGATGTGAATTGGATGGTGATGAGAACTGGATTGTGATGATAAGCTGGATAGTATGGCTCGGGATTGCTTTCTCGCGAGGAGTCGAGAAAGGATCTCCGGCGAGTTGATAACACTACTACTTTACTTTATGCTACTCTACTCCTTCCGGTTCTTTGCAAGATGGTGGTTTCGGAAGATGCTAGTCTTTGATAGGACTAGGCCTTCTCTCTATTCGGCATTTCTGCAGCCAGATCCACATATCTGACCTTCCTTTGATAATGTTGCATATGTAGTGTAGATCCTTGCTTGCAGTACTTTGGATGAGTACTCACGGTTGCTTTGCTCCCCTTTTCCCCTTTCTTCTTCTTTCCGGTTGATGCAACGGATGGCCAGAGCCAGGGCGAGATGCCACCGCCGAGGCTTGCTACTACGTGGAGGCCGCCGATGACCGGGAGTAGTTAGGAGGCTCCCAGGCGGGAGGCCTTGCCTTTTCGATCGATGTTGCTTTTGTGCTAGCCTTCTTAAGGCAAACTTGTCTAACTCATATGCGTACTCGGATATTGTTGCTTCCGCTGACTCTTGTGTTTTTGAGCTTATGTATTCGAGCCCTCGAGGCCCCTGGCTTGTAACATAAAGCTTGTATTATTTTATTTTGTGTCTAGAGTTGTGTTGTGATATCTTCCCGTGAGTCCTTGATCTTGATCGTACACATTTGCGTGTATGATTAGTGTACGATTGAATCGAGGGCGTCACAAACCCAATAGACACTTTCGGAGATACCTATAGTGAACCTTTATTGCCACCCAGTTACGTTGTGAAGTTTGGTACACCCAAAGCATTCGTACAGTATCCGGGAGTTGCACAATCTCATGGTCTAAAGCTCTAGCAAAACGAACTACACGATCTTGTGCTATGCTTAGGATTGGGTCTTGTCCATCACATCATTCTCCTAATGATGTGATCCCGTTATCAACGACATCCAATGTCCATGGTCAGGAAACCACAACCATCTATTGATCAACAAGCTAGTCAACTAGAGGCTTACTAGGGACATATTACGGTCTATGTATTCACACATGTATTACGGTTTCCGGTTAATACAATTATAGCATGAACAACAGACAATTATCATGAACAAGGAAATATAATAATAACCACTTTATTATTGCCTCTAGGGCATATTTCAAATAGTCTCCCACTTGCACTAGAGTTAATAATCTAGTTACATTGTGATGAATCGAACACCCATAGAGTTCTGGTGTTGATCATGTTTTGCTCGTGGAAGAGGTTTAGTCAACGGATCTGCGACATTTAGATCCATATGCACTTTACAAATATCTATGTCTCCATCTTGAATATATTCATGAATGGAGTTGAAGTGACACTTGATATGCCTAGTCTTCTTGTGAAACTTGGGCTCCTTGGCAAGGGAAATAGCTCCAGTGTTGTCACAGAAGAGAGTCATCGGGCCCAACGCATTGGGAATAACTCCTAGGTCGGTGATCAACTCCTTCATACAGACTGCTTCCTGTGCTGCCTCCGAGGCTGCTATGTACTGCACTTCACATGTAGATCCTGCCACAACGCTTTGCTTGCAACTGCACTAGCTGACTGCCCCACCATTCAAAAAGTACACGTATCCGGTTTGTGACATGGAGTCATCCAGATCTGTGTCGAAGCTAGCATCGACATAACCCTTTATGACGAGCTCTTCATCACCTCCATAAATGAGAAACATATCCTTAGTCCTTTTCAGGTACTTCAGGATATTCTTGACCGCTGTCCAGTGTTCCATACCGGGATTACTTTGGTACCTCCCTACCAAACTTACAGCAAGGTTCACATCAGGTCTAGTACACAGCATGGCATACATAATAGACCCTATGGCTGAGGCATAGGGGATGACACTCATCTTTTCTTTATATTCTGCAGAGGTTGGGTGAGGGAGTCCCGGACTAGGGGGTGTCCGGATAGCCGGACTATCGTCACGGCCGGACTCCAAGACTATGAAGATACAAGATTGAAGACTTCGTCCCGTGTCCGGATGGGACTTTCCTTGGCGTGGAAGGCAAGCTTGGCGATACGGATATGTAGATCTCCTGCTATTGTAACCGACTCTGTGTAACCCTAACCTATCCGGTGTCTATATAAACCGGAGGGTTTTAGTCCGTAGGACGAACAACAATCATACGATAGGCTAGTTTCTAGGGTTTAGCCTCCTTGATCTCGTGGTAGATCCACTCTTGTACTACCCATATCATCAATATTAATCAAGCGGAGTAGGGTATTACCTCCATCGAGAGGGCCCAACCTGGTAAAACATCGTGTCCCTTGTCTCCTGTTACCATCCGCCTAGGCCTTGCAGTTCGGGACCCCTACCGAGATCTGCGGTTTGACACCGACATTGGTGCTTTCATTGAGAGTTCCTGCGTGTGCGTCACCGATAGGCCCGATGGCTCCTTCGATCATCAACAACGGCGCGGTCCAGGTGAGACTTTTCTCCCGGACAGATCTTCGTATTCGGCGGCTTTGCACTCCGGGCCAATTAAGCAGCCATCTGGAAGCGATCGAAGCTCGCCCCAGCCATCGAGTCAGATTTGGAAGTTTGGATTATCGGCCGGTATCCGCGGAGACTTGATCTTGACGGATTCGAGCCGCAATAGCGTGCCGCCTTGTCTCGATGGGCATGATCTGGCTCATGGCGAGCGATTGCCACGAGGCGCACCGACATCCGCTCCGACCCTTAATCCGAGCGGATTCCCGACCGAGGGCGAGTGGTGGACACCGCCTCGGGGCTACAATCTCTACAGCGATTGGGCGAACTCCATCCTGTCCTTTGCAAAGACCTCGACTCCGGGATGCCGGACTCCTTTCCGGACTCCGAACCCTCCGCGCCCCTACCAATCGAATCCGATTAGGCGCTGGTCATGGAGTTCACGGCCACGGACATCTTTCAGCACTCGCCCTTTGGCGACATCCTGAATTCACTAAAGTCTCTCTCTTTATCCGGAGAGCCTGGCGGACTACGGCCGGGAAGGTTGAGGATGCAGACGACGAAGAAATTCAACGCCCACCCACCACCCACTTCATAGCCACTGTCGAAAGCTTACACGACGTGCTCGATTTCGACTCCGAAGACATCGATGGTATGGACGACGATGTAGGAGAGAACAATGAACCAGCACCTGTAGGATGCTGGACAACCACCCCATCCCATGATGTATACATGGTGGATACACCTAAAGGAATTGAAGACGAGGAACAACGGGACGCTACGAAGGATAAATCCCTCGAAAAGCAGTCAAAACAACAACGTAAACGCCGAACAAAATCCTGCCTCAACAAAGACCCAGCCATAGAGCAGGGTGAACCGGTGGACAACGAACAAGCTATCGAGCAATCGTCCGAACAAGACAACTTGGATAAACAATCTGTCCACGGCGAAGACAACAGTCCGGACGATCTCACGTCGGACAAACTATTGGAGCAAAATGACCTCCGAGAAAGGCTCGTCGCCTTTGCGCGTAGCCTGAAAAAGCGGCGGAAGCTCAAAACAGCGGAAGATGCACTCAGGATCCGATGGAGCAAAATATTCAGCACCGCGAACAAATCTGGCGGCGATGCGCGAACTAAAACTACCGAAAAGAAAACTACTGCCGAATTCGATGAGGAGGCCTTGAAACCCCACAATTAAAAAGTAAGAAGGCCACCGGTGGGATGGATGACCCCACGGCAAAAAGAGAGCGCGAATGGCGCGCACACAATCAATATGCGATCCGCATAAGGATTCACATCAAAAGGATGGCCCAGTTAGGTCCATCTATGGGCCAAGAAAGCAGGCTCGTCAAAGCAATGCAACACGCCCAAATTCCGAAGATCACGGCACACCCAAATACAGGGGCGCCGCACACCCCCTATGTTTTACCGATGAGGTGCTGGATCATGAATTTCCAGCAGGATTCAAACCCGTAAACATAGAGGCATACGACGGAACAACAGACCCTGGAGTCTGGATCGAGGATTACATCCTCCACATACACATGGCTAGAGGAGATGATCTCCACGCCATAAAATACTTACCCCTTAAACTCAAAGGGCCAGCTCGGCATTGGCTTAAAAGCCTCCCCGAAAATACCATTGGAAGTTGGGAAGAGATCGAGGATGCGTTTGGGCAAATTTTCGGGGACCTATGTCCGCCCTCCGGATCTGAGCGATCTAAGTCACATAACTCAACAGCCGGAGAGTCAGCCGGAAATTCTCGAACAGGTTCCTTACTAAAAGAACCAAATAGTCATTGTCGGGGCCAAGCCTTAGCAGCTTTCAAACACAACGTCCGAGACGAATGGCTCGCCAGACACCTCGGCCAAGAAAAACCAAGAACAATGGCCGCATTAACAAGCCTCATGTCCCGCTTTTGCGCGGGAGAGGACAGCTGGCTAGCAAGATGCAGTACCAGCGACCCAAGTACATCCGAAGTCAGGGATGGACACGGGAAACCACGGTGCAACAAGGACCAACGCCGGATTAAAGGGAACGGTCCAAAGAGCGCGGCGGTCAACGCCGGATTCAAAAGCTCAAGGTAGAACAATAAAAAACTGCCCCTTAAGGACAATAGCGATGAGCTATCCAACTTCAACAAAATCTTGGACAAGATATGTCAAATCCACAGTACTCCTGGGAGGCCTGCTACACATACCCACAGAAATTGTTGGGTCTTCAAACAGTCCGGCAGACTGAACGCCGAACACAAGGGGCTCGACACACCAAGTGAAGATGACGACGAGCACCACAAGCATAGCCCCGGAAAACAAAAGACTTACCACAAGAGGTTAAAACAGTAAACTCACTTCACGTGATCAAAGGGAAAAACAGAGCGGCTCCCACTAAAAGGCGCGCCGCACACTGGTTGTCAAAACCAATCACCTTCGACCATCAGGACTATTTCGAAAATATCCGGAACGCAGGATGGACTGCCTTGGTATTGGATCCTATAATCGACGGATTCCAATTTACACAAGTCCTCATGGATGGCGGCAGTGACATAAACCTGATATATCAGGACACAATCCGCAGGATGGGGATAAACCCAACCAAAATTCACCATAGCAACACCTCCTTTAAAGGAGTAATGCCAGGCCCATATGCCAGGCCCATATGCCAGGCCCATATGCCCATTATATGCGAAAGGTTAATCTTCCATGTCACTCCGTTCAAAAGTAGCCATCAAGCACTATTGGGACGCGAAGCTTTCGCCCGCTTTAACGCAATACCGCATTACGCATCTCTAACACTTAAAATGCCCGGTCCACGCGGCATCATCTTGTTAAAAGGAAGTATTAAGTGTTACTCGAGCACGGAAGAATGGGAGACTGCCTTAACAGCCCCACACCTATCCGGCTCCGCTAGGCAAAGAACCTGAATTGGTAATTCAAACCCCGGACAGGGTTAGGCGAGTCCGCGCCTACTAGCGGCATACCCCATACAAGGGATGCGCGCATATATCATAAGAGACACTAAAGCTCAATTTTATTCACTTCTTGATTAGTACTCTGTTTATTTAATGTACAGTACATCTTTTGCACGATCCTTTTTCTTTTAAAAACTAAGTTCCTCTCTTTTACAGACGAACGGCGTGCTACACCCGTCGAGGATCTGACTGCACAACGGAGACACAGTAGCGCAGGCGTGCGATAGGGACCCGTTGCAAGATTCTTTTGATTAAGACCTGCGTAAACCTTTTTCTGTCTCTTGTTGATATACATCCCCGGTTCCTTACTATAACCGAGGAGGAGGCTGGCGTTTTGGCATTGGCGCACCAGAATTTTCGCGTGCACGGACACGGGGCTTAGGGCATTATTCTGCCCATTTTCATAAAGACCGAATACCTTAGGGAGTATTGGCGTCTCGAGATTAGGCCTTATATGCATCAGCTCCGAATCATGTCTTTGGTCAAATGTTGGGTTGCCGGCTCCTGTGTTTTGCTGCCTTACATTCCGTTTTCACGGCTAGCGCGGCACCGGAGAACTCTGCGATTGTGCCCGGTTTGGCGGGCGAGCACCTCGATGAAAGCGGCAAACTGACATCATGATATAGCGAGAGACTGGTCAACCACTCGATGACTCCTTTGGAATGTTTAGGATTCCTCCGCATTAACGAAGGACGGTTTTCGGTCAGGCACATCGCACCCGAATTGGAGAGTGCGGTGCCCCGAGGGCTATATAGTAGCCCCACCCTCGAACTCCTATGGCTAAGTGAAAGTGATAAAGCATTATAGTCCGGTTGCTTGGTTTGCTACGCTATCACCTCCTTAACAGGACCAAGACGTTGGATTAAGTGTGAAAAATCACTTTCTTTGCAAACACCCCCGCACTTTGTGTGTGGGGGTTGAAGCCAAGGACTGCCATCTTTCAGGTTATATACACATATACATAAGCGGCGGACGGGAGTAGTTTACTACTTGAGCACACAAGTATAAAAAGCTCTTATATTATATTGAAACATTGTTTTCACAAATCATACATGTCATTTAAACATAATATCCTTGAGCACCTTTGTGTCTCTATTAAGCGGCGCAGCAGGACTTCTTCAAAGTAGTGCTCGGCAGGTACTCGGCTTCTGTCCGAATCTCGGGATGCAACGTCGGTGGCCTTCATCTCTGCCCAGTATGTCTTGACATCGGCCAGAGCCATCCGCGCTCCCTCAATACACGTCGTTCGCTTCATTGCGTCGATACACGGTACCGCACCAAGGAACTGCTGCACTAAACCAAAATAGCTCTTCGGCTGGGGTCCGCCCGGCCACAATTGAGTCAAGACATGCTTCATGGCAAATCCGGACAGTCGATTCCGCTCGGCCCATCTGGCCAACCGATCGGTCAGTGGCAGAGGACGCTCCGGACTATGGAATTGCGACCAATATAGCTCCTCCCTTCATGCCCCTTCCGCCCCGGAAGTGCTCAACAGCGTCCGCGATGCTTTCGCCGCCAAGTCGAGATAAGCATCCTCCGAACTCCACAACTTATCCAGCGAGCATACTTTGGATCCGTATATTTCCTCCATGGCGAAGCGGTTTTCTAGCCGCAATTGCCCGGCTGACTCAGCTCCTCCTTGGCAGCTCTCAAAGCCGGTGGGCATTCTTGGATTCGGCGGCGGCCTTTTCAGCCCTCTTGTTCCGCTTCGTTCTTTTCAAGAACCTCGCAGCGATCGGCAGTATTCCTCAACTTTACGGCCGTATCGGCCATTTCCTCTTTAACTTGGCGATGAGCAGCCCGTTCGGCTTCTAGCTCTTCGACCGCCTTTAAAGCGGCCGCATTACTATTCCTGGCTTGCTCTTTCGCTCGGGCGAGCTCCGCCCGTAGCTCCTCCACAGCAGCGGCACCATCTGCATTAAGCATACGAATAGTGAGACATGGGCGTCAAGCTCCCTTACCAGGTGTCCGCATAGAAGTCGCATACCTTGTGACTCGTCAAACCGTTTGTTGACCAGCGCGATGTCTGCATCCGCCTCGTCAAGTTGCCGCTTTAGTTCGGCATATTCATCAGTCCGGCTGGCCACCGGAAGCCCCGCCACCTGTTTAGGAGTTGCGATATGTTATAACTGAGAATTTGATCCTCGGCACGTTGTCAATTTTGACAACATACCGAGTCTCAGGGGCTACTATCTATACAGGGCGCATCTTATATGCATAACTGTCATAAGGTACATCATTTTGCGTACCTCAAACCCGTCGATAAGCTTCGGCGGCTTCATGCAAACCGCTCTCCGTGGATGCAATTCTTTCAATCACCGTACCCATTAGAAACACGGTGATCTTACGAATAACCGCTTCGCCCGAGCAGATCCTTGACTCCTCCGACCGCACACCACTTGGCGCGGACCTTCCGGCCCGCGCCGGACTTGGGAACCCTCGCGGCGACACCTCGGGTCGTCCGCTTCACATGAGTCTGCGACAGGTGGGCGTTCGCTCTCCATCATCTCCGGAAGAAGATCCCCGAAGCGAGCTCTGCTGAGAAGGGCTGAGGTCCGAACTACAAGGTACAATTTCGGTTATCTTCATAAATAAAAACAGGGATGTTCCTTATCTACAAGACCCTTCTTTTTACTTACGGCTCGTTGGAGGCTGATCCCTTGAGGAAATAAATGCGGCTGGGTTACTTCCCGGTGCGGACTCTCCGACGAATTCCTTCCCTCTTTGAGGCCTTGACCTCTGGATCTTCGGCGGTCCTCTTCCTCCTCGAAAGACGGGACTTTTAATCCCTCCTTCCTGGATAGCCTCCTTCGTAGAGGCAGTTGCTTCCCCGCTCCCTCCTTCGCCTTCTTCAAAAGACGCGACCTTCAACATCTTGGTCAGCATGGGATCCGGCGTGGTCTCCGGGAGGGGGGCCGGACACCTTATTAACTTTGCCTTGGCTACCTACTCCATCTCAAGAAACGGCTCCTTTAAAGGGCATGTATATATGATAAATGAGTGAACAATTTGTCCGGTTACAGGACTACTTACTTGAGTATCGGGGCGTTTGCAGCTTAGTCATGCGTCCTCTGTCAGGTCCGGACACTTCTCTTGTGATTGAAGAACAGTTTATACATCTCCACAGGCGTCGTGCCCATAAAATTTTGGAGGCTCGTGGTCCCTCGGTTGAATTCCCACAGGCGGAGGCGGCGTTCTGAGGGCTGAAGGCGCGGATCAACATAACCTGTGCCACTGCAATCAGATTGATCTACCACTCTTGGAAGTCTCGAATCGGACCTGCAGCGAGGAGCGTCCTTGGGCGGCCCCAGTCGAGCCCCTTGTTGACCCATGGCGCCAGCCATTGTGGTGGACTGGCGGAAGCGGGGACCGTCACCCATTTGGTGCCCGGGAGCGGTGATATAAAACCACTCCCGTTGCCACAAACCAAGCTCCTCTTGAAAAGAGCCCTCGGGCCATGGAGCATCAACACATTTTCTTATGACCGCCCCTCCGCACTCTTCTTGTTGCCCCCCGGTCATCTTTGGCTCCACCTTGAAGGTCTTGAGCCACAATCCAAAGTGGGGGGTGATATGGAGGAAGGCCTCACATACGACAATGAATGACGAGATATGGAGGATGGACTCCGGATTCAAGTCATGGAAATCCAGCCCATAATAAAACATGAGCCCCGCACAAAGGGATCCGTCGGAAGCCTAAACCCGAAGGAAGTGAGACCACGAACACCACGTTCTCGCCGGGCTCGGAGTGGGAATGACCTGCCTGGAGCAGGTAGCCTATCGAGATCTCGCCGGTTAGATACCTCGCGTCTCAGCTTTAGCACATCTTCTTACGTGGCGGAGGAAGACATCCATCGGCCGTCTTTGGTCGAGCGGACATCGTCGAAGGTCGAGCGCCTAAATCTGAAGCTTTGGGTCTTGGAACTCGAAGCAGGGCGAACTTGATGGAGGTGTAAAAGAGGAGGGCCTTGGTCTCATTATAAAGAGGTTGAATACCAAGAGCCCACCACAGTGGTCGATTAGGACTCACCTTTGATAGGGGGCGTGCCAGCGAACGCGGTTGGGTTACCATGTCGTATTGATGAGAATCCCGGAATAAGGGGCACGATCTATGCTTTGATAAGGCGTGCCAAGGAAACCGCTACTCGCTAAGCGTTAAGGTGGAGCAGTAAAAAGCGATTCATATAAAGGCCTGGCCATGGTGTGATGTCACGCCCGCGGAATACGTCGGCGATCTGTGCAAAAGTTATTCTCTCTACGGTGGTATGTGGAACTTGTTTTGCGAGCGGACACTATCCTTGTGTTCAAAACCTTCTATGAAGTATTCAGAGGAGGAACCCGCCTCATAATGCGAAGACAATCAGCGCGCGGACTCATCGTCATTGAAGCCTGGTTCGAGGGCTCTTGAATGAGTCCGGACTAGGGGTGTCCGGATAGCGGACTATCGTCACGACCGGACTCCAAGACTATGAAGATACAAGATTGAAGACTTCGTCCCATGTCCGGATGGGACTTTCCTTGGCGTGGAAGGCAAGCTTGGCGATACGGATATGTAGATCTCCTGCTATTGTAACCGACTCTATGTAACCCTAACCTATCCGGTGTCTATATAAACCGGAGGGTTTTAGTCCGTAGGACGAACAACAATCATACCATAGGCTAGCTTCTAGGGTTTAGCCTCCTTGATCTCGTGGTAGATCCACTCTTGTACTACCCATATCATCAGTATTAATCAAGCAGGAGTAGGGTATTACCTCCATCGAGAGGGCCCGAACCTGGGTAAAAACATCATGTCCCTTGTCTCCTATTACCATCCGCCTAGACGCACAGTTCGGGACCCCCTACCCGAGATCCGCCGGTTTTGACACCGACATCGGGCATTGAGCCGTGCTCAATCTCACAACTTGCAATACAGGCAAGAACCCCTTCTTGGACTGATCCACATTGAACTTCTTCAATATCTTGTCAAGGTATGTGCTTTGTGAAAGACCAATAAGGTGTCTCGATCTATCTCTACAGATCTTGATGCCTAATATGTAAGCAGCTTCTCCAAGGTCCTTCATTGAAAACATTTATTCAAGTAGGCCTTTACGCTTTCAAAAAGTTCTATATCATTTCCCATCAATAGTATGTCATCCACATATAATATGAGAAATGCTATGAAGCTCCCACTCACTTTCTTGTAGACACAGGCTTCTCCATAAGTCTGCATAAACCCAAACGCTTTGATCATTTCATTAAAGCGAATGTTCCAACTCCGAGATGCTTGAACCAGCCCATAGATGGAGCGCTAGAGCTTGCATACCTAGTCAGCATTCTTAGGATCGACAAAACCTTCCGGCTGCATCATATACAATTCTTCCTTAAGGAAGCCGTCAAGGAATGCCATTTTGACGTCCATTTTCCATATCTCATAATCATAGAATGCGGCAATTGCTAACATGATTCAGACGGACTTCAGCTTCGCTACGGGTGAGAAGGTCTCATTGTAGTCAACCCCTTGAACTTGTCGATAACCCTTAGCGACACGTCGAGCCTTATAGACGGTCACATTACCATCCGCGTCAGTCTTCTTCTTAAAGATCCACTTATTCTCTATGGCTTGCCGATCATCAGGCAAGTCTGTCAAAGTCCATACTTTTGTTTTCATACATGAATCCTATCTCGGATTTCATGGCTTCAAGCCATTTATTGGAATTCGGGCCCGCCATCGCTTCTCCATAGTTCGAAGGTTCACCGTTGTCTAACAACATGATTTCCAGAACAGGATTGCCGTACCACTCCGGTGCGGAACGTGTCCTTGTGGACCTACGAAGTTCAGTAGCAACTTGATCCAAAGTTTCATGATCATCATCATTAACTTCCTCTCTAGTTGGTGCAGGCACCACATAAACATTTTCTTGAGCTACGCTACTCTCCGGTTCAAGAGGTTGTACTTCATCAAGTTCTACTTTCCTCCCACTTACTTCTTTCGAGAGAAACTCTTTCTCCAGAAAGGATCCATTCTTGGCAACAAAGATCTTGCCTTCGGATCTGAGGTAGAAGGTATACCCAATAGTTTCCTTAGGGTATCCTATGAAGATGCATTTTTCCGACTTGGGTTCGAGCTTTTCAGGTTGATGTTTCTTGACATAAGCATCGCATCCCCAAACTTTTAGAAACGACAGCTTAGGTTTCTTCCCAAACCATAATTCATACGGTGTCGTCTCAACAGATTTCGACGGAGCCCTATTTAAAGTGAATGCGGCAGTCTCTAAAGCATAGCCCCAAAATGATAGCGGTAGATCGGTAAGAGACATCATAGATTGCACCATACCCAATAGAATGCAATTACGATGTTCGGACACACCATTATGCTGAGATGTTCCAGGCGGCGTGAGTTGTGAAACAATTCCACATTTCCTTAAATGCATTCCAAACTCATGACTCAAGTATTCTCCTCCACGATCTGATCGTAAGAATTTTGTTTTCCTGTCATGTTGATTCTCTACCTCGCTCTGAAATTCCTTGAACTTTTCAAAGGTCTCAGACTTGTGTTTCATTTGGACATACCCATATCTACTTAAGTCATTAGTGAGGGTGAGAACATAAAGACAGCCACCGCGAGCCTCAACGCTCATTGGACCGCACACATCAGTATGTATGATTTCCAACAAGTTGGTTGCTCACTCCATTGTTCCAGAGAACGTAGTCTTGGTCATTTTGCCCATGAGGCATGGTTCGCACGTGTCAAATGATTCATAATCAAGAGACTCCAGAAGTCCATCTGCATGGAGTTTCTTCATGTGTTTGACACCAATGTGACCAAGGCAGCAGTGCCACAAGTATGTGGGACTATCATTATCAACCTTACATCTTTTGGCATTCACACTATGAATATGTGTAACATCACGTTCAAGATTAAATAAAAATAAACCATTGACCAGCGGGGCATGACCATAAAACATATCTCTCATATAAATAGAACAACCATTATTCTTGGATTTAAATGAGTAGCCATCTCGCATTAAACGAGATCCATATACAATGTTCATGCTAAAAGCCAGTACTAAATAACAATTATTGAGGTTTAAAACTAATCCTGAAAGTAGATGTAGAGGTAGCGTGCCGACGGCGATCACATCGACCTTGGAACCATTCCCGACGCGCATCGTCACCTCGTCCTTCGCCAGTCTCCGCTTATTCCGCCGCTCCTTTTTTGAATTACAAATATGAGCAACTGCACTGGTATCAAATACCCAGGAGCTACTATGAGTGCTGGTAAGGTACACATCAATAACATGTATATCATATATACCTTTGGCGTTGCCGGCCTTCTTATCCGCTAAGTACTTGGGGCAGTTCTGTTTCCAGTGACCATTTCCCTTGCAATAAAAGCACTGGGTCTTAGGTTTGGGTCCATTCTTTGGCTTCTTCCCGGCAACTGAATTACCGGGCGCGGCAACTACCTTGATGTCCTTCTTGAAGTTCTTCTTACCCTTGCCTTTCTTGAAACTAGTGGTCTTATTCACCATCAACACTTGATGTTCCTTTTTGATTTCCACCTCCGCTGATTTCAGCATTGAATATAACTCAGGAATGGACTTCTCCATCCCTTGCATATTGTAGTTCATCACAAAGCTCTTGTAGCTAGGTGTAAGCGACTGGAGGATCCTGTCAATGACCGAGTCATCTAGAAGATTAACTCCCAGCTAAGACAAGCAGTTGTGCAACCCAGACATCTTGAGTATATGCTCGCTGACAGAATTGTTTTCCTCCATCTTACAACTGTAGAACTTGTCGGAGACTTCATATCTCTCGACCCGGGCATGAGCTTGGAAAACCATTTTCAGCTCTTGGAACATCTCATATGCTCCGTGTTGTTCAAAACGCTTTTGGAGCCCCGGTTCTAAGCTGTAAAGCATGCCGCACTGAACCAGGGAGTAATCATCACTATGTGACTGCCAGGCGTTCATAACGTCTTGAGTTGCTGGGAAAATGGGTGCGTGTAGGACCTTGAAGTATGTCTAGAGGGGGGGTGATTAGACTACTTGACCAATAAAAACTTAACCTTTTCCCAATTTTAGAGTTTGGCAGATTTTAGCTATTTTAGGACAAGTCAAGCAATCATCACACAATTCAAGCAAGCATGCAAAGAGTGTATAGGTAGCGGAAATTAAAGCATGCAACTTGCAAGAAAGTAAAGGGAAGGGTTTGGAGGATTCAAGCGCAATTGGAACACGGATGTTTTTGGCGTGGTTCCGATGGGTGGTGCTATCGTACATCCACGTTGATGGAGACTTCAACCCATGAAGGGTAGCAGGCTGCATTGAGTCCACGGAGGGCTCCACCCACGAAGGGTCCACGAAGAAGCAACCTTGTCTATCCCACCATGGCCGTCGCCCACGAAGGACTTGCCTCACTAGTGGTAGATCTTCACGAAGTAGGCGATCTCCTTGCCCTTACAAACTCCTTGCTTCAACTCCAAAATCTTGTCGGAGGCTCCCAAGTGACACCTAGCCAATCTAGGAGACACCACTCTCCAAGAAGTAACAAATGGTGCGTTGATGATGAACTCCTTGCTCTTGTGCTTCAAATGATAGTCTCCCCAACACTCAACTCTCTCTCACAGGATTTGGATTTGGTGGAAAGAATATTTGAGTGGAAAGCAACTTGGGGAAGGCTAGAGATCAAGATTCATATGGTAGGAATGGAATATCTTGGCCTCAACACATGAGTAGGTGGTTCTCTCTCAGAAATGGTAAGTTGGAAGTGTAGGTTCGTTTTGATGGCTCTCTCCACGAATGAAGAGGAGGTGGAGGGGTATATATAGCCTCCACACAAAATCTAACCGTTACACACAATTTACCAAACTCGGTGGGACCGAATCGTTAAACTCGGTCGGACCGATTTAGTAAACCTAGTGACCGTTAGTGATTTTCGGTGGGACTGACATGCAGCTCGGTGAGGCCAATTCGGTTAGGGTTAGGGCATAACTTAATCTCGGTGAGACCGATTACACAAACTCGGTGAGACCGATTTGGTAATAAGCTTTCCAGATAGTTGGTCCGGTAAACTCGGTGGGACCGATTTGCTCTTTTCGGTGAGACCGAAATGTTACAAAAAGGAAAGAGAGTTTACATTGCAATCTCGGTGGGACCGATCGCTCGCTTCGGTTAGACCGAAATGTTACGAAGGGAAACAGAGAGATTGCAACCCCATCTCGGTGAGACCGAGATCCCTATCGGTAAGACTGATTTGCTTAGGGTTTGTGGCAGTGGCTATGACTTTTGGAATCGGTGGCGCCGGATAGAATGAATCGGTGTGACCGATTTTGGCTTTAGGTTTAGGTCATTTGTGGATGTGGGAAAGTAGTTTAGGGTTTTGGAGCATATCACTAAGCACATGAAGCAAGAGGCACATTACGCAACACATCATCCCTTCTTGATAGTATTGGCTTTTCCTGTAGACTCAATGTGATCTTGGATCACTAAAATGTAAAATGAAGAGTCTTGAGGTTTTGAGCTTGAGCCAATCCTTTGTCCTTAGTATTTTGAGGGATCCACTTTCATCATCCATGCCATGCCATTCATTGAGCTTTCCTGAAACAATAGTCTTGGAATAGCATTAGCTCAATGAGCTATATGTTGTTATGAATTACCAAAACCACCTAGGGATAGTTGCACTTTCAATCTCCCCTTTTGGTAATTGATGACAACATATAGATCAAAGCTTCGACAAATGATAATAAAATTTAAATAACATCGTAAGCTTTGAGAAGTATGTGATAAGCAAGAGCTCCCCTAAATTTGTGCATAGTTTTAGATTTTCTTTGGACTGCAAATGCACAATGAATTAGGCTCATGGGTTACTCTTCCATGTCACATACATCTTGGTGGAGCGCTCAAAATAATAAACAATGAATACATGCACTCATCACCAAGCATAGTGAGTGATCACATAAGATAGATAGGATAATATCAAGCATGCATAAGTGTAGCTTATGATCAAACACCTGATCATCAATGTCTCACAAGCATAGTATCTCAACCAAAAGCAAACAAAGATTGAAAAACCACCAAATAAAGCAAGAGAGAACAAAAGCAACTCTCTCTCTCTCTCGAAGCCTATGATCTATACATTTTCTCCCCTTTGGCAACAAGTTACCAAAAGTTCATAGAAAATGCATAGTGCTAGATCGACTCTCGGGCTTGATCTTACGGTGGTGGTGTAGAGATGGCTCCTTGGATGAAGTCTTGATTGAAGTGGATGGAGCTGGAGGAGTTGGTCTTTGGAGCTGGTTGCCTTTGGAACTGTAGGGGCGGTGGCTGGTGATGAAGTTGTTGCTCTAGTGTCTGTCACTGGCACTGCAACTGACCTCTGGGCTCTGGGCACTCTGGCAAACACATTGGTGGTAGTCTTGCCCTTCCTCTCCTGCATGTCATCCTGCAGCTGCTCCACAACTGACTGAATCTCAGTTACCTTGACATCTAGATCATAGAATTTTTGTTCCATGATTCTTTCCAGGCTCTCCTGGTTTTGAGTTAGGGTGGCCAACCCCTTCTCAATCCTCAGAGATGATGCTATCAAGTAACCAAGATGCTCCTGTTTGGTTTTCAAGAAATATTCAGATGCCTCCTCTTGAGTTGGAATCTTGGCAGCCTTCTCCCTCTTTGCGTTCTCCTTCTTCTCCTGAACTTGAACTGATTGTGGATCATCTTCATTCATGACAACCTCATTGTCCTCAAAGTCTGGATAAAGTGGAAAGTGTTCCTTATCCAACTGATATTTTCCTGTGCCCATCTTTGAGTTTATCAATTCTTGAATCTGAGGTGCATATCCACAGCTCCTCTTCTGATCTGCTGCAGTCCTCTTGATTGTTTCAATGATCAGGCTCATGACTTTGAACTTCTGTGTGTCACATCCCCAGTTCTGGTAATGCTTAGTGCTTGCATTAGAGTGATGCATCATGTTTAAATTTCAATGAATTTGAAATGGGGATTTGTGAAACCCTCAGAATCATTTCTGGAAATGACCCAAATAAAAAAATGCTCCAAAAAGGTCCAAGAAAATGTTCATGTTGTTCTCTAAAAATATTGGACAGAGATGAAAATCGAACCAGTATTTTTAGGAGCTCATAAGTATTTATTTTGGGCATTTTTTAATCCGATAATTATTTGCATTGGATATATATATATATATATATATATATATATATATATATATATATATATATATATATATATATATATATATATATATATATATATATAAAATATGTCCAAAAATTATGCGATTATTGAGGAGCTCTCGAATAATGCCACTAGCCCCTACAAAAATTGGCATAAGAAAATAAAATGGTTAAGTATTTTTATTAACCAAACAAATGTTAGAAAATTAGGAGAGAAAAATAAAAGGGAGAAGAGATTTACCTGGCGCTTACCTCCCTGCGCAGCCCGTTCTGTCTTGGCGGCTGGCCCCAGCTTGGCCAGCCAGCCCACCGCCACCGCACCGTCCTCCACCTCATGCCGGTGGGAGGCGTGTGCCCGGCCTTGCAGCAGCTCCAGCCACCACGCACCTGCCTGCGTGTCCTCCTCCTCGTCGCATGGATGCCCAGCCAGACGCCACGCCACCCGTGCCTCTCTCTCTCTCTCAAAGGCCTACCCTCCTCTCTCGCCCTTCCACATGACGCTTGCGGCTGCCCGCCCGTCCACCATTCGCGCAGCCACCGAGCCTCCCCGTCCTCTGCCTGTGTCCAGAAGCTCCGCCGAATCGCCATAGACCTCTCGACGACCCACACAAGCCGGGACGCCCTGCAGAGCTGCCCTCGACGTCGTGTTCCTCGTCGGCGCCGCAGAGCGCCGCCATCAAATCCGACGCCGTCCGACCTCCCCCGAGCCCACTGAGACGCGTTCTGCAACCGATGTGAGCTCACGGACCGACTCCCCCTCCTCTCCTGCTCGCGTTTTTGCTTTAGCTCCATTCCCCACCTCCGCCGAAGCTCGCCGCCGCCATGGCCGACGAGCTCCATGCTCCTGAGCTCTTCCGCTCGCCCGAGCATCACCAGCGTGCTCTCCGCGCTCCTGCGAACCTGCAGCACCCAGGGTTCGCCCTGTCGTGCCCTGTAGCGCCATTTCCCCCTTTGCCCGAGCTCCGGCGCCGCTCCGCTTAACGCCGCCGTCGCCTCAAGCCATCTCCGGCAGCCCCGCAGCCACCACCCGATGCGCCTCATCGCGCTGTAGCCTTAGAGTCCAACCCCGCCTCCTCTCGTCGCTGGAGTCGCCGGGACGAGCGACGCCGCCAGCGTCATGTGTCACCAGGACTAACGCCGACGTGGTGACATTAGATTAGGGACTAATTAACGTATTAGTTAACACTAGTCACGGACAGAGGGTCCCAGTTTATTAGTTTACTGGTTAACCAAAATAATTAGGCTAATTAGCAAAACCAGTGGACCCATGCGCCAGAGTTGACTTGCCGGCGTGGTATTGACCCGACCCACCTGTCGCTGACACAAACAACGCTGGGTCAGCGACGGTGGACCCCTTGGTCGAGGTTTGACCGGGGCAGCCTGTTGACCCTGCTGAGGTCAGCATGGCGCCATCTTGGCGCAATATTCCTCTTCTGGAATTTAGTTTATTTTCTAAATATTCAGGAAATTCCAGAAAATGATCTAAACTTCTAAAATTCATAGAAATTCAACCGTAACTCCAAATCAAATAATTTATATATGAAAAATTATCACAAAAATCCAATCTATCCATCTGTACCATTTTCATGCATGTTTCATCAAGTTAACCTCACTGAATAGGATGAATCATGATTAGGGTAATTTATGAACTAGCATTTGGAGTTGGAGTTTAACCTTGTTTGAATTCCACTTCAATTAACTTGGCTTACTGCTGCATTAGCTCAAAACACCAGCATATTGCCATGTCATTATCATGCATCATATTTTTGCATCGCATTGATTGTGTTCTTTCTTGTTTGCCGGTAATTGTCCCCTCTCGGTAGACGACATACCGACGATGAATTCGATGACACTGATGAAGAACTATATTATCTTGAAGTGCGAGCATAAAACCCCTTGTTCATTCGATATAATCCCACTCTCTCGCTCCTGCTCTATTTTACTGCATTAGGACAACAACGACTCATGTGTTACTTGCTGCGGTAGCTGAACCCCTTTATCCTCTGCATGACCTGTCATTCCACAAATTAGATGAAACCCACTAGCATGAGTAGGAGTTGTTTGAGCCATGTTGTGCCTACTCATTCATGCTTGTTTGTCATGCACTGCTCTGCTTAGAGTTGAGTCAGTCTGATTCATCGAGGATGAATCGGAGGTGTGTGAACATGTCCTCACTGTGTGAGCTAAGTGTGTGAACACGATTTGGTAAAGGTAGCGGTGAGAGGCCATGTAGGAGTACATGGTGGGTTGTCTCATTGAAACCGTCCTCAGGAACTGAGTTCTGTGTTTGTGATCCATGAACAGTTACTACCACACATTGGGATCCTTAATTGACTCTCTCGGCTTCTTAACCACCCTTGTCCTCTGTCCAGGAGTTGCAATTAGTTTCTGGTGTTTGTAGGATATGTGTTGGAGGCCATGCGTAGCACTGACCCTAGGGGTGGGCTATGATGTTGTAGATACACCGTGGCCCGGTGTACCGATTCGCCCGTTTGGTGTCTCGGGAACCCTGCACACATCGTTCGGGGCCGTTAGTGGAAACCTCGGCGGACTCCTGCGGATGGAACCGAATAGGCGATAAACTGGACTAGGGACTTGTGTGTTTAGGTAGGCCGTGGCCGACACCCACGTTGGGCTTCCGCTTGAAGGTTGCCGAGTGCATGTCGTGTAAACGGCGGTAAGTGGTGAGAGCGTGTGTGAAGAAGTACACCCTGCGGGGTTAATATGATCTATTGAATAGCCGTGTCCATGAAAAGGACTTACGGGTTGCCTATATCAGTTCATAGACAAGTGAAATTGCATACTCTAAAATGCGCAAGATAAGCGTGTGTGCTATGGATGGCGTTCTCGTAGGGAGACGGGAACGGGTCCATAGTGGTGTATTGAATGGTGAATGTGTGGACTCGTGTGCGCCACCTCAAAAGAGTTACTTGCAGTCGTAGTTCAGGATAGCCACCGAGTCAAAGTTGGCTTGCTGCAGTTAAACTCCACCACCCCCTTTGTTGATAATGATGCATATGTAGTTAGTTCTTATGTAAGTCTTGCTGAGTACATTTGTACTCACATTTGCTTATTTTATGTTTTGCAGAGAGACGTCAGTCTCGCTAGTAATACCGCTTGGACTTCGACGTTTAGCTTGTTACCTCAGCTACGATCTTGTGCCCTCGGCAGGATCTAGTAAATAGTCAGGCTTCTCAGCCTTTTTCATTTGTAGATGTTTGTACTCAGACATGTTAAGCTTCCGCTTGTGCTTTGACTTGTATGCTCTGAGTGTTGGGTCATGAGACCCATGTTTGTAATATCTCACTCCTCGGAGCCTAATGAATAAATATTTGAGTCGTAGAGTTATGTTGTGATGCCATGTTGTATTTACACATATTGAGCATATTGTGTGTATATTTGAAATGCTTGGTATGTGTGGGATCCGACAATCTAGTTGTTTATCCTTGGCAGCCTCTCATATGGGGAAATGTAGTCTCGTGCTTCTGGCGATAGTAGTCCGCTTCTGCCCGGTTCACCGAGTCCTGCTAGCCCAACACTACTGCTTTGGACACTTGGTGGCGGCATGTGTTTCACTTCGTTCCTATGCATGTCCCTTGAAATGTCACGCGGTGATATTCGAGTCCTGCCTAGCCTGCTACAGCCGGGATACGGAGTCCTGTTAGCCAGTGCTACAGCCCGAATTCATACGTTGATGACCGACATGCTCGATGTGATTCATGTATGCCTGTCCCCATGGGTTAGCGCCGCTTTGGGTTCCACGACGCCATGTCGGCCGGGTTCTCTGTCATATGGATGCTAGCGACACTATCATATCGTGAGCCAAAAGGCATAAACGGTCCCGTGCCATGGTAAGGCGACACCGGTAGGAATACCGTGCGTGAGGCGCAAAGTGATATGAGGTGTTACCGGCTAGATCGATGTGACTTGGAATCGGGGTCCCGACAGCGTTGGTATCGAGCTTTGACTGCTGTAGGATTACCAAGCCAAACCGGTCAAAGTTGTGTCTAGAAATGCTTTAGTTATGTCGAGGAATTGATTGTGGAAGGAGCGTAAGGCTCTTTTACTCCTTATACCTCATGGCCTTCTCGATCAGGTCATCCTCTTCTCTTCTCGGGATTAAGAACTAGGTTTCTCATCTATCTATCGAGGATGACGTGTTACTAATCCATAGACCTTTAAGATTGTTGGTTTTAATCCCCAGTTCAGTTCCTACTATTTCTGTATGATAACTGTTGATCTCGGAACCTTGATATTGTGATGTTGAGTGGTTATGCCACCATTTTTGCAGGATGTCTCAAATCATTTTGAGCATTTATAGCCGTTATACTGTCTGAGTCATCCCATGTCTCTAAATAGTCTGATGCATTTGCAAATCCTTTCTTTCCGTTCCCGATGTCCTTTTTGGTCAGAATAAGCACACTAATTGGTAAGTTGAGGTACTTTGTTGCCTCGGCATAGATGTTGGAGCTATTATTATGACCCTAGGTGTTTAGGAAGTCACCTAGTAATTTAGCAATGCTTGTGTTCCCAGTGTGATGATTCTGGCCATCATTCTCGAAAGCATCCCGTGATGTTATTAGTTAGTAGGCATTCTATTCCTGGGTTCTTGAACCCGAGATTCACCCTACTTACTTCATGTTGATAGTAATTGCTAGCTCCTTTAGGATATTAGTAACCTTTGCATTAGTTCTCGAGGTCCGTGGTATTTCCTTCTTCCAAATGCTATGAACCGCTTATGGCAGAAGTTCCTCGCTGAACTAAAGGATCACAATCAGAGTACTCTTGAGGAGTTCTCCATTCATAATTGTGAATCTGCTAGTTCTACCCTTTTCTGCATGGGTTATCCGGAAGAAATGTTGAGCTTCGCTCGACATACTAATCTATGCATCCACAACTCAGAAAGTTATATGTTCCTCGAGTTGTTCCTCCTTAGTTGTATTCTGACCCCCGTCTGTCAATTGATAGTCAGGAATAGTCGTGCATTCGTCATCGATGCCTATTATTCTTGTGGTCTGTCAAGCCATTCTATTCGGGAATGACTTGGAGAAACAAACTCCAGTACCTTGTCCATTTCGAGGATTGGGTCAAAGTAGTTGTATTCCGCAGATTAAAATGCCAATCCAGCTTTGATTCTGCTCTACCTTGGACTGTTACCATCTTTATGTCAGGAACATCATGAGAATTGCACCTTCTCTTATGAATTCTTGTCGTAGTGATACTTCTCGCCATCATTGTTCATTCCTCGGTGTCGTGTTGTCGCAACCGGAATGCCGACAAGTGAATAGTGATGTGTGAAATCAATACTCCTAGCAACAAGTTGCCTGGTAGTAATTGGACAGTATCATCATTCTTAGCGTGTTGGTTATCAAATCATCATCCTAAGATTGATCGTGCTACCTAGTCCTTACTTCTTGTGCACCCTTCGAGCAATGAGTTAGGATTATTCAATCTCTTGCTTATTTGATCATATCGTCTTGCCCTGAAAAGTAAGATTGTTCTCGAGCTTAATAACGTATCGGTGGTTCGTGACTTTCCAAATATCTTCTTGGAAGTGCCACCAGGTTGTCGCCTGACCGCTGTGTTAAGTTCGTGATCAAGTTGGTTTCTTGTAAACCACCCCTTCTCCAAGAATCTGTGTTGCATACCCCTGAGCTGTTTGGTCAAGCTAAACAACAACTTGGAGAGTTGGAAGATGGAAGCTTGTCCGATTTAGTTCATCTAAGGGATATCCTTGTGTGTGTGTGTGTGTTGAAGAAAGATGATATCTCCATCGATTGGTCCTCGTGATCAGTTGTTGGATCTATTGCCTTGTCAAAACTTTGACTTGAGTATGGGCCATCGTCAAGTCAAATCAGAACCAACGGTGTTCGTAATGTTGTCTTACTCGTTGTTGATTCCTCGAGCATACACCATTACATCCTTTGGTCTGACCAATGCTATCACCGTGTTCACATGATGGTGGAAGTCCAGTGATATGGAAATTTTGATGAGTTGTTGTTGAGCCCATCAGCAGCATTTTTTCTCCCCCATGATTCATGTTGAACATCAACTTAGTGTTGGAAACTTGGTAAGAAATGCCTTCGTGTTCCGTTCATGAAGCTTATGCTTGGATGGAAGAAGTGACTTCCTTGAATTCATGTGCTTTAGGTGTAAGTTGCCGCCATGAATTTGAGAAAGGTTTGTTTTGTTTCCTTTGGAATCACCCCAAGTCCGTCATGCATTCGTGCGAGGTATTCTATGGTTTGGTAGATTAATTACCTCCACTCCATATGTGTCCCTAGCACACCAAGCCACTGATTGATTTGTTCAAGGAGAAGAAGTTCCTTCTTAAGACCGCGGCTTATACAAGGACTTCGATATCCTCGATGATGGTTCCCCACCTGGACTCGGTAGTGTTTTATTTGTGAGACTACTACGTGGTCATGCTTGTCTTGGACAGCGTGTTCACAGGTTTGTAGCAGAACCAGCTCATGTTT
This sequence comes from Aegilops longissima, assembly GCA_021605205.1. NCBI lineage: Eukaryota > Viridiplantae > Streptophyta > Magnoliopsida > Poales > Poaceae > Aegilops > Aegilops longissima. Next base: position 515,669,570 of record CM038679.1, read on the forward strand.
TGGAGCTTACTACCGTAGCTCATTTCCCGAGGATCTTGCAACACCTTCTCGTCGATTTGGTTGCGAACTTTCATTTATCTTCTAGACTCGATGAGTCTGGATTATTCTAACACCAATCGGATCTGAATCTCAGGCAGATATGATGGTTGGAACATTCCCAACAGTTGCATGTTGTTCCCAGCTCGCACCGCCATTGCGCCAATTTCCATGGGCTGCCCTCTCAGTAATTGTTGTCAAGGTTCATCTTTAAAGGTGGACTTACCATGGGTCCCATCCATTTCCGATGATAAGCAAGTCATCCATCGCGTTGTCTTCAACAAGGTAGCCCACATCATCCATTCTAGTCGGAATATGCCATTCTTCCGAGCTCCTTTAAGTGATCGATTGCGATTGCCTTAGGCTGGTATGAAGAGTTTCAATGATCTCCGAATCAAAAGTAATTCTTTTTGCCACTTAAGGGAATATTTCTGCGAGTCACCTTCTTAAAGATGTTCCGTTATGGTATCATGGCAACTCAACTCCTCGCTACGTTGACAACCGTTCATCATCTTTTTAAGTGTGGAATTGTGTCTGCGTAGTGAACCTCCGTCATCTTTCCACCCCATCCCTCTAGATGTATGCTTCGTGCCTCAGCCGAAGATATGTTTCTATGTCTCATCCGTGATTGATCCTAAATTGCTCGGACCTCAAGAAGACTGATTCTTCCAAAATCCTTCCTCTTCTCGTTGTCATGTTGGTTGTAGTTCTCAAAGCAAGACGTCGAGATCAAGGTGATGCAATGAGTCAATACCCTCGAGAAAGACATATGGATCGTGAAGACCGTGTTAGCTTGTGCCCCTCTGTCTTCTTACCTCACGTCTTGAATCTCGGGACGAGATTCTTGTTTAGTGGGGGTGAGTTGTCACATCCCCAGTTCTGGTAATGCTTAGTGCTTGCATTAGAGTGATGCATCATGTTTAAATTTCAATGAATTTGAAATGGGGATTTGTGAAACCCTCAGAATCATTTCTGGAAATGACCCAAATAAAAAAATGCTCCAAAAAGGTCCAAGAAAATATTCATGTTGTTCTCTAAAAATATTGGACAGAGATGAAAATCAAACCAGTATTTTTAGGAGCTCATAAGTATTTATTTTGGGCATTTTTTTAATCCGATAATTATTTGCATTGGATATATATATATATATATATATATATATATATATATATATAATATATATATAATATATGTCCAAAAATTATGCCAGTTATTGAGGAGCTCTGGAATAATGCCACTAGCCCCTACAAAAATTGGCATAAGAAAATAAAATGGTTAAGTATTTTTATTAACCAAACAAATGTCAGAAAATTAGGAGAGAAAAATAAAAGGGAGAAGAGATTTACCTGGCGCTTACCTCCCTGCGCAGCCCGTTCCTGTGCGGCCTGGCCGGCCCAGTTGGCCAGCCCAGCCCACTGGCCACCGCACCGTCCTCCACCTCATGCCAGTGGGAGAGGCGTGTGCCCGGCGCGCGCGGGCGCTCCGCGCGCCACGACACCTGCCTGCGTGTCCTCCTCCTCGTCGCCTGGATGCCCCGCGCGCCCGCGCCGCCCGCCCGCACCTCTCTCTCTCTCTCCGTGGCCTACCCTCCTCTCTCGCCCTTCCACATGAACGCCTGAGCTGCCTGCCATTGCCCGTCCACCATTCGCGCAGCCACCGAGCCTCCCGTCCTCTCGCTCAGTCCCAAGCTCCACCGAATCGCCATAGACCTCTCCGACGACCCACACAAGCCGGGACGCCCTGCAGAGCTGCCCTCGACGTCGTCTTCCTCGTCGGCGCCGCAGATCGCCGCTGTCAAATCCGACGCTGTCTGACCTCCCCCGAGCCCACTGAGACGCGTTCTGCAACCGATGTGAGCTCACGGACCGACTCCCCCTCCTCTCCTGCTCGCGTTTTTGCTTTAGCTCCGTTCCCCACCTCCGCCGAAGCTCGCCGCCGCCATGGCCGATGAGCTCCATGCTCCTGAGCTCTTCCGCTCGCCCGAGCATCACCAGCGTGCTTTCGCCAGCTCTCGCTAACTCGCAGCACCGTGGTTCGCCTGCCGTGCCCTATAGCGCCATTTCCCCCTTTGCCCGAGCTCCGGCGCCGCTCCGCTTGACGCCGCCATCGCCTCAGGCCATCTCCGGCAGCCCCGCAGCCACCACCCGATGCGCCTCGTCGCGCTGTAGCCTTAGAGTCCAACCCCGCCTCCTCTCGTTGCCGGAGTCGCCGGGACGAGCGACGCCGCCAGCGTCAGGTGTCACCATGGTTAACGCCCGACGTGGCTGACATTAGATTAGGGACTAATTAACCGTATTAGTTAACACTAGTCACTGACAGAGGGTCCCAGTTTATTAGTTTACTGGTTAACCAAAATAATTAGGCTAATTAGCAAAACCAGTGGACCCATGCGCCAGAGTTGACTTGCTGACGTGGCTGTTGACCCGACCCCACCTGTCAGTGACACAAACAACGCTGGGTCACTGACCGGTGGACCCCACTGGTCAGGTTTGACCCGGGGCAGCCCTGTTGACCCTGCTGAGGTCAGCATGGCGTCATGTTGACGCAATATTCCTTTTCTGGAATTTAGTTTATTTTCTAAATATTCAGGAAATTCCAGAAAATGATCTAAACTTCTAAAATTCATAGAAATTCAACCGTAACTCCAAATCAAATAATTTATATATGAAAAATTATCAAAAAAATCCAATCTATCCATCTGTACCATTTTCATGAATGTTTGATCAAGTTAACCTCACTGAATAGGATGAATCATGATTAGGGTAATTTATGAACTAGCATTTGGAGTTGGAGTTTAACCTTGTTTGAATTCCACTTCAATTAACTTGGCTTACTGCTGCATTAGCTCAAAACACCAGCATATTGCCATGTCATTATCATGCATCATATTGTTGCATCGCATTGATTGTGTTCTTTCTTGTTTGCCGGTAATTGTCCCCTCTTGGTAGACGACGTACCGACGATGAATTCGATGACACCGATGAAGAACTATATTATCTTCAGAAGTGCCAGGCACGCAAAACCCCCTTGTTCATTCTGATATAATCCCACTCTCTCGCTCCTGCTCTATTTTACTGCATTAGGACAACAACGACTCATGTGTTACTTGCTGCGGTAGCTGAACCCCTTATCCTCTGCATGACTGTCATTCCACAAGAATTAGATGAAACCCACTAGCATGAGTAGGAGTTGTTTGAGCCATGTTGTGCCTACTCATTCATGCTTGTTTGTCATGCCTGCTACTGCTTAGAGTTGAGTCAGTCTGATTCATCGAGGATGAATCGGAGGTGTGTGAACATGTCCTCACTGTGTGAGCTAAGTGTGTGAACACGATTTGGTAAAGGTAGCGGTGAGAGGCCATGTAGGAGTACATGGTGGGTTGTCTCATTGAAACCGTCCTCGAACTGAGTTACGTGTTTGTGATCCATGAACAGTTACTACCACACATTGGGATCCTTAATTGACTCTCTCGGCTTCTTAACCACCCTTGTCCTCTGTCCAGGAGTTGCAATAAGTTTCTGGTGTTTGTAGGATATGTGTTGGAGGCCATGCGTAGCACTGACCCTAGGGGTGGGCTATGATGCTGTAGATACACCGTGGCCCGGTGTACCGATTCGCCCGTTTGGTGTCTCGGGAACCCTGCACACATCGTTCGGGGCCGTTAGTGTAAACCTCGGCCGGACTCCCTGCGGATGGAACCCGAATAGGCGATAAACCTGGACTAGGGACTTGTGTGTTTAGGTAGGCCGTGGCCGACACCCACATTGGGCTTCCGCTTGAAGGTTGCCGAGTGCATGTCGTGTAAACGGCGGTAAGTGGTGAGAGCGTGTGTGAAGAAGTACACCCCTGCAGGGTTAATATGATCTATTCGAATAGCCGTGTCCTCGGAAAAGGACTTCTGGGTTGCCTATATCAGTTCGTAGACAAGTGAAAGTGGATACTCTAAAATGCGCAAGATAAGCATGAGTGCTATGGATGGCGTTCTCGTAGGGAGACGGGAGCGGGTCCATAGTGGTGTATTGAATGGTGAATATGTGGACTCATGTGCGCCACCTCAAAAGAGTTTCTTGCAGTCGTAGTTCAGGATAGCCACCGAGTCAAAGCTGGCTTGCTGCAGTTAAACTCCACCACCCCCTTTGTTGATAATGATGCATATGTAGTTAGTTCTTATATAAGTCTTGCTGAGTACATTTGTACTCACGTTTGCTTATTTTATGTTTTGCAGAGAGACGTCAGTCTGGCTAGTAATACCGCTTGGACTTCGACGTTTAGCTTGTTACCTCAGATACGATCTTGTGCCCTCGGCAGGATCTGGTAAATAGTCAGGCTTCTCAGCCTTTTTCATTTGTAGATGTCTGTACTCAGACATGTTAAGCTTCCGCTTGTGCTTTGACTTGTATGCTCGAGTGTTGGGTCATGAGACCCATGTTTGTAATATCTCGCTCCTCGGGCCTAATGAATAAATATTTGAGTCGTAGAGTTATGTTGTGATGCCATTTTGTATTTACACATATTGAGCATATTGTGTGTATGTTTGAAATGCTTGGTATGTGTGGGATCCGACAATCTAGTTGTTTATCCTTGGCAGCCTCTCATATGGGGAAATGTAGTCTCGTGCTTCTGGCGATAGTAGTCCGCTACAGCCCGGTTCACGGAGTCCTACTAGCCCAAAGACTACTGCTTTGGACACTTGGTGGCGGCATGTGTTTCACTTCGTTCCTATGTCTGTCCCTTCGGGAAATGTCACGCGGTGATATTCGAGTCCTGCCTAGCTCTGCTACAGCCCGGGATACCGGAGTCCTCATAGCCCAGTGCTACAGCCCGATTCATACGTTGATGACCGACATGCTCGATGTGATTCATGTATGCCTGTCCCCATGGGTTAAGCGCCGCTTTGGGTTCACGACTAGCCATGTCGGCCCGGTTCTCTGTCATATGGATGCTAGCGACACTATCATATCGTGAGCCAAAAGGCGCCAACGGTCCCGGGCCATGGTAAGGCAACACCCGTGGGAATACCGTGCGTGAGGCCGCAAAGTGATATGAGGTGTTACCAGCTAGATCGATGTGACTTGGAATCGGGGTCCTGACACTGTGGCACATCAAACACATGCAACATGTTGATGGCATGCCCTCTGGTCATGTTATGGTCACCAGACTTGGGCAACAAAGTGTGCCTCAGAATCCAATTTATGGTTGGCAACCCTGACAGCAGAAAGTGAACTGATCCAAACTTGTGAGTCTCTAATGCCTTGTCTGGAATTTCCTTGTACATGTGAGCCATTGAATTGTGACCCAACTTATTCTTTGCATAAATGTCTAGGTCATCCTCATTCTCCTTGGGGGCATTGATCGACTTGCCCATTCTTCAATAGTGGACTGTACCTTGTACCTTGAGACATCAAACTATTCTTCCATCTGGGTAAAAGTGTGTTGTGGAGTAGAACGCATGATAAGCTCATCATTCCAGTTGGTGAACTTCATCCAACAAAATCTGCAACTCCACAAGCAACAAAGCTGTCTTGCACTCCGTGATAGTGTTGTTCATTTTCCTTGATGAATTTCGATCAACCCACCTCATGTCACAGACTATGGGCTTCTTGTCCAACAGAATTGTTTCATAGAAGTCCTGTTGTTCCTTTGTGTGGAACCTGTAGTCAACAGCAGTTCTTCTTCTTGAAGCATATGGATCTTCCATTCTCCACAGTCTCAGCCCTGAATCCTTCCCGATTCTCATGTCCTCGACCACAGGATGGGCATTATTGTGGTCAGTATCTTGGGCTTGAGCTTTCTTAGAACCTGTCCTTCTTCTTACGAATCTTGACAACATTGGGCACTTTGGGGCCTTGTTCTTCTCAAAGAGTGGAATACTCCTGGTATTCCTCTTTGGAACTTGCTTGGCCTTGGAGGCAGCTTTGGGTGTTTCCTTGGGCTTGGATGTTGCACCCCGATCTGATTGCATCTCCCATAAACTTAGCTGCCTTTGGAGCTGGTGCAACAAGCTCTTCCTCTTCCATCATGGAAGGTTGACCAACAATTTTGGCCATGGTCTTCTTGACCCTTTCCTTCCTCTTCTTTCCTTCAAAGAATGGCTCTTTGGGATCAGGCCTTTTAAGCAGTTGAGTTGATGCTCGGCCTTGGATGTTGGTTGTCTTCCTGCAGGCCTTTTGGTCTTCATGCACGGCTTTGTATTCTTTGTTGAGCCATATTCCTTCTTGAGCACCTCTTTCTTGGAAGTAGCCTCATCTTCCTCGACTTTGTAATCTTCATCCTCTAAATCTGAAGTTCTTTTCCTCCTTTGCCTAGTTGCAGCCTTAGGCAAATTGCTAGAGTACTTCTGCTCCCTTCATCTGAAGTTGAGGGTCTAGTGCCCTCACTCAAGTCCATCTGCTCTTGACTGTTCGGCTGTCACTTTGATCGGACATCTTGCAAAAAGCTGATCACTGACCACGTGAAGAGTTATAGATGAGATAGAAAAGATGAGCATCACAAAATGCAGAGGTTTTGCAAAGAATGACTCAAAAGTTCAGTCTTAGTTTTCCACAGAAAGCATTTCGGATCCACCAATTTTCAAACTCGGTGATACCAAGCAGTTTTGCAACCTAAACCGATGATCTCGATTGGACCGAGTTTCAGTTCGGTGGTACCGAGACTGCTAGGGTTTCACAGAATCCTCAAATCGGTTGCACCGATTAGTAATTCTCGGTCGACCGAGAGTCACTAGTGCAATGGCATAAGCCAATCGGTGAGACCGAGTTTTTCAACTCGGTGGGTCCGAGATGGTTTCGGCGGAAACCTAACCCTAAAAATTTGAATCACATCTAATCTATGAACTACTTTGGCTGGATAGAAGAGTTTCAATCGTGGCAAGAATCAATATGAAAACAATGTGCCAGGAATCAGACGTGGATAGCACAAAGATTAAGTCCATACCCTAACTTGGCGGTGGACTTGCTACGGCGGCGACGGCGGGGACGAAATCCGTTGACGGCGGCAGAGACCAGCGACAGGAGGCTGTTGGTGACGAGGAGACGATCCGGAGACCACGATGGCAGAGCGAGCTGTTGCGCGGGCGAAGGGTTTCAGAGAAATTTCCAAAATTTTGCCCGTGGCTATATATATAGCTCGACCCTGTCGGTGTGACCGAGTGGAACAACTCGGTGGCACCGAGATGCATAACGTGTTCAGATTCTGACAAATCGGTGAGACCGAAAGTTCAAATCGGTTGCACCGAGATTGAAAACTCAGATCAACTTGATGATCTCGGTAGGACCGAAATGGAAGGATCGGTCGGACCGAGAATCACTAAGAGGTTTTGGAAGTTTAAGTCTATGACGAATCGGGACTCGAAGTGCTCCTCACACGAGTGGTTCGAATCTGACTTGATCAAATTTTGTGATGTAGCAGGAATAGAGTTTGAGACGAGAAAAGCATAGATAGCTAAAGAAGGTTCTTAGGCATTCTTGTCCATCCACTTGGCACAAAGAAAAGAATCCAAACAAACAAAACAACAAGTGGATGTCCTTGAATGAGTAAAATATGCACCAACATGCTCACACCATAAGATGGCAATTGAAATATGTGGCAAAGCATGCACAACCAATTTTAGCATCTATCAAGCAATTGGCAATGACTAGGTCATCTATATATGAGTATATTGACTTAGGAGTCAAATGAGAACATTTGATCATAGGTCATACTCTTCGTTTAAGCTCAGGTGGGGTTACCACTTTTACATAATGCACTAATGTGTTCACACCATTAGAGTTGCTTTGACTCAATTCTTAGAGTTAAGCTCCCCCTAGATGTGAGATCCCCCCTTAGAGGGATGAACTAACCTTGGGTTTTGTCGATGATGACTTCATGTAGGTGTTGAAGATGTAGATGCTCAATGTTGATGTAGATCATTTGGAGCAATCCTTTGGAGTGAGTTGCACTTTCAACTTGCCTACATGGGTTAGTCCCACAAGGAACAAACAAGAATATCCATAGACATAGAGTGATGCACACACAAGATGATGTCCATGAAAACATTAGGTTACCTTGTCCCTAGCCTTACCAACATGAGGGTTTGTGACTCCTTGAACTAGTGAAAGATGTGAAAGTTGATTGCACTTGTTCTTGCCAAAATGATATGAGTGAAGAATGTTGGCGGAGTCACCCTCAAGAACTCTCTAGTTCTTCTTCTTCGAGATCCACGTCATATTGATGGGAATCCTTGGAGTTGTAGTTGTACTTGATGAAGTAGAACTTGACGTAGCCTTGGGGACCCACTTGAACGAGGCTTTAGGTGCTTCTTCAAATGCATCAATCTCTTCTTGAAGCTTGTCCTTGCCTTTGTTCTTGTGGTCTTGTGGTGGAAGATCATCTTGAGCTTGTGTCCCCTTGAAGGAAGTAGGATCATACTTCTCTTGTTGAGGAACAAACTTTGTCTTGGGGTATTGATCTTCTTCCCACTCAACTCCATTGGCGATGAACTTTCGTTCAAAACCAACACCTTGATTCTTTCGGTGCCTTCCTTGCTTGTGTACAATTTCCTCGAATTGCTTACTCCCGGCGAGGCTCTTGTAAACACATTTCTCTATAATTCCCTTCAATAAACTATTTTCTTGCTCAAGTGTAACTTGGCTAAGAGAATCATTAGTGGAATCAAGAGAAATACTAGAAGCAACAACATTGGATTTGACATTATTATTGTTACTACTAGAGGAAGTATCTTTCTTGTACTTGCTACTAGACTTGACTTGAGGCATGTAAGTAGATAAGTGTAAACGCTTGGCAATGTAAGAAGAACTTTTCTTGCGGAGATCATCATTGATTGCCTTTAAGAACTCATGCTCTTGCTCAAGATTGAGCTTTTCAAAGCATAACTTCTCATGAGCCCTTAAAAGTTCTCGATGATCTTCGAAGATAGTTTCATGAGCCAACTTAAGAGTGTTTAGTTCTTTAGTTAGAAGCTCAATTTTCTCCTTATCATTGTCATTCGTTTGATTAGCATGATTAATTGATGTTTCATCATAGTATTCATCACTAGAGTTGTCAACAAGTAAATCATCATCCACAAGCAAGTCATCTTCATCACTATTAAAATCAACATACTCGGGATGTGTTACCTTTGGACCTTTGGCCATGAAGCATCTTCTAACACCTTCATTTGGTGAGTTAAATATGTCGTAGGAGTTGGTTGACACAAGTGCTAGACCGGCAACACCTTCATCTTGAGTATATTCGGAGTCGGAGTGATAGCTTTTCTCAGAGTGATTGTCGGAGTCGGAGCCGGAACCATTCACCAACATGAGCTTGATGTCTTCGTTTTGTATAGATCCTGGATGACTTGTCCTTTCTTTCCGAATCCTTACTTCTCCGTGAGGGTCTTCGTTCGTAACGATCATCTCTACTCCTCCTCTCTCTTGGTGGTGATTCTTCTCTTTTGCTCCTTCTTCTTGGAGAATCTTCTCTTCTTTTGTATTGTGTCGTACACTCATTGGAGTAGTGTCCGGGTCTCCCACAATTGTAGCAATTGCGCTCTCGACTAGAAGATCTCTTGTCATTGTAAGACCTTGACTTGGAGCTTCTTTCTTTGCTTCTACTTTTGTAGAATTTGTTGAAGTTCTTCACCATTAAGCTCAATTCTTCATTGAAGGTTGGTTTCTCACTTGATGATGTGGGGGCTTCACTTGAGGCTTTGTAAGCACCACTTGACTTGTTGTGAAGTTCCTCCTTATCCTTGAGTGACATCTCATGAGCAACAATCCTTCCAATGACTTCCGTTGGCTTGTGATCTTTGTAGTTTGGCATCATTTGGATCAATGTGCACACGGTATCATACTTTCCATCCAATGCTCTTAGGATTTTCTTGATGATGAATTTGTCGGTCATCTCTTCACTCCCTAAGCCGGCAATCTCATTTGTGATAAGAGCAAGCCTAGAGTACATTTCAGCGACACCTTCACCATCCTTCATTTTGAACTTGTCAACCTGACTTTGGAGCACATCCAACTTGGATTCCTTGACGGATTCGGTACCTTCATGCATATCAATCAAAGTATCCCAAATTTCCTTTGCATTCTAAAGACGGCTGATTTTGTTGAATTCTTTGGTGCACAATCCGTTGAAGATGAAGTCACATGCTTGAGCGTTGTATTGCAGCATCTTCAATTCTTCCGCATTAGCTTCACGGTTCGGTTCTCTCCCATCAAAGAATTCACCTTGCAAGCCAATACAAATAATTGTCCAAACGGCGGGGTTATGTCCAAGAATATGCATTTTCATCTTATGCTTCCAACTAGCAAAATTAGTACCATCAAAGTAAGGACGGACCTCTACGGTGATAATTTCCCTCGCTAGACGCCATACTCTCCTAGGTTGTGAAACCAAGGCTATGACCACCAAAAGCTATGGAAATCAAAGCAAATGGAGACCAACGCTCTGATACCACTTGTAGGACCTTGAAGTATGTCTAGAGGGGGGGTGATTAGACTACTTGACCAATAAAAACTTAACCTTTTCCCAATTTTAGAGTTTGGCAGATTTTAGCTATTTTAGGACAAGTCAAGCAATCATCACACAATTCAAGCAAGCATGCAAAGAGTGTATAGGCAGCGGAAATTAAAGCATGCAACTTGCAAGAAAGTAAAGGGAAGGGTTTGGAGGATTCAAACGCAATTGGAACACGGATGTTTTTGGCGTGGTTCCGATAGGTGGTGCTATCGTACATCCACGTTGATGGAGACTTCAACCCACGAAGGGTAACGGCTGCTTGCGAGTCCACGGAGGCTCCACCCACGAAGGGTCCATGAAGAAGCAACCTTGTCTATCCCACCATGGCCGTCGCCCACGAAGGACTTGCCTCACTAGCGGTAGATCTTCACGAAGTAGGCGATCTCCTTGCCCTTACAAACTCCTTGGATCAACTCCACAATCTTGTCGGAGGCTCCCAAGTGACACCTAGCCAATCTAGGAGACACCACTCTCCAAGAAGTAACAAATGGTGCGTTGATGATGAACTCCTTGCTCTTGTGCTTCAAATGATAGTCTCCCCAACACTCAACTCTCTCTCATAGGATTTGGATCTGGTGGAAAGAGGGTTTGAGTGGAAAGCAACTTGGGGAAGGCTAGAGATCAAGATTCATATGGTAGGAATGGAATATCTTGGCCTCAACACATGAGTAGGTGGTTCTCTCTCGAAATGGTAAGTTGGAAGTGTAGGTTCGTTCGATGGCTCTCTCCACGAATGAAGAGGAGGTGGAGGGTATATATAGCCTCCACACAAAATCTAACCGTTACACACAATTTACCAAACTCGGTTGGACCGAATCGTTAAACTCGGTCGGACCGATTTAGTAAACCTAGTGACCGTTAGTGATTTTCGGTGGGACTGACATGCATCTCGGTGAGGCCGATTCGGTTAGGGTTAGGGCATAACTTAATCTCGGTGAGACCGATCACACAAACTCGGTGAGACCGATTTGGTAATAAGCTTTCCACAGAGTTGGTCAGGTAAACTCGGTGGGACCGATTTGCTCTTTTCGGTGAGACCAAAATGTTACAAAAAGGAAACAGAGAGTTTACATTGCAATCTCGGTGCGACCGATCGCTCACTTCGGTTAGACCAAAAAGTTACGAAGGGAAACAGAGAGATTGCAACCCCATCTCGGTGAGACCGAGATCCCTATCGGTAAGACCGATTTGCTTAGGGTTTGTGGCAGTGGCTATGACTTTTGGAATCGGTGGCGCCGGATAGAAAGAATCGGTGTGACCAATTTTGGCTTTAGGTTTAGGTCATTTGTGGATGTGGGAAAGTAGTTGAGGGTTTTGGAGCATATCACTAAGCACATGAAGCAAGAGGCTCATTAAGCAACACCTCATCCCTTCTTGATAGTATTGGCTTTTCCTATAGACTCAATGTGATCTTGGATCACTAAAATGTAAAATGAAGAGTCTTGAGCTTTTGAGCTTGAGCCAATCCTTTGTCCTTAGTATTTTGAGGGATCCACTTTCATCATCCATGCCATGCCATTCATTGAGCTTTCCTGAAACAATAGTCCTGGAATAGCATTAGCTCAATGAGCTATATGTTGTTATGAATTACCAAAACCATCTAGGGATAGTTGCACTTTCAGTGCTTCACCTAGCGGTGCTTCAAGGACATATGCTTTCTTGGCAGATATGAGGATGATCCTCAATTTATGGACCCAGTCCGTATAGTTGCTACCATTGTCTTTCAGCTTGGTTTTCTCTAGGAACGCATTGAAGTTGAGGGCAACATTAGCGTGGGCCATTTGATCTACAAGACATATTGTAAAGATATTTTAGACTAAGTTCATGACAATTAAGTTCATCTAATCAAATTATTTAATGAACTCATACTCAGATAGACATTCCTCTAGTCATCTAAGTTATACATGATCCGAATCGACTAGGCCATGTCCGATCATCACGTGAGATAGACTAGTCATCAACGGTGAACATCTCCATGTTGATGTATCTACTATACGACTCATGTTCGACATTTCGGTCTCTCATGTTCCGAGGCCATGTCTGTACATGCTAGGCTCATCAAGTCAACCTAAGTGTTTCACATGTGTAAATCTGGCTTACACCCGTTGTATGCGAACGTTAGAATCTATCACACCCATTCATCATGTGGTGCTTCGAAACAACGAACCTTCGCAACGGTGCACAGTTAGGGGGAACACATTTCTTGAAATTTTAGTGAGGGATCATCTTATTTATGCTACTGTCATTCTAAGCAAATAAGATGTAAACATGATAAACATCACATGCAAATCATAAAGTGACATGATATGGCCAATATCATCTTGCACCTTTGGTCTCCATCTTCGAGGCGCGGCATGATCACCTTCGTCACCAGCATGACACCATGATCTCCATCATCATGATCTCCATCATCGAGTCTTCATGAAGTTGTCCCGCCAACTATTACTTCTACTACTATGGCTAACGGTTAGCAATGAATGGCATTTTCATTGACTCGCAGGTCATACAATAAATTAAGACAACTCCTATGGCTCCTGCCGGTTGTCATACTCATCGACATGCAAGTCGTGATTCCTATTACAAGAACATGATCGATCTCATACATCACATATATCATTCATCACATCCTTTTGGCCATATCACATCACATAGCATACCCTGCAAAAACAACTTAGACGTCCTCTAATTGTTGTTGCATGTTTTACGTGGCTGCTATGGGTTTCTAGCAAGAACATTTCTTACTGATACGTCTCCAACGTATCTATAATTTTTGATTGCTCCATGCTATATTATCTATTGTTTTGGACATTATTGGGCTTTATTATCCACTTTTATATTATTTTTGGGACTAACCTATTAACCGGAGGCCCAGCCCAGAATTGCTGATTTTTGCCTATTTCAGAGTTTTGACGAAAAGTAATATCAAACGGAGTCCAAACGGAATGAAACCTTCGGGAACGTGATTTTCTCCCCGAATATGATCCAGGAGACTCGGACCCTACGTCAAGAAAGAAAGGAGGAAGGCACGAGGTAGGGAGGCGCCCCCCAGGGCGCGCCATCCACCCTCGTGGGCCCCCTGTTGCTCCACCGACGTACTCCTTCCTCCTATATATACCTACGTACCCCCCAAACGATCAGATACGGAGCCAAAAACCTAATTCCACCGCCACAACCTTCTGTACCCATGAGATCCCATCTTGGGGCCTGTTCCGGAGCTCCACCGGAGGAGGAACCCATCACGGAGGGCTTCTACATCAACACCATAGCCTCTCCGACGAAGTGTGAGTAGTTTACCTCAGACCTTCGGGTCCATAGTTAGTAGCTAGATGGCTTCTTCTCTCTTTTTGGATCTCAATACAATGTTCTCCCCCTCTCTCGTGGAGATTTATTCGATGTAATCTTCTTTTTGCGGTGTGTTTGTTGAGACCGATGAATTGCAGGTTTATGATCAAGATTATCTACGAACAATATTTGAATATTCACTGAATTCTTTTATGTATGATTGGTTATGTTTGCAAGTCTCTTCGAATTATCAGTTTGGTTTGGCCTACTAGATTGGTTTTTCTTGCAATGGGAGAAGTGCTTAGCTTTGGGTTCAATCTTGCGGTGTCCTTTCCCAGTGACAGTAGGGGCAGCAAGGCACGCATTGTATTGTTGCCATCGAGGATAACAAGATGGGGTTTTTATCATATTGCATGAATTTATCCCTCTACATTATGTCATCTTGCTTAAGGCGTTACTCTGTTTCCATGAACTTAATACTCTAGATGCATGCTGGATATCGGTTGATGAGTGGAGTAATAGTAGTAGATGCAAGCAGGAGTCGGTCTACTTGTCTCGGACGTGATGCCTATATACATGATCATACCTAGATACTCTCATAACTATGCTCAATTCTGTCAATTGCTCAACAGTAATTCGTTCACCCACCGTAAAATACTTATGCTCATGAGAGAAGCCAGTAGTGAAACCTATGTCCCGGGGTCTATCTTCATCATATTAATCTTCCAATACTTTGTTATTTCCTTTGCTTTTTATTTTGGTTTTATTTTACTTTGCATCTTTATCACAAAAATACCAAAAATATTATCCTATCATATCTATCAGATCTTACTCTCGTAAGTGACCGTGAAGGGATTGACAACCCCTTATCGCGTTGGTTGCGAGGACTTATTTGTATTGTGCAGGTGCGAGGGACTCGCGCGTAGCCTCCAACTGGATTGATACCTTGGTTCTCAAAAACTGAGGGAAATACTTATGCTACTGTGTTGCATCATCCTTTCCTCTTCAAGGAAATCCAACGCAGTGCTCAAGAGGTAGCAAGAAGAATTTCTGGCGCTGTTGCTGGGGAGTCTACGCAAAAGTCAACATACCAAGTACCCATCACAATCCCTTGTCTCCCGCATTACATTATTTGCCATTTGCCTCTCGTTTTCCTCTCCCGCACTTCACCCTTGCCGTTTTATTCGCCCTCTCTTTTCCGTTTGCCCTTCTTTTTTTTTTGCTCGTGTGTTGGATTGCTTGCTTGCCACGATGGCTCAAGATAATACCAAATTGTGTGACTTTACCAATACCAACAATAATGATTTCCTTAGCACTCTGATTGCTCCTCTTACCAATACTGAATCTTGTGAAATTAATACTGCTTTGTTGAATCTTGTTATGAAAGATCACTTTGCCGGCCTTCCTAGTGAAGATGCCGCTACTCATCTAAATAGCTTCGTTGATTTGTGTGACATGCAAAAGAAGAAAGATGTTGATAATGATATTGTTAAATTGAAGCTATTTCCTTTTTCGCTTAGAGATCATGCTAAAGCTTGGTTTTCGTCTTTGCCTAAAAATAGTATTGATTCTTGGAACAAGTGCAAAGATGCTTTTATCTCTAAGTATTTTCCTCCCACTAAGATCATCTCTCTTAGAAACGATATTATGAATTTTAAGAAACTTGATCATGAACATGTTGCACAAGCTTGGGAGAGGATGAAATTAATTATACGTAATTGCCCTACTCATGGTTTGAATTTGTGGATGATTATACAAATTTTTTATGCCGGATTGAATTTTGCCTCTAGAAATCTTTAGATTCGGCCGTGGGAGGCACTTTTATGGAAATCACTTTAGGAGAAGCTACTAAAGTCCTAGATAATATTATGGTTAATTATTCTCAATGGCACACTGAAAGATCTACTAATAAAAAAGTCCATGCGATAGAAGAGATTAATGTTTTGAGTGGAAAGATGGATGAACTTATGAAATTATTTGCTACTAAGAGTGTTTCTTCTGATCTTAATGATATGCCTTTGTCTACTTTGATTGAGAATAATAATGAATCTATGGATGTGAATTTTGTTGCTAGGAATAATTTTGGTAACAACGCATATAGAGGAAACTTTAATCCTAGGCCTTATCCTAGTAATTCCTCTAATAATTATGGAAATTCCTACAACAAATCTTATGGAAATTTTAATAGAATGCCCTCTGAATTTGAGACTAGTGTTAAAGAGTTTATGAATTCACAAAAGAATTTTAATGCTTCGCTTGAAGACAAATTGCTTAAAGTTGATGAATTGGCTAGGAACGTTGATAGAATTTCTCTTGATGTTGATTCTTTAAAGCTTAGATCTATTCCTCCTAAGCTTGATATCAATGAGTCTCTCAAATCAATTAGAATTTCCATTGATGAGTGCAAAGAAAGAACCGCTAGGATGCGTGCTACGAAAGATGCCTTTATTAAAGCGTGTTCTTCTAGTTCCTATGAAAATAAAGATGAAGATCTAAAAGTTATTGATGTGTCCCCTATTAAATCTTTGTTTTGCAGTATGAATCTTGATAATGATGGGACTGAATATGATCCACCTTTACCTAGAAGGCGTTCCAAAAATTCGGACTTTTTAGATCTTTATGCTAAAATTGATAAAAGTGGGATTGAAGAAATCAAAACCCTAGATGTTGTTAAACCCACTATTTAGGATTTCAAGGAATTTAATTATGAAAGTTGCTCTTTGATTGATTGTATTTCCTTGTTGCAATCCGTGCTAAATTCTCCTCATGCTAATAGTCAAAATAAAGCGTTTACTAAACATATCGTTGATGCCTTGATGCAATCTTATGAAGAAATGCTTGAGTTGGAAGTTTCTATCCCTAGAAAACTTTATGATGAGTGGGAACCAACTATTAAAATTAAGATTAAGGATCATGAGTTTAATGATTTATGTGATCTGGGTGCTAGTGTTTCCACTATTCCCAAAACATTGTGTGATTTGCTAGATTTCCGTTATTTTGATGATTGCTCTCTAAACTTGCACCTTGCAGATTCCACTATTAAGAAACCTATGGGAAGAATTAATGATGTTCTTATTGTTGCAAATAGGAATTATGTTGCCGTAGATTTTATCGTTCTTGATATAGATTGCAATCCTTCATGTCCTATTATTCTTGGTAGACATTTCCTTAGAACGATTGGTGAAATTATTGATATGAAGGAAGGGAATATTAGATTCCAATTCCCATTGAAGAAAGGCATGGAACATTTCACTAGGAATAAAATAAAATTACCATATGAATCTATTATGAGAGCCACTTATGGATTGCCTACCAAAGATGGCAATACCTAGATCTATCATTGCTTTTATGCCTAGCTAGGGGCGTTAAACAATAGCGCTTGTTGGGAGGCAACCCAATTTTATGTTAGTTTTTTTTCTTTTGTTTCTGTTTAGGAATAAATATTTGTTCTAGCCTTTGGTTAGATGTGTTTTTATGTATTAATTAGTGTTTGTGCCAAGTTAAACCTATAGGATCTTCTTGGATGATAGTTATTTGATCTTGCTGTAATTTCCAGAAACTTTCTGTTCACGAAAACAATTGTTAAAAATCACCAGAACGTGATAAAATAGTGATTATAATTGCTGCTGATCAATAAAAAAAATTTCCTAGGTCTTCCTATTTTGGCTGATTTTTTGGAGTTCCAGAAGTTTGCGTTAGTTAAAGATTACTACGGACTGTTCTGTTTTTGACAGTTTCTGTTTTTCATGTGTTGTTTGCTTATTTTGATGAATCTATGGCTAGTAAAATAGTTTATAATCCATAGAGAAGTTGGAATAGAGTAGGTTTAACATCAATATAAATAAATAATGAATTCATTACAGTACCTTGAAGTGGTCTTTTGTTTTCTTTCGCTAACGGAGCTCACGAGATTTCTGTTGAGTTTTGTGTTGTGAAGTTTTCAAGTTTTGTGTGAAATGTTTTGATGGATTATGGAACAAGGAGTGGCAAGAGCCTAAGATTGGGGATGCCCATGGCACCCCCAAGATAATCTAAGGACACCAAAAAGCCAAAGCTTGGGTATGCCCCGGAAGGCATCCCCTCTTTCGTCTACTTCCATCGGTAACTTTACTTGGAGCTATATTTTTATTCACCACATGATATGTGTTTTTCTTGGAGCGTCTTGTATGATTTGAGTCTTTGATTTTTAGTTTAACACAATCATCCTTGCTGTACACACCTTTTGAGAGAGCCATACATGATTTGGAATTTTTTAGAATACTCTATGTGCTTCAGTTATTTCTTTTGAGCTATATAGTTTTGCTCTAGTGCTTCACTTATATCTTTTAGAGCACGGTGGTGGATTTATTTTATAGAAATAATTGATCTCTCATGCTTAACTTAGATTATTTTGAGAGTCTTAAATAGCATGGTAATTTGCTTAAAAAAATCCTAATATGCTAAGCATAAATGATTTGTAAAAATTCTTATGAGTATGTTGAATACTATGAGAAGTTTGATGCTTGATAATTGTTTTGAGATATGAAGATGGTGATATTAGAGTCATGCTAGTTGAGTGGTTGTGAATTTGAGAAATACTTGTGTTAAAGTTTGTGATTCCCGTAGCATGCACGTATGGTGAACCGTTATGTGATGAAGTCGGAGCATGATTTATTTATTGATTGTCTTCTTATGAGTGGCGGTCGGGGACGAGCGATGGTCTTTTCCTACCAATATATCCCCCTAGGAGCATGCGCGTAATACTTTGCTTTGATAACTTGTAGATTTTTGCAATAAGTATATGAGTTCTTTATGACTAATGTTGAGTCCATGGATTATACGCACTCTTCCTCCTTCCACCATTGCTAGCCTCTCTAATACCACACACTTTTCGCCGGTATCATACACCCACCATATACCTTCCTCAAAACAGCCACCATACCTACCTATCATGGCATTTCCATAGCCATTCCGAGATATATTGCCATGCAACTTTCCACCGTTCCGTTTATTATGACACACTCCATCATTGTCATATTGCTTAGCATGATCATGTAGTTGACATCGTATTTGTGGCAAAGCCACCATTCATAATTCTTTCAAACATGTCACTCTTGACTCACTGCATATCCCGGTACACCGCCGGAGGCATTCATATAGAGTCATATTTTGTTCTAAGTATCGAGTTGTAATTGTTGAGTTGTAAGAAAATAAAAGTGTGATGATCTTCATTTTTAGAGCATTGTCCCAAGTGAGGAAAGGATGATGGAGACTATGATTCCCCCACAAGTCGGGATAAGACTCCGGAAAAAAAAGGCCATAAACAAAAGAGAGAAAAGGCCCAAACAAAAAAAATGAGAGAAAAAGAGAGAAGGGACAATGTTACTATCCTTTTACCACACTTGTGCTTCAAAGTAGCACCATGATCTTCATGATAGAGAGTCTCTCATTTTGTCACTTTCATATACTAGTGGGAATTTTTCATTATAGAACTTGGCTTGTACATTCCAATGACGGGCTTCCTCAAAATGCCCTAGGTCTTCATGAGCAAGCGAGTTGGATGCACACCCACTTAGTTTCTTTAGTTGGGCTTTCATATGCTTATAGCTCTAGTGCATCCGTTGCATGGCAATCCCTACTCACTCACATTGATATCTATTGATGGGCTTCTCCATAGCCCGCTGAAACGCCTAGTTGATTTGAGACTATCTTCTCCCTTTTTGTCTTCTCCGCAACCACCCTTCTATTCCACATATAGTGCTATGTCCATGGCTCACGCTCATGTATTGCGTGAAGATTGAAAAAGTTTGAGAATGTCAAAAGTATGAAACAATTGCTTGGCTTGTCATCGGGGTTGTGCATGATTTAAATACTTCATGTGGTGAACATAGAGCATAGCCAGATTATATGATTTTGTAGGGATAGCTTTCTTTGGCCATGTTATTTTGAGAAGAGATGATTGCTTTGTTAGTATGCTGAAGTATTATTATTTTTATGTCAATATGAACTTTTGTCTTGAATCTTTCGGATCTGAATATTCATACCACAATTAAGAAGAATTACATTAAAATTATGCCAAGTAGCACTCCGCATCAAAAATTATCTTTTTATCATTTACCTACTCGAGGACGAGCAGGAATTAAGCTTGGGAATGCCTGATACGTCTCCAACGTATCTATGAATTTTGATTGCACCATGCTATATTATCTATTGTTTTGGACATTATTGGGCTTTATTATCCACTTTTATATTATTTTTGGGACTAACCTATTAACCGGAGGCCCAGCCCAGAATTGTTGTTTTTTTGCCTATTTCAGAGTTTTGAAGAAAAGGAATATCAAACGGAGTCCAAACGGAATGAAACCTTCGAGAACGTGATTTTCTCACCGAATATGATCCAGGAGACTTGGACCCTACGTCAAGAAAGAAAGGAGGAAGGCACGAGGTAGGGGGGCGCGCCCACCCCCAGGGCGCGCCCTCCACCCTCGTGGGCCCCCATGTTGCTCCACCGATGTACTCCTTCCTCCTATATATACCTATGTACCCCCAAACGATTAGATACGGAGCCAAAAACCTAATTCCGCCGCCGCAACCTTCTGAACCCACGAGATCCCATCTTGGGGCCTGTTCCGGAGCTCTGCCGGAGGAGGAACCCATCACGGAGGGCTTCTACATCAACACCATAGCCTCTCCGATGAAGTGTGAGTAGTTACCTCAGACCTTCGGGTCCATAGTTAGTAGCTAGATGGCTTCTTCCCTCTTTTTAGATCTCAATACAATGTTCTTCCCCTCTCTCGTGGAGATCTATTCGATGTAATCTTCTTTTTGCGATGTGTTTGTTGAGACCGATGAATTGTGGGTTTATGATCAAGATTATCTATGAACAATATTTGAATCTTCACTGAATTCTTTTATGTATGATTGGTTATATTTGCAAGTCTCTTCGAATTATTAGTTTGGTTTGGCCTACTAGATTGGTTTTACTTGCAATGGGAGAAGTGCTTAGCTTTGGGTTCAATCTTGTGGTGTCCTTTCCCAAAGGATGAGGGGCAGCAAGGCACGTATTGTATTGTTGCCATCGAGGATAACAAGATGGGTTTTTTATCATATTGCATGAATTTATCCCTCTACATCATATCATCTTGCTCAAGGCGTTACTCTGTTTCTATGAACTTAATACTCTAGAGGCATGCTGGATAGCGATCGATGAGTGGAGTAATAGTAGTAGATGCAGGCAGGAGTCAGTCTACTTGTCTCAGACGTGATGCCTATATACATGATCGTACCTAGATACTCTCCTAACTATGCTCAATTTTGTCAATTGCTCAACAGTAATTCGTCCACCCACCGTAAAATACTTATGCTCATGAGAGAAGCCACTAGTGAAATCTATGGCCCCGGGTCTATCTTCGTCATATTAATCTTCCAATACTTTGTTATTTCCTTTGCTTTTTATTTTGCTTCTTTTTTACTTTGCATCTTTATCACAAAAATACCAAAAATATTATCCTATCATATCTATCAGATCTTACTCTCGTAAGTGACCGTGAAGGGATTGACAACCCTTATCGCGTTGGTTGCGAGGAGTTATTTGTATTGTGCAAAAGTCTGCGAGGGACTCGCGTAGCCTCCTACTGGATTGATACCTTGGTTCTCAAAAACTGAGGGAAATACTTACGCTACTACGCTGCATCATCCTTTCCTCTTCAAGGAAATCCAACGCAGTGCTCAAGAGGTAGCACTTACCTACGCAAAAACCACAACGGTGATATGCCAATTGCTATTTACCCTTCATAAGGACCCTCTTCATCGAATCCGATCCGACTAAAGTGGGAGAGACAGACACCCGCTAGCCACCTTATGCATCAAATGCATGTCAGTCGGTGGAACCAGTCTCACGTAAGCGTACTTGTAAGGTCGGTCCGGGCCGCTTCATCCCACAATGCCACTGAATCAAGATAGGACAAGTAATGGTAAGGAAATTGAACAAACCATCACCCACAACTACTTGTGTTCTACTCGTGCATAGAATCTACGCATAGACCTAGCTCATGATGCCACTGTTGGGGAACGTAGTAATAATTTAAAAAAATTCCTAAGTGTCACCAAGATCAATCTTGGAGATGCTAGCAACGAGAGAGAGAGAGAGAGAGAGAGAGAGAGAGAGAGAGAGTGCATCTTCATACCCTTGAAGATCCCTAAGCAGAAGCGTTACAAGGAACGCGGATGATGGAGTCGTACTCGCGGTGATTCAAATCACGGAAGATCTGATCTAGAACCGCCGGACGACGCCTCCGTGTTCAACACACGTACTGCCCGAGGACGTCTCCTCCTTCTTGATCCAGCAAGGGGAGAGGATAAGTTGAGGGAGGACTCCAGCAGCACGACGACGTGGTGGTGGTGGAGTTCGTGGTTCTCCGGCAGGGCTTCACCAAGCACTACGGAGGAGGAGGAGGTGTTGGAGAGGGGGAGGGTTGCGCCAGGGAAGGGGGTGCTGCTGCCCTACCACCCCCCTCTATTTATAGGGTGAAGGGGGAAGGGGGCCGACCCCCTTAGATCCCATCTACATGGGGGGCGGCGGCCGGGGGGAACTTGCCCCCAAGTTTGGTGGGAGGCGACTCCACCCCCTAGGGTTTCTAACCCTAGGCGTCTTGGGCCCTTGGGGCGCACCAGCTCACTAGGGGGCTGGTTCCCACCCTTGTTCAACCCACTTGGCCCACCGGGGAAGGTGGCCCCACCTGGTGGACCCCCGGACACCTTTCGGTGGTCCCGGTACAATTCTAATAACACCCGAAATTATTCCGGTGACTAAAACTGGACTTCCCATATATAATTCTTCACCTCCGAACCATTCCGGAACTCCTCGTGACGTACGGGATCTCATCCGGGACTCCAAACAATCTACAGTAACCACATACAATTTCCCATAACAACTCTAGCATCACCGAACCTTAAGTGTGTAGACCCACTACAAAAAAAGACACATCCGTGACATTTTGGGCCGAACGAAAAAAAATTGTCATACTTATGACACTTCTATGATGATAATTGTGAAAAAACCCGGTATCATCATAGATGTGGTGGGGTCCTACTTCTATGACAAAAAATCATGACAGAAAATGGGCTTTTCGTCCTGGGCGGGCCGGAGAGACAGCTGCATGACATTCTTTGGGCCATCCATGACGGAAAAAACCGTGGTAGAAGCGAGGGCGAGGAAAATATCGGGTGTTCCGGTTACGGTGGGTGGTCGGGGCGAGCGATGCGCTTTTTCTCTCATACGCACGCAGCAGCGTGGAGTGCGGCGTTGGGCTCTAATCGAACCCGAGCGAGGCGTTGGGCTCTAATCGAACTGGCGATTGCAGACTGCGAAGCTACGCGTTCTTCGAACCCGAGCGATCGATCAATGGCTGTTAATCGAACCCGATTGATGATTCGCCGCTGCTGCTGCTAATCGAAGCTAATCAATGCCGCCTCTGGATGAACAGTGAGCATTGCCGGGGGTGGATGAACAGTTCCCGATGGGGGT
The DNA here is from genome assembly GCA_021605205.1 of Aegilops longissima. Lineage (NCBI taxonomy): Eukaryota > Viridiplantae > Streptophyta > Magnoliopsida > Poales > Poaceae > Aegilops > Aegilops longissima. Next base: position 515,692,893 of record CM038679.1, read on the forward strand.
GGATGAACAGACCCGTTGGTGTTGCCTTTGTATGAACAAAGAGCATTGCCGGGGGTTTGATGAACAGTTCGGTGGGGTGGATTAACAGACCCGTGGTGTTGCCTCTCGATGAACAGGACCCCGATCGATCGAGCCGGTTGGGGCTGGATGAACAGGACCCCGTGGAGGGCTGGATGAACAGGACCACCCCGTGGAGGGCTGGACGAACAGTAGACGGTGGAGGGCTGGATGAACAGTAGCCCGTGGAGGGGTGGTTGAACAGGAGCCCGTGGAGAGGGCTGGTTGCACAGTAGCCGGTGGAGTAGCGCGCGGTGGAGGCTGGATGAACAGGAGCATGTGGATGAACAGTCGCATGTGGAGGCTGGAGGAGGTCGACGGTGGATGAACAGTAGCCCGTGGAGGCTGGAGGGGGTCGAGGGTGGAGATGAACAATATCCCGTGGAGTCCCGTTTTGCGGTACGCCACACCCCTCCCGATGAACAGGACCCCCGTTTCGACCGTAGCGCTCCAACACAAGTCTGTTTCCTCCGTTTTGCGGTACGCCACACCCCTCCTGATCAACAGGACCCCCGTCTCGACCGTAGGAGGTCTGTTTCCTCAGTTTTGCAGTACGCCAGATCCCTCCCGATGAACATGATCCCGTTTTGAACGTGGCTGGTCGAACACAAGGTCGTTTCCTTTGTTCTGCGGTACGCCAGGCCTCGTTTCCATCGGTTGTTCCGTCCAAGCCGGTTGGCTCCCACGCGTTCCGTTGCCTCCTGATGAACACGACGCATTTCGCTGCCTCCCCATGAACACGACGACGACGCAGTTTCTCCGTTCTGACCCAGCCATGTACACGAGCCCTGGCCGTACGTATGCGTGAGTAGGTGTTCGAGACCCTGCCCGTATGTACGTACCTGACCGTATTTTCTTTCTTGCACACTGGCCGCAGTACGTACGTGTACATGCTACGTGCGCGCCTCTACTACGACACGTGCGTGCCTCTACATCGACTAGTATGTACGTACACATTCGTGACCAGAATGACAACGCTACGTACGCTTCGACCAGGTGGGTCCCGACTGTCACGCACTTCCTTGCGTGCGAAGATGTAGCTGGTGGGTCCCAGCAGTCAGGGGGGCGAATCGTTTTTTTGCCCGGACGCACTTCCTTGCGTGCGAAGATGTAGCTGGTGGGTCCGAGCAGTCGGGGAACCTTTTTTCGCGAATCGGTGGCCCGTCCGGTGGATCCCACCGTCGGTGGAGGAATAATTATTTTGCGCGTAATAAGGAGGCACTTCCTTGCTGCGGCCGTGGACCCAGCTGTCAGCCTCTCCACGTACGATACTCTTCCAATGGAAGTCGTTCCTTGACCACGTTGACCACGCCGCGCCGAGAGCACCAGGGCGGTGGACGACGGCGAGGCCTAGGAAGGGGACGACGCGGAGCCGGGGAAGACGCGGCAGTGGAAGCCCGCGCGGAGAGGAGTACGAGGGTTCACTGGTTCGACTGCGGTGTGAGGCTGCCGTCGCCGCAGGGCCTGGCCAGCAGTGGGAATAGTAGGCGGCGGTGAGGCCTCCGTGGCAGTACAGCTGGCCTCGGGAGGCGGGAGCATGCGGCACGACCGGCGCTGCTTTGGGCGGCTGGAGCAAGAAGACGAGAGGTTGAAGAAGCACTACGGCCGTTGGATGGACATCATACGGTCACTGGAGCTAGAGTCGTGCATATTAACTAAGTTGACAAAGCCCTCCGTCCCCGTCAACTTAGTAGGCCCACAAGTCAGCCTGCCACTATACTGGGTCCCAGCTAGCAGGGGGTATTCATTTTTTTGTGTGTAATAAGGAGGTACTTCCTTGCATGCGAAGATATAGCTGGTGGGTCCAAGTCATCAACAAGCGTAACATTTTTTTCATGAAATCTGAGGCCCTTTCGGTGGGTCCCAGATGTCAGGTGGAGGAATCATTATTTTTGCGCGTAATAAGGAGGCATTTCCTTGCGTGCGGCCGTGGACCCAGCTGTCAGCCTCTCCACGTATAGTCCACTTCAGATGCATGTCGATCGTTGACCATGTTGACCAGACCTCGCCGAGAGCACCAGGCGGTGGGACGACGGCGAGGCCTAGGAAGGAACGACACGGAGGCGGGGAAGACTTGGCAGTTGTTTCCCACGCGAGGGGAGTACGATTGTACGAGGGTTTATGGTTCGTCTGCCGTCACGGAGAATAACAGCAGTGTGGTGAGTAGAGGGATGGCTAGGCCAGCGATGGGAGTACTGGTAGGGCGGTGAGGCTCTGGCAGCAGCACAACTGGGTCAGCTGGAGGAGAGAGCAGCAGCAGTCCACTGGTGCTTGTTTGAGCGACTGGAGCAGGAAGAGCAGAGATTGAAGAAGCACGACAGCCGTTGGATGGACATCCAACAGTCACTGCTTGTGCGTGATATGTCTCCAACGTATCTATAATTTTTTATTGCTCCATGCTATATTATCTACAGTTTCGGACCATATTGGGCTTTGTTTTCCACTTTTATATTACTTCTGGGACTAACCTATTAACTGGAGACCCAGCCCAGAATTGCTGTTTTTTTTTGCCTATTTCAGAGTTTCTAAGAAACGGAATATCAAACGGAGTCCAAACGGAATGAAACCTTAGGGAACGTGATTTTCTCACCGAACATCATCCAGGAGACTTGGACCCTACCTCAAGCAATCAATAGGGAAGGCACGAGGTAGGGGGGCACGCCCTCCACCTTCGTGGGCCCCCTGTTGCTCCATCGACATACTTTTTCCTCCTATATACACCTACGTACCCCCGAACGATCAGATACGGAGCCAAAAACCTAATTCCACCGCCGCAACTTTCTGTATCCACGAGATCCCATCTTGGGGCCTGTTCGGAGCTCCGCCGGAAGGGGAATCCACCACGGAGGGCTTCTACATCATCATAGCCTCTCCGATGAAGTGTGAGTAGTTTACCTCAGACCTACGGGTCCATAGTTAGTAGCTAGATGGCTTCTTCTCTCTTTTTGGATCTCAATACAATGTTCTCCCCCTGTCTTGTGGAGATCTATTCGATGTAATCTTGTTTTTGCGGTATGTTTGTTGAGATCGATGAATTGTGGGTTTATGATCAAGATTATATATGAGCAATAATTTAATCTTCTCTAAATTCTTTTATGTATGATTGGTTATCTTTGCAAGTCTCTTCGAATTATCCGTTTGGTTTGGCCAACTAGATTGGTAGTTCTTGCAATGGGAGAAGTGCTTAGCTTTGGGTTCAATCTTGCGGTGTCCGTTCCCAGTGACAGTAGGGGCAGCAAGGCATGTATTGTATTGTTCCCATCGAGGATAACAAGATGGTTTTTTTTATCACATTGCATGAATTTATCCATCTACATCATATCATCTTGCTTAAGGCGTTACTCTGTTTTCATTAACTTAATACTCTAGATGCATGCTGGATAGCGGTCGATGAGTGGAGTAATAGTAGTAGATGCAGGCAGGAGTCGGTCTACTTGTCTCGTACGTGATGCCTATATACATGATCATACCTAGATACTCTCATAACTATGCTCAATTCATCAATTGCTCAACAGTAATTGCTCACCCACCGTAAAATACTTATGCTCTTGAGAGAAGCCACTAGTGAAATCTATGGCCCCCGGGTCTATTCTCTATCATATCAATCTTCCATCACTTTATTATTGCTTTTCCTTTTACTTTGCCTTTTATTTTACTCTGCATCTTTATACCAAAAATATTATCTATCATCTCTATCAGATCTCACTCTCGTAAGTGACCGTGAAGGGATTGACAACCCCTAATCGCGTTGGTTGCGTTGAGCTATTTGTTTTGTGTAGGTACGAGGGACTTGCGCGTGGCCTCCTACTGGATTGATACCTTGGTCTTCAAAAACTGAGGGAAATACTTACGCTACTCTGCTGCATTATCCTCTCCTCTTCGGGGAAATCCAACGCAAGCTCAAGAGGTAACAAGGAAGGATTTCTGGCGCCGTTGCCGGGGAGTCTACGCAAAAGTCAACATACTTAGTACCCATCACAATCCCTTATCTTTCGCATTACATTATTTGCCATTTGCCTCTCATTTTCCTCTCCCCCACTTCACCCTTGCCGTTTTATTTGCCCTCTCTTTTCCGTTTGCCTTTTTCTTGCTTGTTTGTCGCGATGGCTAAAGATAATACCAAATTGTGTGACTTTACAAATACCAACAATAATGATTTCCTTAGCACTCCAATTGCTCCTCTTGCCAATACTGAATCTTATGAAATCAATACTGCTTTATTGAATCTTGTTATGAAAGATTAATTCGTCGGCCTTCCTAGTGAAGATGCCGCTACTCATCTAAATAGCTTCGTTGATTTATGTGATATGCAAAAGAAGAGGGATGTTGACAATGATGTTGTTAAATTGAAGCTATTTCCTTTTTCGCTTAGAGATCGTGCTAAAGCTTGGTTTTCGTCTTTGCCTAAAAATAGTATTGATTCTTGGAACAAGTGCAAAGATGCTTTTATCTCTAAGTATTTTCCTCCCGCTAAGATCATCTCTCTTAGAAACGATATTACGAACTTTAAGCAACTTGATCATGAACATGTTGCACAAGCTTGGGAGAGGATGAAATTAATGATACGTAATTGCCCTACTCATGGTTTGAATTTGTGGATGATTATACAAAAAATTTATGCCGGATTGAATTTTGCTTCTAGAAACCTTTTAGATTCGGCCGCGGGAGGCACTTTTATGGAAATCACTTTAGGATACGCTACTAAACTCCTAGATAATATTATGGTTAATTATTCTCAATGGCACACTGAAAGATCTACTAATAAAAAAGTGCATGCGATAGAAGAAATTAATGTTTTGAGTGGAAAGATGGATGAACTTATGAAATTATTTGCTACTAAGAGTGTTTCTTATGATCCTAATGATATGCCTATGTCTACTTTGATTGAGAATAATAATGAATCTACGGATGTGAATTTTGTTGGTAGGAATAATTTTGGTAACAACGCGTATAGAGGGAATTTTAATCCTAGGCCTTATCCTAGTAATCCTTCTAACAATTATGGAAATTCCTACAACAACTCTTATGGAAATTTTAATAATATGCCCTCTGAATTTGAGACTAGTGTTAAAGAGTTTATGAATTCGCAAAAGAATTTTAATGCTTTGCTTGAGGAAAAATTGCTTAAAGTTGATGAATTGGCTAGGAACGTTGATAGAATTTCTCTTGATGTTGATTCTTTAAAGCTTAGATCTATTCCTCCTAAGCATGATATTAATGAGTCTCTCAAAGCCATGATAATTTCCATTGATGAGTGCAAGGAAAGAACCGCTAGGATGCATGCTACGAAAGGTGCCTTTATTAAAGCGTGTTCTTCCAATTTCTATGAAAATAAAGATGAAGATCTAAAAGTTATTGATGTGTCTCAATATGAATCTTGATAATGATGAGACTGATTATGATCCACCTTTACCTAGAAGGCGTTCTAAAAATTCAGAGTTTTTAGATCTTGATGCTAAAATTGATAAAAGTGGGATTGAAGAAAGTAAAACCCTAGATGTTGCTAAACCCACTATTTTGGATTTCAAGGAATTTAATTATGAAAGTTGCTCTTTAATTGATTGTATTTCCTTGTTGCAATCTGTGCTAAATTCTCCTCATGCTTATAACATATTGTTGATGCCTTGATGCAATCTTATGAGGAAAAACTTGAGTTGGAAGTCTCTATCCCTAGAAAAATTTATGATGAGTGGGAACCAACTATTAAAATTAAGATTAAGGATCATGAATTTTATGCTTTATGTGATTTGGGTGCTAGTGTTTCCACAATTCCCAAAACTTTGTGTGATTTGCTAGATTTCCGTGATTTTGATGATTGCTCTCTAAACTTGCACCTTGCGGATTCCTCTATTAAGAAACCTATGGGAAGAATTAATGATGTTCTTATTTTTTCAAATAGGAATTATGTGCCCGTAGATTTTATCGTTCTTGATATAGATTGAGATCCTTCATGTCCTATTATTCTTGGTAGACCTTTCCTTATAACGATTGGTGCAATCATTGATATGAAGGAAGGGAATATTAGATTCCAATTTCCGTTAAGGAAAGGCATGGAACACTTCCCTAGAAAGAAAATAAAATTACCATACGAATCTATTATGAGAGCCACTTATGGATTGCCTACCAAAGATGGCAATACCTAGATCTGTCCTTGCTTTTATGCCTAGCTAGGGGCGTTAAATGATAGCGCTTGTTGGGAGGCAACCCAATTTTATTTTTAATTTTTTGTTTTTGTTTCTGTTTAGGAATAAATAATCCATCTACCCTCTGTTTAGATGTGGTTTTATGTTTTAATTAGTGTTTGTGCCAAGTTAAACCTATAGGATCTTCTTGGATGATAGTTATTTGATCTTGCTGTAATTTCCAGAAACTTTCGGTTCACGAAAACAATTGTTAAAAATCACCAGAACGAGATAAAATAGTTATTCCAATTGCTGCTGATCAATAAACAAATTTCCTAGGTCTTCCTATTTTTTCTGAATTTTTGGAGTTCCAGAAGTTTGCGTTAGTTACAGATTACTACAGACTGTTCTGTTTTTGACAGATTCAATTTTTCGTGTGTTGTTTGCTTATTTTGATGAATCTATGGCTAGTAAAATAGTTTATAATCCATAGAGAAGTTGGAATACAGCAGGTTTAATACCAATTTTTAAAAAATGTGTTCATTACAGTAACTTGAAGTGGTCTTTTGTTTTCTTTCGCTAACGGAGCTCACGAGATTTCTGTTGAGTTTTGTGTTGTGAAGTTTTCAAGTTTTGGGTGAATTTTTTTGATGGATTATGGAACAAGGAGTGGCAAGAGCCTAAGCTTGGGGATGCCCATGGCACCCCATAGATAATCCAAGGACACCAAAAAGTCAAATCTTGGGGATGCCCCCGGAAGGCATCCCCTCTTTCGCCCACTTCCATCGGTAACTTTACTTGGAGCTATATTTTTATTCACCACATGATATGTGTTTTGCTTGGAGCATCTTGTATGATTTGAGTCTTTGCTTTTTAGTTTACCACAATCATCCTTGCTGTACACACCTTTTGAGAGAGCCATACATGAATTGGAATTTGATAGAATGCTCTATGTGCTTCAGTTATATCTTTTGAGCTATATAGTTTTGCTCTAGTGCTTCACTTATATCTTTTAGAGCACGATGTTGGATTTGTTTTATAGAAACCATTGATCTCTCATACTTCACTTAGATTATTTTGAGAGTCTTATATAGCATGGTAATTTGCTTAATAATAATAATATGCTTGGTATTCAAGATTTGCAAAACTTTCTTTTGAGTGCGTTGAATACTAAGAAAAGTTTGATGCTTGATAATTGTTTTGAGATATGGAGGTAGTAATATTAGAGTCATGCTAGTTGATTAGTTGTGAATTTAAGAAATACTTGTGTTAAAGTTTGTGATTCCCGTAGCATGCACGTATGGTGAACCGTTATGTGATGAAGTCGGAGCATGATTTATTTATTGATTGTCTTCCTTATGAGTGGCGGTCGGGGACGAGCGATGGTCTTTTCCTACCAATCTATCCCCCTAGGAGCATGCGCGTAATACTATTCTTTGATAACTTGTAGATTTTTGCAATAAGTATATGAGTTCTTTATGACTAATGTTGAGTCCATGGATTATACGCACTTTTCTCACCCTTCCACCATTGCTAGCCTTTCTATTACCGTGCACTTTTCGCCGGTATCATATACCCACCATATACCTTCCTCAAAACAGCCACCATACCTACCTATTATGGCATTTCCATAGCCATTCCGAGATATATTACCATGCAACATTCCACCGTTCCGTTTATTATGACACGCTCCATCATTGTCATATTGCTTAGCATGGTCATGTAGTTGACATCGTATTTGTGGCAAAGCCACCATTCATAATTCTTTCATACATGTCACTCATGAATCATTGCATATCCCGGTACACCGCCGGAGGCATACACATAGAGTCATATTTTGTTCTAAGTACCGAGTTGTAATTGTTGAGTTGTAAGTAAATAAAAGTGTGATGATCATCATTTTTAGAGCATTGTCCGAAGTGAGAAAAGGATGATGGAGACTATGATTCCCCCACAAGTCGGGATGAGACTCCGGACGAAAAAAAGAGGCCATAAAAAAAGAGGAAAGGCCCAAATAAAAAAATAAAAAAATCAAAAAAAATGAGAGAAGAAGAGAGAAGGGACAATGTTACTATCCTTTTACCACACTTGTGCTTCAAAGTAGCACCATGATCTTCATAATAGAGAGTCTCTCATTTTGTCACCTTCATATACTAGTGGGAATTTTTCATTATAGAACTTGATTTGTATATTCCAATGATGGGCTTCCTCAAATTGCCCTAGGTCTTTGTGAGCAAGCGAGTTGGATGCACACCCACTTAGTTTCTTTTGTTGAGCTTTCATATACTTATAGCTCTAGTGCATCCATTGCATGGCAATCCCCACTCACTCACATTGATATCTATTGATGGGCATCTCCATAGCCCGTTGATACGCCTAGTTGATTTGAGACTATCTTCTCCCTTTTTGTCTTCTCCACAACCACCATCCTATTCCACATATAGTGCTATATCCATGGCTCACGCTCATGTATTGCGTGAAGATTGAAAAAGTTTTGAGAATGTCAAAAGTATGAAACAATTGCTTGGCTTGTCATCGGGGTTGTGCATGATTTAAATACTTTGTGTGGTGAAAATAGAGCATAGCCAGACTATATGATTTTGTAGGGATAACTTTCTTTGGCCATGTTATTTTGAGAAGACATGATTGCTTTGTTAGTATGCTTGAAGTATTATTATTTTTATGTCAATATTAAACTTTTGTATTGAATCTTTCGAATCTGAATATTCATACCACAATTAAGAAGAATTACATTGAAATTATGCCAAGTAGCACTCCGCATCAAAAATTATCTTTTTATCATTTACCTACTCGAGGACGAGCAGGAATTAAGCTTGGGGATGCCTGATACGTCTCCAACGTATCTACAATTTTTGATTGCTCCATGCTATATTATCTACATATTTGGACCATATTAGGCTTTATTTTGCACTTTTATATTACTTTTGGGACTGACCTATTAACCGGAGGCCCGACCCAGAATTGATGTTTTTTGCCTATTTCAGAGTTTCGAAGAAACGGAATATCAAACGGAGTCCAAACGGAATGAAACCTTCGGGAACTTGATTTTCTCACCGAACATGATCCAAGCGGCTTGAACCCTACGTCAAGCAATCAACAGGGCACGCCCTCCCCCCTCAAGGCGCGCCCTCCACCCTCGTGGGCCCCTTGTTGCTCCACCGACGTACTTCTTCCTCCTATATATACCTACGCACTCGAACGATCGACACGGAGCCAAAACCTAATTCCACTACCGCAACTTTCTCAGATCCACGAGATCCCATCTTGGGGCCTGTTCCGGAGCTCCGCCGGAAGGGGAATCCACCATGGAGGGCTTCTACATCATCATAGCCTCTCCGATGAAGTGTGTGTAGTTTACCTCAGACCTTCGGGTCCATAGTTAGTAGCTAGATGGATTCTTCTCTCTTTTTGGATCTCAATACAATGTTCTCCCCCTCTCTCGTGGAGATCTATTCGATGTAATCTTGTTTTCGCGGTGTGTTTGTTGAGATCGATGAATTGTGGGTTTATGATCAAGATAATCTACGAGCAATATTTGAATCTTCTATGAATTCTTTTATGTGTGATTGGTTATCTTTGCAAGTCTCTTTGAATTATCCATTTGGTTTGGCCAACTAGATTGGTAGTTCTTGCAATGGGAGAAGTGCTTAGCTTTGGGTTCAATCTTGCAGTGTCCTTTCCCAAAGGATGAGGGGCAGCAAGGCACGTATTGTATTGTTGCCATTGAGGATAACAAGATGGTTTTTTTTATCATATTGCATGAATTTATCCCTCTACATCATGTCATCTTGCTTAAGGCGTTACTCTGTTTTCATTAACTTAATACTCTAGATGCATGCTGGATAGCAGTCGATGAGTGGAGTAATAGTAGTAGATGCAGGCAGGAGTGGGTCTACTTGTCTCGGACGTGATGCCTATATACATGATCATACCTAGATACTCTCATAACTACGCTCTATTCTATCAATTGCTCAATATTAATTCGTTCACCCACCGTAAAATACTTATGCTCTTGAGAGAAGCCACTAGTGAAATCTATGGCCCCCTGGTCTATTCTCTATCATATCAATCTTCCATCACTTTATTATTGCTTTGCTTTTTTACTTTCCCTTTTATTTTACTCTGCATCTTTATACCAAAAATACCAAAAATATTATCTATCATCTCTATCAGATCTCACTCTCGTAAGTGACTGTGAAGGGATTGACAACCCCTAATCGCATTGGTTGCGTTGAGCTATTTGTTTTGTGTAGGTACGAGGGACTTGCGCGTGGCCTCCTACTAGATTGATACCTTGGTTCTCAAAAACTGAGGGAAATACTTACGCTACTCTGCTGGATTATCCTCTCCTCTTCAGGGAAATCCAATGCAAGCTCAAGAGGTAGCAGTGCGTCAACCTTTTTTTTAGGAAAGCCTCAAATCTGTGGAAAACATCATACATCCCATCTGCCATTTTTTCTAATAATTTACAGCCCATTTTCTAATTCTTAAGGTTTTTTTGGAGCCCATATTCTTTTTGTTAGCATTACATCCTATATTGTGGCCACGATTAAGAAATTATACGAAATTTTGCATATTTCGGTGTGGTCCGAACTGTTTTTAATCCCGAAATTTCGAGTCACATTCAAACTGATTTTAAAAATAAATGTATATCAATATAAAATCCAACAAATTTTCCACGCATAAAAATCAATGCAATTTAAAATCTCAAAATGAAAAAAAAAGAAATTTTAAACTAATTGCCGGTGTGATGTGTTTTAAAAATGTACAACCCATTTCTCATCACAGATAGGTCATTTTCTCGGCCAGCCGATTGAAGCTCTCCTCGTCTTGAAATGTTTGCAGCCCAACAGGCCTGACAAAGTGACTTACTTGGCAAATCACAAAAAACTGGGCTGTGGTCGTGGATCCAGCTGCGGCCGTGGACCCAGCTGTCAGCCTCTCCACGTACAGTACTCTTCCGATGGAAGTCGGTCATTGACCACATTGACCATGCCGCGCCGAGAGCACCAAGGCGGTGGACGGCGGCGAGGCCTAGGAAGGGGACGAAGCGGAGCCGGGGAAGACGCGGCAGTGGATGCCCACGCGGAGAGGAGTACGAGGGTTCACTGGTTCGGCTGCGGTGTGAGGCTGGCGTCACCGCAGAATAACAGGGGGTGTGGGTGAGTAGAGAGATGCCCTGGCCAGCGGTAGGAGTAGTAGGGGCGATGAGGCCTCCGCGGCATCACAGCCGGCCACGGGAGGCAGGAGCACGCGGCACGACCGACGCTGGTTTGGGCAGCTGGAGCAAGACGACCAGAGGTTGAAGAAGCACTACTGCCGTTGGATGAACATCGTACGGTAACTGGAGCTAGAATCGTTCATATTGACTAAGTTGACAAAGCCCTTCATCCTCGTCAACTTGGTAGGCCCACAAGTCAGCCTCCCACGATGCTGGGTTCCAACTGGCAGGGGGAGTATTCATTTTTTATGTGCGTAATAAGGAGGCACTTCCTTGCGTGCGAAGATAGCTGGTGGGTCCGACCTGTCAGCGGGGGGCACGTTTTTTGTGAAATACAGAGGCCCTTCCAGTGGGTCCCAGATGTCAGGTGGAGGAATCAAAGACTTGAGAAGGCATACAGAACAAGCTAGTGTACGAGTAACGAGACGTTGCTGAGATTTAGAAAAAAGAGAGACGTGCTCCTGTAGCTGGTTCGAATCCAAACCTAGACTATGACTATATATGGTGCTATGCTACTCTGCAAGTAATGAAACTGATGTATCCAACATTCGCTTCTCCTCTTCTCTACTTACTCGCCTAGCATCGAAGCTCGCCCCAAAGAACCATGTCCGCTGGCTGCTCGTCCACCTACTCTTCAAGCAGCAACAACCAAATATGCGCCAAGTCACCACCCGCACCATCGCCAGGGTCTCATCACACCCCGTCGGCACATGCATCGCAACCGTTGCTCATCGCAACCCGCTGCCGTTAATGTGGTGCCACCGCTGCAAATCACGCAGAGTCATCTGTCGATCTCAACCACAATCCTCAACCCTGGCCGAGTCTTCTACAAATGCCCGAATCATGGGGTAATAATATGTTTAAGTGTTGTTCTGCTGCTTTCAGCTTGCTGAATTTTTAATAGTTTGGTTGATGATCTTCCAATTTGATTCGTGCGTAAAAGGGAAGATTCATGTGATTTGTATTTCGGGAAGTTGCTGATGTGGGGAGTGCAACTCGCTGAGTATTTGGTTAGCCGAGGAATCCCAATACCAGCAGGTTGGGGTGTTGGACAAGTAATCAAGGAACGATGAAGAGGAAGATGCAGAGCGAAGGTTAAAGATGCAGTTCCTCCGATCATGGCCAAGCAACAATCGCTGAATGGCCTTGACAACAATGAGGAGATGAAAGAGCTTGTGAAGATAATGGGCATAATCGATGTGCTCTGTAGGATAATTGTCTCTTTATTTGTAGTGTATGTAGCACTCGTGATGTATTCAGTGGCTATGACATGAGCACTTTGCTGAAACAAGTAATGAATGAAACCTGTAGCAGTGTCATAGTGTTGTGAACATCTAATGATTTCTATTAACGGAAATCGGGGGGTATCACTTTTGCTCATAAATAAATAAATAGCAGAGGCCCTTTTGGTAATAAATAAATAAATTAGCAGAGGCCCTGTCGGGTCAACTTTGTTCTCATTCGAAGACGTCTAGCAAATTGCAGTCCAACAGCAAACTATGTCATCAAATTCAAGTTTCACAACCAAATATGAGTACAACTAAACAACAATGTCATCATGTTTTAGTCGTCATACAATCACCAAACACAAATCAGCATACATAACAAGTGATGTTCTCACAGGAAAATACTAAACAACATGTTCATCAGGTTTCAGTTGTCATAGCAAACACAATTTCACATAGTAGATAAAAAACGTCTTCTGACAGGCAAATACGACAAAAGCAATGTAATCATCATCTACAGCAGCAGCGTCAACATCTTCGCCATGTGTATCAGTCTGAATCGTAATTCCCCATCGTGTCATCTTCTTCTTCATCCTCAACGTCCTCGAATGTTGGCTTCTTCTTGACTCTTGTATGTCCACAGCACGACAGGAAATCTTTTCGCCGGCGTCATTGACGTGATGGTTCTCAAAGATATTAGGAACATCTGTGTTATCTTGTACATCAGGAGCAGTGTAAGCATCATCTTGTTGTGCAACTGCACTAAACGAATTCCTCTGCTCAAACCTTTGCAATACTCTCCAATCATCGCTAGGTGCAAGTGTGTCTTCCAAGAAAAATATATGTGTTGCTTGATTTGCTAAAATAAAAGGCTTGTTGGTATGGTACGCCGCCTTGACATTGATGGATTTGAAATAATCATCAGCTCTGGGTTTTGCGATCCTGGAAAACAGGTTATACCAACGACAGCACAACAGAACCACACAACGATGATCCTCGAAACTGGAGATATACTGCAACTGAACAATGTCTGTTATGTTAGCATACACTTCAGTTGTCTCTTTGTCATACGTATCCGTGCTCATGATGGCACTATTTTGTGTCTTCCTGCCTTCGTCTCATGCAAGGGTGTTGTAGCGCACATCTCCAACAATGCAAGATTCATAATGTCTTACCCAAGTATCAGGACCCATTGCTAGTGAGTAAAGGGCATCATCAACTGCCTGCCCATCCTCCCGCATCTTCTTAACCTATGGTTAGAAAATAGACAAGCTGATCATCTTATATACTCAATATACTAAAAAAACTGACAGTGCAATTCAAAAGCTTACATGGCTCTTGAACCATTTCGCAAATCCTGTCATAACCAGTTTGTCAATGTTTCTTGGATTTTGCGGTAGTAACTCCTTTTTGTAGATGTTGCACAACATAGTGATCGCATCAAACATCTAAATATGTAAGAATATGATGCAAGTTTAGTAGATTACGATGTATAAGTTGCAGTACTTAGCACTTACTTGATATAAGGTAGTATCTCGGGACAGTTATTCAACACATACCAAACCATTTTTTTCCAAATCTTTAGGTTTTTCCTCTTCTCGACTCTTCCCTGTAACTCGAACAAAATAATCGAAAACATTGAGCCCGGGATTGTCTTCATCCACCTCTTTCCTAAGCTGATCAGCTGTTTCAATGTATTTTGAGCAGAATGTCAACGCTTCTGTAGCAATGTAGGCCTCTTCAATGGAACCCTCGGGTCTAGCTCTGTTCCTAACATAGCCCTTGAAAGTGCCTAGGCGCCTTTCAATAGGGTAGATCCAGCCATACTGTACTGGACCTCTAAGTAGTGCCTCATCAGGTAGATGAACAACCAAATGCACCATCACATCAAAGAAGGCTGGAGGATATATCTTCTCAAGGTTGCATAGGATAGTTGGTATCTTGTCTCTAAGACGCTCCAAAGCATCTATCCTGATATTTCTACTGCAGAGTTCCCTGAAGAATTGTCCCAACTCTGCAACTGCTCCGTATAAGTCAGGGCGGCCCAATCCTCTAAGGATAACACGTAAAACCCTTTGAAATAGGACGTGGCAGTCATGAGTTTTCAACCCTTGTACCTTGTTTCCATCTGCACTGACTCTCCTTTCAGGTCAGAAGCAAATCCATGTGGGAATCTCACATGTGACAGGACCTCGCAGAATTCTTTTGTTTTTACCTTGTCCAAGACAAACACAGCTGGTGCCATATCCCGTGGTTTACCTTCATCTTGCACCTGCAAATCCTGTCTGATACCCAGGTGTGTCAAATCAATCCTAGATTTTAAGGTATCTTTCGTCTTGCCTTCAATATTAAGAAGTGTGCCGATAATGCTGTCACATATATTTTTCTCGATGTGCATCACATCAAGATTATGCCGCAGATCCAAATCTTTCCAATACTCCAAGTCCCACAAAGTGGACATGCGGGTAAACAATAATCTCTCTTCTGCCCTGCCACGCTTCCTTTTCCCGCTACCATTATCAGGATGGTTTCCTGGTGTAATATGCCCGACCTTCTCTAATTCGTCTTTGGCGCATCACGGTTTTCATGCTTTGCATTGAGCACATGTCTTCAGTATTTTCTAGGATGCGGCTTGTCCTTGGCAAGGAAACGGCGGTGTCCAATGTAACAGATCTTGAGAAGTATTGCGCATGACATCGGATTCCTGTCACAGCAAACACATGCATTGTAACCATGTGTCGTTCGCCCTGACATAGTGCCCAAAGCCGGATAATCATGGATGCACCAAATTATAATAGCAGGCAGAAAGAAATCAGCTGGTGGGCTGCTATATAGGTCTCGAGTGAGAACACCCCTCCATAGATGTTGAAGTTCCTCCACAAGAGGCTCCATGAACAAATCAAAATCCTTTCCAGGACTTTTTGGACCTGGGATGAGCAAGGCCATCATGTAGTTTGATTCTTTGGTGCAGACATTTGGAGGCATGTTGTAAGGATAACAAGCACCGGCCACATGCTATATGTGGCACTCTGGTGGCCAAATGGGTTAAATCCATCTGAAGCTAAGCCAAGTCTAATGTTTCTCGCGTCAGCAGCAAACTTTTCGTGTTTCTGATTGAAGCTTTTCCACTCACTACCATGTGATGGATGGATCATTACATTCTGATATCTATACTCCTGGTTCCTAGAATGCCACAGTACATCCTCTCTTGTTTCAGCATCATGAAACAACCTCTGCAATATTGGTGTAATTGGAAAATGTCTCAGAACATTACGAGGAATCCTCTTCATAGCATCACAATCTTTCCATCTTGATGATTTGCATTTCGGGCATTCACTTAAGTTGGCATAATCCTTCCGGAACAGAACACAATTATTCTTACAAACATGGATCATATCATATCCAATTCCAACTGCACGAAGGAAATTCTTCATTTTATCAGTAGGTGTGTGGCAGCTCGACGATCTCTGGGAAAGCTTTGCGAAAGCAGCCAACATCGCATCGAATGATTTGTTGGTCATCCGCTCAGATGTCTTCACCTGAAGAAAGGTGGCCATAGCTGAGAATACTGACAGCTTATTTCCTGGGGTGACAACCACGTTGCATTGTTCCAACATGCGGGCCCACCGTTTTTCTTCTGCAGGTGAAAGTTCACGGAATGCACGAGCATTTCGTAGCATTGTTTCAATGTTGGTCAAACTCACTGGCTGTGCCACCACCTCCTCATCCTCCTCTTCCACCTGAGCATCAGGCAGATCAAGATGGTGATCTGCTGCTTCCACGTAGTCAATAACATTGACGTTCACAACTTCACCATGATGAACCCACCTAGTATATGTGACCAACATCCCGTACAAGTGTAGATGATTTTGCACAGTTAAGTGGGGTCTTGTAACTGAATTCATACAACTGCTACACGGGCAGAGCACATCTGATTTTGGACCACCATACTCAGCTCTAGTAAAGTTCATGAAGTTTTCAACCCCCTCGACATATGCAGTGGAGAATCTTCGAGCAGAAGTTATCCAAGTCATGTCCATCTGTTAGACATACAAATTAGTTCTTCTACTAGATATTACAGGAAAAACATATATGCTTTTTTTATGAAGTCCAGAAGAAAATACCTAGGTCGATGTCTAAAGCTATGGCAAGATATTTGGACGAGCAGATCTAAGTAATGAAATATATGTAAAGCTAACTCAGCAAACAGATTTGAGTGCTAAATTATGGCAGGCTATTTCAGCAGTCAATGAGGGCGAGCACACAGCCATCGAACTATCGAAGGCCATCGCAGCAACAAAGATCGGGTATAAAATGGTGTAGAGCTATTTCACCTAACAGATTGGCTACTAGACCATGGCAATCTACGTCACAATAAATATATGGCAGGATATTTTAGCAACTAATCGGCCTTGGCATGCCATCTCAGCTAAGCAGATTGAGTGCAGAACAGGGCAAGGAAGCTTCTTAAGCAGAGCATATTGACTGTAAACTACTTCGGCAAATAGTGAGATTAACAGCGTCTATCAGCTAACATTCAGCACTACACCGACATGCATGGGGCCTCAGTCTAGAATGCGTGTACCATGGGAGAAGCTGACCGTTGTGTGTCTCCACACGAACATCGCCAGCGGTGGTGGCACTGACCGCCGTGTGCCTCCACAAGAACGTCGCCAGCGGTGGCGGCGCGGCTAGAGGACGGCAGTCTACGAGAGCGTACTGTGGGAGCGAGAGGATCGCCGTGCATCGCCTCGATGAACCGCGGCGCCGACGTATCTGCATGGCGGGGAGGTCGGCTTTGGCGGAGTGAATGGAGTGGAGGGGGATGGGGGGGGGGTTTGGGGAATATTATTGGCTAGTTGGCCGTAGGGCGGTTGAATCTAGGATTTGGGGGGAATTTTTGGGTGTGGGGGAGGATTTTCGAGCGGTGGGCGGGGGGAGTTTGGCGCATGGTCGGTTTCTCCAAGTGCAGCCCCACGTGTCGTTGAAGAGGCAAGCGAAGCGCGCCCGCTTGCGTGAGCCGTGTGCAGGACCGAACGTGTGTGGGGTGCAATGCGACCGCGACAGGGGTGCTGTGAGTGTACCGCATTTTTTCCTTTTAAACTAGGTGCTTCGCCCCCTCAAAAAAACTTGTTGCTTCGCGCGATCCATCGATACTACTACTAGTAATCCGGTAATCCCGGCTAAAACGGCACGGCCGGGTGTTTTCCCGCGCAATATAATGGGAGGTTGGCTTAGTTGGGTTTTTTAGGACGATTAATGCTACACCTACGTAGTCCCAGTTACGTAATTAACATAATGTGAAATTTGTGAGTTGTTGATTATAGATTGGGGGGAGGGAGGGGCCCACCACCATGAAAATCAGGGGAGGAGAGAGAGAGGCAATTTACGTTAACCCTTTCGTAGGTTCCCATAGATGTAGAAAGATGTGAAATGCGTGAATGTGCATTTGCAGATAAGGCCATCCCTCGTTCATCCTTTTCTCCCACATGATCTTGATCTTCCGTGCAACGCACGGGCATCTTGCTAGTACTCCTGCAATATACTATATTATTGTGAAAGTTCATATACACCAGCCGAGATTAATGCAAACACGGCAGATTTTCATTACATTCTACGGCGGCGACCGACGTCCTCCATCTGCGATCTCCATGTACGGGGGCGGGGTTGAAGACCCGTGAAGTGAACATGCGGTCTCCGGCGAGGAAAAGTAGAACACGGGAGACGGACCGGCCAGTTGGCACACCATGCCCTGCTGCCTCCCATGCCCTACTCACCCTCGGAGGAGTCCCCGGCCTCGGCGGTGCCGGACGTTGGACGGCGGCAAGTAGGACATGTGGCTGACGGTGCTCCCGTCATCGGCCGCCAGCGTGGCCACCGCTTGTGCGGTGACTTGAGCGAGGGCGGCGACCTCGATCTTCATCCCCAAAGACAAGCTCTCCCGCAGAGCGTTCGCGCTTGCGGTCATGGAGGATGTGGTGCCAGGTAGGAGGACGATGCGCTATGGTGTCGAGGTTAGCTGGGCGTTGCCCCTTTAAGTAGCGCATTCCGGTGAGGCCAAGCGTCCTGGTGCGTGATTAAGTCTCCGGAGTTGGTTCCTCGGGCACTGCTACCTCTTTAGCACTGCGTTGGTTTTCCCTTGAAGAGGAAAGGGTGATGCAGTAAAGTAGCGTAAGTATTTCCCTCAGTTTTTGAGAACCAAGGTATCAATCCAGTAGGAGACCACGCGCGAGTCCCACGCACCTACACAAACAAACAAAAACCTCGCAACCAACGCGATAAAGGGGTTGTCAATCCCTTCACTGTCACTTACGAGAGTGAGATCTGATAGATATGATAGGATAATATTTTTGGTATTTTTATGATAAAGAGTAAATAGAGATGCAAAGTAAAATAAACGGCAATAAAAATAACTAAGTGTTGGAAGATTAATATCATGGAAAATAGACCCGGGGGCCATAGGTTTCACTAGTGGCTTCTCTCAAGAGCATAAGTATTACGGTGGGTAAACAAATTACTGTCGAGCAATTGATAGAATTGAGCATAGTTATGAGAATATCTAGGTATGATCATGTATATAGGCATCACGTCCGCGACAAGTAGACCGAAACGATTCTGCATCTACTACTATTACTCCACACATCGACCGCTATCCACCATGCATCTAGAGTATTAAGTTCATAAGAACAGAGTAATGCTTTATGTAAGATGACATGATGTAGAGGTATAAACTCATGCAATATGATATAAACCCCATCTTTTTAACCTCAATGGCAAAAATACAATACGTGCCTTGCTGCCCCTGCTGTCACTGGGAAAGGACACCGCAATATTGAACCCAAAGCTAAGCACTTCTCCCATTGCAAGAAAGATCAATCTAGTAGGCCAAACCAAACTGATAATTCGAAGAGACTTGTAAAGATAACCAATCATACATAAAAGAATTCAGATAAGATTCAAATATTGTTCATAGATAAACTTGATCATAAACCCACAATTCATCGGTCTCGACAAACACACCGCAAAAGAATATTACATCGAATAGATCTCCACAAGAATCGTGGAGAACTTTGTATTAAGATCCAAAAAGAGAGAAGAAGCCATCTAGCTAAGAACTATGGACACAAAGGTCTGAGGTAAACTACTCACACATCATCGGAGGGGCTATGGTGTTGATGTAGAAGCCCTCCGTGATCAATGCCCCCTCCGGCAGGATACCGGAAAAGGCCCCAAGATCAGATCTCACGGGTACAGAAGGTTGCGGCGGTGGAATTAGGTTTTTTTGGATGCTTCTGTTGGTTTGGGGGTACGTAGGTATATATAGGAGGAAGAAGTACGTCGGTGGAGCAACGTGGGCCTCACGAGGGTGGAGGGTGCGCCTGGGGGGGTAGGCACGCCCCCTGCCTCGTGCTCTCCTTGTTGCTTTCTTTACGTGGACTCCAAGTCCTCTGGAACACGTTTGTTCCGAAAATCACGTTCCCAAAGGTTTCATTACGTTTGGACTCCGTTTGATATTCTTTTTCTGCGAAACTCTGAAATAGGCAAAAAAAAACAGCAATTTGGGTTGGGCCTCCGGTTAATAGGTTAGTCCCAAAAATAATATAAAATTGTATAATAAAGCCCATTAAACATCCAAAACATAATATAATATAGCATGGAACAATAAAAAATTATAGATACGTTGGAGACGTATCAAGCATCCCCAGGCTTAATTCCTGCTCGTCCTCGAGTAGGAAAATGATAAAAACAGAATTTTTGATGTGGAATGCTACGTAGCATAATTTCAATGTAGTTCTTCTTATTGTGGCACGAATGTTCAGATTCGATATGATTCATGATAAAAGTTTAATGTTGACATAAAAACGATAATACTTCAAGCATGCTAAACAAGCAATTATGTCTTATCAAAATAACATAGCCAAAGCAAGTTATCCCTACAAAATAATATAGTCTGGCTATGCTCCATCTTCCCCACACAAAATATTCATATCATGTACAACCCCGGTTTTAGCCAAGCAATTGGTTCATACTTTTTAACGCGCTTCAGCCTTTTCAACTTTTACGCAATACATGAGCGCAAGCCATGGATATAGCACTATGGTGGAATAAGGTATAATGTTAGGGGTTATGTGGGAAGACAAAAAAGGAGAAAGTCTCACATCGACGAGGCTAATCAACGGGCTATGGAGATGCCCATCAATTGATGTCAATGCAAGGAGTAGGGATTTCCATGCAACAGATGCACTAGAGCTATAAATGTATGAAAGCTCAAACAAAAGAAACTAAGTGGGTGTGAATCCAACTTGCTTGCTCACGAAGACCTCGGGCATTTGAGGAAGCCCATCATTGGAATATACAAGCCAAGTTCTATATTGAAATTTCCCACTAGTATATGAAAGTGACAAAATGAGAGACTCTCTATCATGAAGATTGGTAAAAGGATAGTAATATTGTTCCTTCTCTCTTTTTCTCTCATTTTTTATTTGGGCCTTTTCTCTTCTTTTTTTGGCCTCTTTTTTTTAGTCCGGAGTCTCATCCCGACTTGTGGGGGAAACATAGTCTCCATCATCCTTTCCTCACTTGGGACAGTGCTCTAATAATAATGATCATCACACTTTTATTTACTTACAACTCATGAATTACAACTCAATACTTAGAACAAGATATGACTCTATGTGAATGCCTCAGGCGGTGTACTGGGATATGCAATGAATCAAGAGCGACATGTATGAAAGAATTATGAAAGGTGGCTTTGCCACAAATACGATGTCAACTACATGATCATGCAAAGCAATATGACAATGATGGAGCGTGTCATGATAAACGAAACGGTGGAAAGTTGCATGGAAATATATCTCGGAATGGCTATGGAAATGCCATAATAGGTAGGTATGGTGGCTGTTTTGAGGAAGGTATAAGGAGGTTTATGTGTGATAGAGCGATCATGTCACGGGGTTTGGATGCACTCAAGTTTGCACCAACTCTCAAGGTGAGAAAGGGCAATGCACGGCATCAAGAGGCTAGAAAATTGCGGAAAGGTAAGTGTGCGTATAATCCATGGATTCACATTACTCATAAAGAACTCATATACTTATTGCAAAAATTTATTAGCCCTCGAAGCAAAGTACTACTACGCATGCTCCTAGGGGAAGGGTTGGTAGGAGTTAACCATCGCGCGATCCCGACCGCCACACAAAGGATGACAATCAACAAATACCTCATGCTCCGACTTTGTTACATAACAGTTCACCATATGTGCATGTTACGGGAATCACAAACTCCAATACAAGTATTTCTCAATTTCACAATTACTCAACTAGCACAACTATGATATTACCACCTTTATATCTCAAAACAATTATCAAGCATCAAATTTCTCATGATATTATAATTAAAGCAAATTTCCATGCTGTTTTAAGACTCTCAAAATAATATAAGTGACGCATGAGAGATCAATAGTTTTTATAAAACAAATCCACCACCGTGCTCTAAAAGATATAAGTGAAGCACTAGAGCAGAAACTATATAGCTCAAAAGATATAAGTGAAGCACATAGAGTATTCTAATAAATTCCGATTTGTGTGTCTCTCTAAAAAGGTGTGTACAGCAAGGATGATTGTGGTAAACTAAAAAGCAAAGTCTCAAATCATACAAGACGCTCCAAGCAAAACACATATCATGTGGTGAATAAAAATATAGCTCCAAATAAAGTTACCGATGGAAGTAGACGAAAGAGGGGATGCCTTCCGGGGCATCCCCAAGCTTTGCCTTTTTGGTGTCCTTATATTATTTTGAGGTGCCATGGGCATTCCCAATCTTAGTCTCTTGCCACTCCTTGTTCCATAATCCATCAAATCTTTTACCCAAAACTTGAAAACTCCACAACACAAAACTTAGCAGAAAATCTCGTGAGCTCCGTTAGTGAAAGAAAACAAAACACCACTTCAAGGTACTGTAATGAACTCATTATTTATTTATATTGGTGTTAAACCTACTGTATTACAACTTCTCTATGGTTTATAAACTATTTTACTAGACATAGATTCATCAAAATAAGCAAACAACACACGAAAAACAGAATCTGTCAAAAACAGAAAAGTCTGTAGTAATCTGTAACTAACGCAAACTTCTGGAACTCAAAAAAATCTACCAAAATAGTAAGGCCTGTAAAATTTGTTTATTGATCTTCTGCAATTGGAATCAGTATTTTATCACGTTCTGGTGATTTTTAACAATTGTTTTCGTGAACATAAAGTTTCTGGAATTTTCAGCAAGATCAAATAACTATCATCCAAGAAGATCCTATAGGTTTAACTTGGCACAAACACTAATTAAAACGTAAAAACAAATATAACCAGAGTCTAGATCAAATATTTATTCCTAAATAGAAGCAAAAAGCAAAAAAACTAAAAATAAAATTGGGTTGCCTCCCAACAAGCGCTATCGTTTAACGCCCTTAGCTAGGCATTGATAATTTTAATGATGTTCGCATAAAAGATAAGAATTGAAGCGCGAAGAGAGCATCATGAAACACGTGACAAACACATCTAAGTCTAACATATTTCCTATGCATAGGAATCTTATAGAAAAACAAATTATCATGGCAAGCAAAAACTAGCATATGCAAGGAAGCGGAAAGAAACAATAGCAATCTCAACATAACGAGAGGTAATTTAGCAACATGAAAATTTATACAACCATATTTTCCTCTCTCATAATAATTACATGTAGTATCATAAGCAAATTCAACAATATAGCTATCACAAAACATATTCTTAACACGATCCACATGTATGCAAAGTTGACACTCTTCCAAAATAGTGGGATTAACATAAACTAAAGTCATGACCTCTCCAAACCCACTTTTATCAAAAATACCATAAGATTAAATATTCTCCACATATGTGGGATCTAAAGTTGACACTCTTACAAACCCACTTTCAATATTATTGCAAACACTATTATCAATCTCATGTTCATCATGGGGCTTAAATAAATTTTTAAGATCATAAGAAGAATCACCCCAATCATGATCATTGCAACAAGTTGTAGACATAGCAAAACTAGCATCCCCAAGCTTAGGGTTTTGCATATTATTAGCACAATTGACATCAAGAGAATTTATAGTAAAATCATTGCAATCATGCTTTTTATCGAAGGAACTACAAAGTATGTGTGCAATAGCAACGATCTCATGTTTAACGTAAGGAACTATAGCAAATTCATCTTCATAAATATTGGCATCATGGCCACAAGGATAGCAAGCATCATGTTCATAAAGGGATATTTCAATCAAATCATTGGAATCATAATTATCTAGAGATTCGTGCATATCATTATTTTCTTTAGAAGCAATGGTCATTCTTTCAATAAATTATTTGACATGGACATTATGAGCATAGTTTTCATAGCAATATTCAAGTATGTCAAAATTTTCAGATTCGTAAAGAGTAATATCATACTTTTCAATCAAAGAAGCAATTTCATAAGAACCCTTAAAAGCAACAAATTCTTCAATTTGTTTGATATCATAGTAGCTATAAAAGCCCTTTGCATAAGAAGATAAGATTTCATTTTCATTAAACTCACATAGGTAGGGGAGGTGTTTTTTAGGGTTCTTAGAGCAACAAGTAATATCACAAATTTCACAAATATTCCAAGCATAACACAGCAATTTGTTTATTTGATTCCATAAGAGTCTCCCTTTTTCAGACAAACAGTGACGCACAAAATGAGCACGCTCATCTAAAGATTTCCCATCAACTAGGCTAGTTGGGGTTTCAAAGACGAAAGATAAGGATCAAGATGATCCAAGTAGAACACTTTAAGTGGATCCATATCAATAGATTTTTAGCAAGCAAAGATGCAAGCAAATAGAAGGCACATGGAAACACAAACAGAAAGGCATACGGGAAGAAGGCGAATAAAACGGCAAGGGTGAAGTGGGGGAGAGGAAAACGAGAGGCAAATGGCAAATAATGTAATGCGAGGGATACGATTTTGTGTTGGGTACTTGGTATGTCTTGACTTGTGCGTAGACTCACCGACAACGACGCCAGAAATTATCTTGCTACCTCTTGAGCACTGCGCTGGTTTTCCCTTAAAGAGGAAAGGGTGATGCAGTAAAGTAGCGTAAGTATTTTCCTCAGTTTTATAGAACCAAGGTATTAATCCAGTAGGAGACCACGCGCGAGTCCCACGCACCTACACAAACAAACAAGAACCTCGCAACCAACGCAATAAAGGGGTTGTCAATCCCTTCACGGTCACTTACGAGAGTGAGATCTGATAGATATGATAGGATGATATTTTTGGTATTTTTATGATAAAGAGTAAATAGAGGTGCAAAGTAAAATAAACAACAATAAAAATAACTAAGTGTTGGAAGATTAATATGATGGAAAATAGACCCGGGGGCCATAGGTTTCACTAGTGGTTTCTCTCAAGAGCATAAGTATTACGGTGGGTAAACAAATTACTGTCAAGCAATTGATAGAATTGAGCATAGTTATGAGAATATCTAGGTATGATCATGTATCACTACAAAAAAAATACACTTCCGTGATGATACGTGTTTGTCACAGTAGGCCGCGTTTTTTGTCATGCATGTACATCCATGAAAAATTTATGATGTAATCAAGATAGCCATACATGTGTCAGTCAGAGAAGTGTTCCATGACATTACGAAAATTATCATCACGAAGTGTCCACTTCCATGACGATAAATCGCGTCACGTAAGTGCTTTCGTCAAGGGTGACCGACACGTGGCATCCACCGTAATGTAACGCCGTTAAGCTATCGGGTCGGGTTTTGGATCCGATAACCCGTTAACAGCCCCGACCAATGGGGTTTTTCCACATGTAAAATCATCATTGGTCGGAGGAAACACGTGTCGGCTCATCGCTGGGATGATGTCATCCACTCATTGGATGTATACGCCTATGATACGTCGACACATGGCACGCCCATCAAGTTTAAATGGGCGGCCCAACTAAAGGCCCACAAGATTTTATGGACCATAATGGGCCGCCCAACTAAAGGCCCACGAGATTTTGTGCACCATAATGGGCTGGCCCAGCTAAAGGCCCACAAGATTTCAAGGGCCATAATAGGTCGCCCAGTAAAGGCCCACAAGATTTTTGTGTGCCATAATGGGCCGCCTGTAAAGGCCCACAAAATTCTTATGGATCATAATGGGCCGCCCACTAAAGGCCCATGAGATTTCGGCCGAATTAATGGGCGGCCCAACTGTAGGCCCACAAGATTTTGAGGACCCTAGTAGGCCGGCCCATTAACTGGCTGCCATGTTTTGGGTCAAATGCCGGCCCATATTTGATCTGGTCCATTAATGGCCTGCCACATTCCGAGCCTAATAATGGCCCATATTAGATCCGGCCCCTTAAAAGCCTCCCACTTTCTGGGCCAAATCACGGCCCAGATCAGTCCGACCTTTAAGAGGCTTTGGGCTCAATTATGGCCCATATCGATTCGCTCGTTAATCGGACGCTATGCTTTTGGGCCCACTTGCTAAAGGCCCATTTAGTAATTCGCCCGATATTAGTTTCGCCTGTTAAGGGCCGTTTAACATTTCGCCCTATATTAATTTCGCCCGTTAAAAGCCCGTCATATAGTTGGGCCTAACTACGGCCGGTTTGCATCCGGCTTTGCTCGCAATGGATATCCGATTGGGCCAAACAAGGATCGAGACAACTTTGGCCTGTTAAAAGCCCGTGAATTGATTCGCACAATCATGGGTCGGGTCCATTTCGGCTGCTGCCGCCCGTGAGCTATTCGCACGCTTTCAGCCCAACCTACTTCTCACCTCCTAAAGCCCATTGACTTTTCTTGCGAAAAGAGGGTCGGGGTTACTCGCCTATTAAAGGTCCGAATCTATTAGTGGGCCAGTTTGACGGGCCCATGATGCGGATCATACATCGTGATTGCATGACGGTTCGATTATGTACCGTAATTTTACGGTTTGGCGGTTTATCGCGAAGATGATATATATATACAAGAAAATAACCGCAGCATCGTGAAAAGAAAAACCTAGACTATACAATAAAGAAATTACGCATATTACATCCATCGGGCATCAAAGTTCGCCACTATGATAATAAAGCACAAGCAAACAACAGATTACATACACTGGCATCAAAGATCGCCACCAAAGGCAAATAAACACGCCGACAAAATAATATACAAAACCGACAGGACTTCAATAGAGTTCAAGAAAGGTTAGCCCTTCTGGGAGCTGCAGCATAAGCAATGAGCAAGATGATGAGATCGCTTGTTCAACACCTATATCTTCCTCACTCGAAAGATAAACAAGGCATGATGACAGGTTTTGCACATAAAAGTATCAAGTCTTGACAATTCATCACATTTCTTCTCGACGAATAAAGTGACACAGTTTAGAATTGCATTAACACAATATGGTATTGTTCAGGTCAAGACATGGCAGGAAATGTCATTGTGAAGGTGTTGGCAGCTTCACGACACCACTGGATTACAGATCAAGAACTCATAAGTATCAATGGTTAGTGTGATGTCAATTTATCCCATTTCAGATTGGCAAATAAAGAGACGGTTTAAATAATAGTAGAATGATATGACATTGTTCATAGTTAAGACATTGCAGAATATGACATTGTGCTGTAGTGGGTAGGTTCACCACACCACCGGATTACGGATGAAGAATGAATACATGCAAAGGCAAAAGAAGATCACTTGCTCAGATAGTTTAATTTAAATGGTATGAAGGAGGAACTTGGTTGTACAACCGAAAACTTAAATTGAGAAGGACAAACTTTTGTTTATGTACATAATAAACTTTAAACATGCAATTTGATGCAAACACCAAAAATAAACAGCTGTTGCAGTCATGCCTAACCAAATATACACAACAAAGTTTGAAGGCTTGAGAAAGATAAACTTACATTACTGGTGAAGACAGGCTCTATAAAGCCCTTGTCCATGATGATGGGGGGGCAATTCAAGAAGTTTAGCACATAATCTTCTTCATAAGCATTGCCTTTATTCTACATTTTGTTAAGAGTAAATATAGATGTGATAATATATGAAAAATGGAGAATATTTAAGATAAGATGAAGAGTGATGCTACATAACCAAGTAGCTATAAATGTATGTGCAAGGATACAGTAAAAGGCACAGCCAAGAGCAATGCACAGCTAAACTTCTTCAAGACCAACCTTATGGTAAGAGTAAATATAGATCCGATGTGTAGAAAATGGAGGGCAAAGGAAAATAAGCTGCAGAGTGATGGTACATGAACAACTACCGTCAATATAAGTACATCGATAAAGGACAGATGTACTTACAAGAACAATGCAGAGCTAAAAAAATTCATTGGCATTGGATATATTCTACACTAATGTAACCATTCATACATATCAGATAATTTGGAGCGAACAATTAATAAGCAAGCTATCATGCATACTGCTGTCACATAATGAACCAGGTATGTATGCAAGTACAGTGATACAGGACAACAGGTACTAACAAGAGCAAAGCAGCGGGTAACATATTTGTGATATCCTGTCGTTATTTTCAAATAGGAATTCTTCTTCGAGCAGATTTCCTGCAAAAAGATCCGTAAGGCACATGCGGAAAAGTAGAAGTTCAAATTGTCATGTGATTTCATAGACAGTAGCTCATCCTGGGAACGATACCAGTGCATAACAAGGTTTTTCCATTTAATGTCTTCTAAATTTAGCACAAGAGACTTCATCGGAAATTCGTTTATAGACTTGCCATCAAAGTGTGATTTTCTCAGGTAACACCGATACTGCTGCAATGCTTCCTTGAAAAGCACAAGCAAGCTTTGCTCTTCATGACTATCCAGATTGACCCTCGCCTAGTTACAACAATGTAATGTAAAACATTGATGTGTTCGATCAGCAGAAAACAGGAAAATAATAACCATGAATAATAGCACTTACACGTAAGTTGGATAGGAAGATGTGAAAATGGTGTTTGTCTTCACTATAATCTTGCCATGATGGGAATATATGCACGTAGTCCCTAACAACATTGAAAGCATTGTCTTTAAATCGGGAATAAATGGAATGGGGTTCCAATCTGCAGGAATTGGCCGCCTCTACAGCTTGGGATAGGTCTTCGCCGGTGGACTTGCTTGTACTTTTTGCCGGAGTGGGATTTTTCTACGTGGTACGGCTGGTGCTATGGCAAATGAAATCGGTATACCTTTTGCTCGGAGTGCAGGTCCCGTGTGGTGGGGCTAGTGGTGTGGCCAGTGAAGTATGGGTACAGTCTGCTGGAGTCGGTCCTATGTTTTGTGTCACTGGTTGTACAGCCAATATAAGTGGGGCGCTGTCTGATTTCTCTGGCACCACTGTCGTGGAATTGTCACGGCAGATGTCCTCGTGAAAGGACTTAGTCGCAGGGCCATCGTACGGGTTAACTTAGAGGGGTTAAAGCGGACACAAAGACACGGGAGTTATACTAGTTCAGCCCCTTCGATGAAGGAAAGGCCTACGCCTAGTTGTGATGGGATTGATGTAGTTTCGCGACTTGGGAGCAATAGCTTCGCCTAAGCCTCAATCGCTCGTCCCTAATCCGCCCGGTCGCCCCTTATATACACGGGTTGACGCCTTGGCCGGTCTCTGAGTCCCGATCCAGCTCATACAAGTGTCCGCTCGGTCTCTTCTCTCTTGTCTTACAACACAAGTTACAACACTAAGGCGGTTCACATAAATGGACCTTAATTCGCCTGGCTCCGGGCCTCCTCCGTGGGCTGGATCATGGATTTAGGGTAAACCGGCCCTCCGTATGGTTCACACTCGATAGTTGTATCCCCAACATTAGGCCCCAGTTGACTTGAACCGTTCAGTTAATCTTCAACATCTTCGAAACTCTTGATCTCCTTTCATATTTTGTAAACCGCCATCCGCTTGAACCGCCGTGACGCTATCCTCCGATCTCCGTGTCGTGGCACCTTGACGCCATCTTTAATAAAGAAATCCAAACAGAAGATTCCCTTCATTTAATGCTATCCCGAAATCGAGGCGGCGCCGCACCGTCCGCCGCTTTTGACTCCTCGATTCTCGCGCCCGCTGATTGCTCCGGCCCTTATAAATAGACCGGTCGCCTTTCTTTCTTCTTCTTCCGCTTTTCTCCTTCCTCGCGACGCCCATCCTCGAAGCTCCGCCGTCGCCTCCGACCTTCCAACGACGCGTCAACGCCGGGTCCGCTGCATCAAACTGATCAGACGAGTTTTTCGGCGCCCTCCACGGCTTTGCTCATCGTAAGGTCCTTTTCAAGCCCTAGATCCCATCTCAGATCCTGTTCATCCCGCAGCTCATATCGGTTTCTTCACACTTGTTCGCCATGGCAGACGCCTCCCGCACTGCATCTGTCACAGTGATCGCTCCGCCGTCCATTGAACTCTTTATGCACCTTTCCTTTTGTTCAGATCCTCGAGTTTAGAATATCCGAACCTCCCGCTTTTTATGAGGTTTGCATAGGTCGAAAGGTTTTTCTTCATCGAACTTCGTAGATCTCGATTACTTCCATTCGCATGTGAAAACTGTTTCATCCACACTTCGTAGATTTTTCAGCTCGCCTTATTTGGCGGTTTAACTTTTGATAGCTAATCCGCTACTCCATTAGTCCTCGCTAAACCGGAATGGGAAGCCGGCTGCTGAATCGCCGGTTTAACAATGTATGATATGCCTGAACCGCTTAATGGTGAACCGCTTTTCCTTTCTTTCGCAGCTTAGTCTTCCGGAATAGCTCCTCAATTCTCAGCTTGCAATTGGGTCCGTCCAAAATCATCAAACGCAACTCAACGGCTATGTCACCACCGGCGGTTTGGCTCCAAAAATGTCCTCCATCGGCGTGTTCCGGATGGCGAAGTTTCTCCCGAGCCACAAGAGGGAGAAGTAATTGTGTTTATGCAGCACTTAGACCGGGATTCTGCCCGCCGGTTCAAAATTTTCCCGGACGCCCTTGCAAGTTTGAAACTCCATCCGCAGGATATCGGCCCGAACTCGTGTCAAACATATGCAACTTTCAAGTCTTTTGTGAAGTCTATCTTCGTGAAGAACCATCTGTGGAGCTGTTCCGGATTTTTTCCACTTGAACCGCTGCATCAATTTTCTCGATGGTCCCAACACGAGCTGGCGGCGCTTTCAATCCAGAAGAGGAAGGAAGTGGATTTTCCTCACGCCAAACACCACAGCCATCCAAAGGATTGGAACCAAACCTGGTTCTACCGCCGAACATCGCTTCCCGCTAACGAGAACCCTTGCCGGGTTATCGCCCTCACCGCTCAAGAACCAGCATCCGCTGCCTTCACGCTTAACCGCCGCTGAACGGAAGAACTTCGCTACCAAATAATCAAGCTCCGGCTCTAATGGCCAATGGCTTAACCGTGTGGACCTTGTGCGGTGTTGGGTTTCTTGGGGCGTCTTGCCACTAAGCTGCCGCCCGGATTGATGCATGAGTACACCGCAGCCTCAAAGACCCTCAAAGACGCCACGAGCTGCCCATAATCGAACTTGAGGTCACAGAGATTGTAAAGAAGATGCTTGATGAACCGATCTCCGCTCATAGCCTAACCGGGTTGGCTCCATTCTGTGTTGCCAACAAACCGCCGGCGGTAAAGCTCTACTCACCGCTTTTGGGTCCTTAATACTTTGTTGATATGCATTAATCCTTGTTACTTCTCGCCGACAGCTCCTTCGAAACGTATTAAACCGTTCAAGCGCCAAGGTAAAGTCCAAGGCCACCAAGAAGGCAGGCAAGAAGAAAGCCGCCGAATCCTCCGATCCGCCGGAGGACTAAGAATCGGCTGAGGTAAAACTTGATATTCTTACGGGAGCCGCCAGAACCGCTTTCCGCTTTGTTTTTCCTCTTGCTTATGACTTGTCCCTTTGTATTCCTTTTATCGACAATTTCACCTCCTGTGATGATGTCAAGCTACCATGCCGACCTCGTTGAGGTAATCATTCTTTCTTCCGAATCCGATCTTGCGCCGTTAAAAGAATTCGTCATACCGTCCGGAAAGTGAAAAATATCCTTCATGTGCTTACTTGAATCCAAATCTTTCCTTGAAGACACAGAGGCTAAAGAGCGCCGCACGACCCGCACAAAGGGCCAACGGATTACCTCATCCGGTTTACTGACACACCAACCCGGAAGCGCCGTCCCGTGAGGTGACTTGTTCTCCGAAAAGCGTTATCCCTTAAAAGGTTTCTTCCGATGTCCTCTCAATCCGTCGGACCAATTATCGTGCCTCTTCCAACTCTTCCGTGGTTCATCAACCACGCAATCGCCTCCGCTGAAAGTTGCCGCAGGTATGTAATCGCTGTCCTTCAATTCGATTTACCATTGCCTTGGTCGATTTGTCTTAATCCAATTCTGAATATTGCAGCACCAAGGCTCGCTTGAGTAAGAAAGCGAAAACCCTTGATCCTACTGCAGATGTTGATCCGAAAAGACCCCGAACAAACCCACGAAAATCCTCAAGTCGCCAAAGATAGCTCGCGAGTTGTACAAAGACGACATCGCTGATCCGCCGTAAGCTGAACCGAGGTCCAAGTGGAAACCTCGCAGCCTGCTCCACCAAACCCGTCCACAGAGTGGGTTGTAATTGTTGAACCGCCGAGCCAGAGTAAGAAGACATCCAGCCCAAAGAAGACCGCCGAAAATGACGATGTTATTGTGACAGGCACTGGCTACACCGCTCCTAGCCAACCGGTCGCTTTAGCAAAACACAGCGCCAAGGACGAGTCTGCCACCATGAGTAAAGATAAAGGAAAAACTGATCTGCTACCACGACAACTTCTCTCGCCCAAGAACTTCACTCCGGTTTCGAACCGCTCTATACCAGCCGTGACTTTGAAGCTGGTCCGTAAACCAATGAAGGACCGCTATGAGGTAATGAATTATGTCTTTCCTGTCATCGTGGCTGTATAGTAGCCCCCAAGGGTAGGTTCAACTTAGTATAGTTAAACCGACTTAATTTCAGATCCTCATGGCAAACCGAGATCAACTAGCCATTAGCCCCCAAGTGCCAAGGTGAATATTTATATTGAGCTTGGGACTTTATAATGAAACAACTAACGTGCTCCCTTTGTTACCGTAATGAAATATACCAAAGAAAACGTGCAACTCAAGGATCTGCGAGCCAACTGAAACTCAACAAGCAGAAACCACTAAGGCCAAGGACGAATTGAAACGGCCTTGGCCACTATGGAACAGCCAAGGAGTGGTACAAATCCGAATGGGCCAATCGGGACACCGAGAAGGCCGGTTTGAAAAACGGGCGGAAGAAGTCAAGCAGCCCTTAAACCGTGTGATCAAGAGCTTATCGACTCAAGCGCCAAGTGCATGCCATGACCTCTGCCGCCTTTTGGTAAGAAAATTTGCACCGACTATCTTAATTTTGATATTTCCGCCGTTTACCCTGAGTTGTTCAAACCGTGCAGGCAAGCGATTATGATATGGGCTCGATGTGCGGAAGAAGCTCAAGGCCGCTTATACGCTGATTGAACAGCTGTATACCGGCGCCAGCGAGTCATATGTGCTACATCATACGACAACACGGCGCCGCCCTCGATCGAGAGACACCGGACCGCTGTCCATGGTTCCGGCAACTTGAAGAGTTAAAGCGATCCGCTGCTCGGCCTGCACCCTACTAGCTCGACTCGCGCCAAAGCGTGATAGCAGATCTTGATCCGGCCGACATAGCCAAAGGTTTCTAGCGCCAAGAGAACGGTGAAGCCTTTGATAACGACGCTCAAACGGATAACAAAGGAAATGCGCCCATTGGCGAAGTCAACGGCAATGGCCAACTCCGGCGGTTCACCGCTTTTTATGACGCAAACAACAAGCGGGTGGAGTTTGTCATCCCTGAAGTGCGAGCCTTGTTCCTCCAATCCGTAAGCACACTTATGCCCCGACGTTGATCCGCTGAGCTGATAAGTGAAGAAGCTGTCTTCGTGCCTTAACCCGATTGATCGGGTCTACCAATGACTTCCGGCTTTGGGTGAGGAAGAAGAAGAAGTTGAAGCGACGCCAGCGCCTCTACCTCACGCTGCCGGGCGAAGAAGCGAATCCGCAAGCCGGGTGACGCCCAAGCTTCAAGGCATAACACCACATGAAACACCGGCCTTAAAAGGCTTTGTAATAGGATAGTCAAGACTTTGTTTTGAACAATGCCTTTACAACCTCACCAGAACCTTTTGCATGGTGGTGCTGACATCGTGGATTGATGAACCATCAACTTATTTCGCCGCAATCACAAATTTTTTAACTCCGCCACGGCGGCTTGTGTCGCCAAATGGCTTGTGACGCCCATATATTTATATAAGAAAATAGGGATGTATATAACCAAACGTTATGATATAAAAATACCGCCAAATTGGGCATGCAGTGGCTTAGCCAATCTTGAGGTGGAGGTTTAGAAACCATTACCGCAAAGGAGAAAATAACTCCTGTGCTCAAAATGCCGGGTTACCGTAAACCGTGTCGGCATGATAAGCCCCTGTTACTCCATATTGGGATGTTAATAAAAATCAAACCGAACAAAATCGCCGGATTAAAAATGGACCAATTCGACAACTTGAATCCGGTTTAAAGAGGTTTGTCGGTTTAAGAAAGCAAACGAAACCAAATAATAGGTATAAAAACACATGGAAGCAAAGGCAATGACAAAACCGCTTTGCAAGAATAGGCTTTATCGAGCCCGATCGTGGTGTTACCATGGTCGGACAAGACCAAGCTCCCCATAAGGTGTAGCGATGGTTCAAGTCAGCCAGTGCCCCAATCAAATCGTGGCATGATGCCGATCAAGTGGCATGGCAATGGTTCGGGTTCACCAAGCCCCAAAGTGATTCTATGGCCTTAGGCTCACCAAGAGGCGGATCGGTTCAGACGTGACCATGTCCCTGTGATCTGGTGGCTTTCGCTTTGTCAAGAGGTGTTGCATTGGTTCGACACCACCAAGCCCCCAAGTGACAAAAATTTCAAAAGCAAGGCCAAGGGTTAAACCGAGGCCGCTTCATGACAACATCTCCATGTACCCAAACCGACTTTATACGTAACGGATACCCCGCTTTGGCCGAGGATCCGTTTATTGCTTTTATTCATAATATATACATTGTCTTAATATGTACATAAGTGGAGCCGATGGCTCGTATAATAAGGTCAAGATGAGCTATGTTCCACGGCATGTTGGTCTCCTCTTCGACGCGTGCGTGAGTCTTTTCGCCTCGAACATCAATCGATAGTATGACCCGTTGTACAGATTCTTATCGACCACAAAGGGTCCTTCCCAAGGCGGGATAGCTTGTGCATATCTGTTCGGTCTTGAATGAGCCAAGCACCAAGTCTCCTTCCCGAAGGTTCTTGTTCTAACCCGCCGGGCTGTGATACCGACGAAGATCTTGCCGGTAAATCGCCGAACGAGCAGCCGCCATATCTCGCTTCTTCATCCAATCCGATCCAAATCGCCCCGCCGGGCTGCCTCACTATCGGCCTCAACATAGCCGCCACGCTGGGCGTAGTCATGACGATATCGCAGGGAAGAACCGCCCGCCCATAGACCATAAAGAATGGCGGTATCCAGTGGATCTGTTTGGTGTAGTATTGATACTCCATATCACGATGGCAGCTCGACCCAACAACCCGGCGCCCTCACTAAAGGGACCATAAGCCGGGCTTAATACCTCTCAAGATCTCCTGATTAGCTCGCTCCGCTTGACCATTGGATTGCGGGTGGGCCACGGAGGAAAAATCAAGCCGATGTGCTCTCGCTCACAAAATTCCTTCATAGCTCCCTTGGACAAATTGGTGCCATTGTCCGTGATGATACTGTGGAAACCCAAACCGAAAATCACCTTTTGATGAACTGAACCGCCGGTGGGCGCATCACACTTGCTAACAGTGCTCGCCGACCCACTTGGTAAATTTATCAACCGCCACCAACAGTGGGTCTTCTTGTCCTTGGACCTTTGAAAGGTCCAACCATATCCAGCCCCCAAGTCGCAAACGGCCAAGTAATTGGAATCATCCTCAATTCTTGGGCTGGCACATGAGCACGCTCGAGAACTTTTGGCAACCATCACATCGTCTCGACCAGATCTTCCGCATCAAGATGGGCAGTCAACCAATAGAAACCGTGGCGGAACGCTTTGGCCACCAAGGATTTTGAACCGCGTGATGACCACAATCCCTTCATGGATCTCACGCAATATCTCACGGCCTTCCTCGGGGACACATAACGCTGAAACGCCTCGACACGCCTGCAGCGATGCAACTCGCCTTATGTATGGTCATAGACTTAGACCGCCGAACTATCTGCCGGGCCAGCGCCTCATCTTCCGTAACTCGCCCGTTCATGTATGCCAAATAAGGGAGCGTCCAATCCGGAATGACATGCAAGGCTGCCACCAAATGAGCCTCCGGATCAGGAATAGCCAAATCGACCTCATCAGGAAGTTTAACTGACGGATTGTGCAGTACGTCAAGGAAAACATTGGGCGGGACCGGTTTACGCTGAGAACCCAGCCGGCTTAGAGCATCCGCCGCCTCGTTCTTCCGGCGATCCACATGGTCCACCTGATATCCTTTAAAGTGTCCTGCAACCATATCCACCTCCCGACGGTACGCAGCCATGAGTGGGTCTTTGAATCCCAAGTGCCCGATACTTGCTTTGGGCCACCAAGTCCGAAGTCACCAAAGCACTTGACCCGCTTAGATTCATCTCCTTAGCCATCCAGAGACCATGGAGCAAAGCTTCATACTCAGCTGCATTGTTAGTACAGGGGAACATTGCTTAAGAACGTAATGTAACTTGTCACCTCGTGGGGAAGTTAATACGACTCCACCCCGAGCCCTCCAATTGCTGGACCCATCAAAGTGGATGGTCCAATAGGTATGATCCGCTTTTCTTCAGTGCTTGCAACTCCGTCCAATCATTAATGAAATCCACAAGTGCTCGAGACTTTATCGCCGTCCGAGGCACATACCTTAAACCGTATGCCCAAGTTCTATAGCCCACTTAGCAATCCGCCGCCGCTTCTTTACTCAGATGATATCGCCCAAAGGAGCTGAATCGACCACCGTGATGGGGTGCCCTTGGAAATATCGCTTCAGCTTCCGCTTGCCATAAAACTCCATATACCAGCTTACGCCAATGCGGATATCTTTGTTTGGACTCAATGAGAACCTCACTAATGTAATAAATCGGCGCTGAACCGGATACTCCTTCCCGCCTCCTTTCGCTTCCACCACAATGGCTACACCGACGCCCCGCATTAGCAGCAACATATAACAGAGCGGCTCCTTGTCAATGGGAGCGGCAAGAACAGCGGGGTTGGCCAACCGCCGCTTAAGTCCTCCAAAGCTTCATCAGTAATGAACCTCGCATTTAACCGATCCGCCTTCTTCAAAGATCTGGTACAAGGGAATGGCCTTCTCTCCTAGGCGGCTGATAAACCGGCTTAGCGCAGCAATCCGGCCCGCCAAACGTTGGACATCATTGATACACTTTGGCTTAGCCAAGGAGGTGATAGCTGTAATCTTCTCCGGATTAGCTTCAATCCCCCTGTTGGACACAAGGAAACCCAATAACTTGCCTGCCGGAACACCAAAGACACACTTGGCCGGGTTAAGCATCATCTTGTACACCCGCAAGTTATCAAAGGTTTCTCTCAAATCCTCAATCAGTGTTTCCTTCTTCCTTGACTTAACTACGATATCATCCACATAAGCGTGCACATTACGGCCGATCTGTTCATGCAAGCAGTTCTGTACGCAACGTTGATAAGTTGCTTGGGCGCTCTTGAGCCCAAAAGGCATAGATACATAGCAGAAGGCTCCAAAAGGGGTGATAAACGCCGTCTTCTCCTGGTCCTTAACCGCCATCTTAATCGATGATATCCGAATATGCATCCAAAAACTCAACGCCACAACCCGCCGTAGCATCAATAATCTGATCAATACGGGGAGGGCAAAAGGATCTGCCGGACAAGCCTTGTTAAGATCTGATAATCCACGCATTGTCGCCAAGTGCCATTTTTCTTAAGGACCAACACCGGGTTAGCAAGCCACTCGATGGAAAACTTCAACAATGAACCCCGCCGCTAAGAGCCCGCAACCTCCTCTCCAATGGCCTTGCGCTTTTCCTCATTAAACCGGCGAGAAACTGTTTTACCGGTTTGTACTTGGGATCAACATTAAGAGTGTGCTCAGCGAGTTCCTCGACACCCGGCATGTCAGAAGGCTTCCATGCAAAAATGTCCCGGTTCTCACGGATGAACTCGATGAGCGCGCTTTCCTATTTAGGATCCAAGTTAGCACTGATGGTGAACTGCTTGGACGAATCGCCGGGCACAAAATCAACAAGCTTAGTCTCCGCCGCCGATTTAAACTTCAAATCCGGATCGTGCTCTGTAGTTGGCTTCTTCAACGGGGTCATATCGGCCGGATCAACATTATCTTTATAATACTTTAACTCCTCGGTGGCACAAACCGACCAAGATAAGCCGCGTCACCTTCCTCGCATTCCAAAGCAATCCGCGGCTCCGTGAACCATTATCGCCCCTTTGTGACCCGCATTTTCAGCTGCAAATAAACATAACAAGGCCGTGCCATAAACTTAGATAAGCCGCCGCCCAAACAGGCGTGGTAAGGGCTTTGGATTTTCACCACCTCAAACGCCAATGTTTCCGATCCGAGTCATGTTCATCTCCAAAGGCCACCTCCGAGCTATCTTACCGACCGGATATGCCGACTTGCCGGGCACCACACCGTGAAATACGGTGCCGGACGGCCCGAGATGTCTATCCGTCAACCCCATACGCCGGAAGGTCTCGTGAGTACGTGATGTTGATGCTGCTTCCTCCATCCATAAGCACCTTGGTGAACTTGTAGCCTCCCACCGAGGTGCCACTACTAGGGCCAGCTGACCCGGATCGTAAACTCGGGAGGATGATCCTCTCTGCCCATACAATAGGTTGCTCGACCAGCGCAGTAATGCGGTGCGGCCGGTTCAACAACACCGACCGCCCGCTGAAGTTTGCGGTCCCGTCTGTCCAAGCTAGTGGTAAAGACA
Source organism: Aegilops longissima (assembly GCA_021605205.1). Taxonomy (NCBI): domain Eukaryota; kingdom Viridiplantae; phylum Streptophyta; class Magnoliopsida; order Poales; family Poaceae; genus Aegilops; species Aegilops longissima. The sequence goes on from CM038679.1 coordinate 515,731,642, forward strand.
TGATACATCCCACTGCTTAACCGCTTTTGGATTACTTTGGTAACCCGATCGCTGCTGTTGTTGATTGTAACCCCTTGGCTCGATTGTTCGATTGTTTTGATTGTTTTGATTGCCTTGCCCGCCCGGATTACCACCGAACCTGTGGCCGAATTTCCTTCATCAGAACCGGGCGGGCCTGAACCGCCGGGCCCTTGATCATACCGAAAGCATTAGAATTTTTGAACTCGTGCATAATATAACAATCCTTCCAGAGGTGATTCGCCAAGCCTCCTTCGCCCCATGCTTCGGACAAGGTTGATTCAACAAGTAATTCAAACGCCCGGATTGTGACCTTGTGCACCACCCCGGTTTGATTGTCACCTTTGCGCCGCTGTCCCTTGTCCTGTGGCGCTGGTGTTGGCCACGAAACCCATGTTACCGTTAGCCTTACGCTTGTTTCTCCATTGCTCGCGGATGATGTCTGCCGCCTCTGGGATTGCCATTCGCTTTCCCTTCCCTACTTCGCCACCTTCGCACTCGGATCCTTGGTACTATCGTAGTCAGCATACTTTACCAAAACGCCCATGAGCATGCCCATGTCATTGCAAAACGCTTCATGCGACTCCAGCTTCAACTTCAACGGTTCGAACCGCAGCTGGCCTCTAGGGTTAAGATAGCAGAATCCGGTTGATCCGGTCCGATGAATGTAAGACCTCAAACGCGGCGCACCCAATGTGTTGTAGATTCTCCCTCCGCCGACACAAGCCGCCAAATCCACCACGTATATAGGCTGCTTACAGTATCTTTGAAATTTGAATGAACCGGTCCATAATCGGGTCCACGAACTAACTGAGTTGGGTGGCAAATTTTTCAACCAAGTACAGCCGCATCTTCCAACATCATGGTGAAATACTTCGCACACGCAGCTTCGCCCACATCCAGCATCTCCATGGCCATCTCATAGCTTTCTATCCACGCTCGAGCCAAATCGGCGGTGTAATTGGGCACCTTGCGGGTCCTTTGAAGTCCTTAGGCAAACGACATTGCGTAAAGCGGGACGAGACAAGGCACCCCAATGATCCGGACGTGACCCCGGTTTGAAGATGGTCGGACGAACCGGCGCGAGCTGATGGTCCTCATGTTGCGCTGCTAACTCGCCTCCTCAAGTGCCTGGCCCGGTCCACCACCACTTGAGCGCCTTCGGCCGCCAGCCGGGTTGTTGCTCGAGGCGGACCGTCTTGCGCATTGCTCGACACGGCCGGTTCATCCGCGCGGCGGCTATAACTCCGGCTTGGGCGGGGGGTGGAGTGGATCCGATCCCGACTGTATGAATATGCTTCCTGCTGAGCCAGGGCCGTCCTGAGGAGCTCCTTGACCCGGCGAGTTTCTACCGCCCGTGGTGAATCACCCTCGATCGGAATCGCCTCCAATCGTGCCGCAGCCGTGACAAGGTTATCCATCGGGTTGGAGTAGTGACCCGGAGGTGTCTGCACAGCCTGGGGTGCGCCGGTGTGATGGCGAGGCAGATCTATCACACGGGGCTGAACCGCGCGCCGCCCCAAAGCTTCCGCCGGTTTACCACCGTGGCGGATTATCGTCCTCGCCTCGGGTATTGAAGAGCTTCTTCCTCGAAAACCAAGGCAAACGGGATCTGTACTTCCTTTTCATGACTTCATGTGATGCACTCGATCCAAAGATGAGCCTATAAGCTCGCAGATCCAAAGCGGCCGCTCGCCGCCATCCTCACGCCGGCGGCTACCAGATCCGCTTTAGCTTTAGCGATCTGTTCCTTCACCTCGCAATCTCGCGTAGTAGGTCCTGATCCGCCGGGTTAGCCTCCGCCATGAGCGTAGCTGCGCGTCGAATAACTCGATAGAACTTGAGCGGGCGGCGACGGGCCTCCTTCCCGGCCGCCACCACCGCCGCTGAACCGTCGACGATGGGCGCCATGGTCGAAGAGTGAAGCGCCGCCAGTGTACCGCCATGAAAATTCCAACCCAGCTGGGTAGATCAAAGGGTCCGAATACTCTCACCGCCGGAATAGCCCCGATCCGCCATCTTGGAGCTGGTAGAGAGATCGGTTTCTCCGGCGGATGACTCGTCGCCCGAGTAGACAACGGTTTCGTCGCCGGACGCTGATCCGCCCTCGTAGTTTCCGTGGACGACCCCACGAAGCACGCTGACGAGCGGTTTAACCAGGGCGGACTCTTCCTCGCCCGCTGAGCCGCTCTCGACGAGGTCGGTGCAGATGTCCGCCCAGCCCTGGCTCACCGATCTTGCCGATGAACACGTATGCCACCAAAGGGGACCCGATACCAGATTAATCGAAAGCAGGCCTCGGTGCCCCAAATCCGCATCGTCGATGTAGAGTTTGCCGCGACGACTCTTAGTCATCCGCCCACAAGATAGCCTTCGAGTCCTTCAACTTGCCCTCTAAGATCATCAAACCATCGCGCGATAGCCCCACGGTGGGCGCCAACCGTCGTGGAATTGTCACGGCAGATGTCCTCGTGAAAGGACTTAGTCGCAGGGCCATCGTGCGGGTTAACTTAGAGGGGTTAAAGCGACACAAAGACACGGAGTTATACTAGTTCAGCCCTTCGATGAAGGAAAGGCCTACGCCTAGTTGTGATGGGATTGATGTAGTTTCGGCGACTTGGGAGCAATAGCTTCGCTTAAGCCTCGAATCGTCGTCCCTAATCCGCCGCCGGTCGCCCCTTATATACACGGGTTGACGCCGGCCGGTCTACAGAGTCCCGATCCGGCTCATACAAGTGTCCGGCTCGGTCTCTTCTCTCTTGTCTTACAACACAAGTTACAACACTAAGGCGGTTCACATAAATGGACCTTAATTCGCCTCTGGGCTCCGGGCCTCCTCCGTGGGCCTGGATCATGGACGAGGGTAAACCGGCCCCTCCAGGGCGGTTCACACTCAGTAGTTGTATCCCCAACAACCACCACGTTTTTCAAGGACTTTGCTGGTGCTCCTTTAGGTTTCCTTTTTGATGTCTGATGCACAAGAACGGCATTTGAGTGAAAAAACATGGTATGATGACAGATGGAATATGTATTGATAATGGATGGGCATGGCATCTCGAGTTATATGATGAGTAAACTAAGCAGATGGCGGTGCAACAAAGTAGAAGAAATGCAAGACAACATATGCAAGATACGCGCAATCAATAAAACCTTGCCAAATTAGAACAGCACCTTGATGGGTGAACAGGATAGGCCATCCGCCTTTGACTCCTCGAGGTTAGAATAGTCATTAGGATGATATTCTAACAAGAATCAAAAGGTGGGGAGCGATGAAGTTTCATTGCTTCCGAATGGCACTCAATGCCTTGGTGCCAATTTTGTAAGTCATTGCAGTGTTCCACAATATTCTTCGATGCGCCGGATTCTGATATTCACCGTAATTGCGTATAATATCCGAGAACCATGAAAACATAAATAGTTGTGAGATTATCTTTGTAATGCAGATTATATTCTAATATAGGTGCTACCAAACACTTATGTGCTATCACCGGATTCTCATGAGAGAGCTCATGTGTGCTGTAATATGGTGCGTGCATTTATATAATCTGGCACAAGTAAACAAAAAATAGGCTCCGTAAGGAAGGATAATGCAGATGATAGGTTCATAATATACCGTATAGAGAGTTTATTGCCAAACCATGATAACAAGAGCACACAAAGAACTAGGCAGATCATAGTGTACATAACAGGGTACACCATAACCACGATATATAAATCGAAAGTGGAACTGGCTTGAAAATACGGTGTTGTATTTCCACTAGTAATTGAAAGCCTATCGATCACGCATGTGCCAGCTCTATCGAACATGGTAAAGAAGAGCAAGCAGATTTTGATAATAAAATGTTGGTTGCGCAGTGCCCACACATGATGAACCAGAGCGCATTAAGAATGCAACTCCCAACCTGTCTCTCGACCATTTCAGGCGGTTGGATGAATATCCTACGTCTCCTAACCCTTCTTCTTCCTCGCCTCTCGATTCTTCCCATACAGAACACCAGACGGGCCACCGGCCGACCATCGCCCCCCACCGCCTGTGTTCCTCCGCCACCCCCACCCCCACCCGCGCCCAACCCCACCCGCCGAGTTTTCTTTGTTCGGCGAGGCCCCACAACCACCCGAGCCCTTTCGATTGCACCGCTAACTCCGCGAGCTCAAAAATCGACCACCCAATTTTGAAATTTAGTCTCATCGTGATTTAACTAGTGTGGAATATAAAAGGGAAAACCATAAGCATTGGGAGTATAGTGTTGAGCGTGCATGGCGGATCTGAAGGTGCAAACCGACAAAGGCAACTTCGCAACCAAGACAAGAAATCAGAGTAAAGCAAAGGGCGATTTATTTTCTTGCTGCGATAAATAAGTTGAGCAGATACTAAAGAGTACCGCCTCAGTGCGGGCGCCGTGTACGTGATCTGCTGAGAATTTGATTTGGTTGTGGTAGCGATGGCTGTCGGCGGCGTGGAAGCAGATCTAGGAGGGTAGATGGTGGCGGCGGGGCGCGGTGGACAGCGGCGCCGGCAAGGTGGACGACGGCGGGGATGAAGCGAGAGGACAGGATGCAAGGATCCCGGTCCGAAGGCGTGGATAAGAGAGGTCGATCTCTTGTAATGGACGGCGGCGGCGTGGTATCAGCTCCGCATGGTGAAGGATGACGACGGTGGATGGGGTGGCGGACGGCGGACGAAGGAGGGTGGGTGGAGAGGGTGTTTTGGCGCCCACGGAGTACTAATGGGGAAAAGGGAGGTAGAGAGGAAGGGGAACCATGTATTCAGGGCGCTTGTCTCAAATGAGAGGAAATTTACAAACTTAGCCCCTGCTTCAAATTTCTACTACATCACAAAGAACATTAGTCGGTTGGGGATAGGACGGTAATCTTGCATACGCCTAATATTTGCCGACGAGAGTTTTTTTTGGCGCCCACCGTATGAATATGAATTGGGAGGAGTCGATTTCAGCCGGGACACACTGTGTTTTGGCGCCCACCGTATGAATCCGGTGAGAGGCGGTTACGCCACGCTTGGGTGAAATTACAAACCTACCCCTATCGAAACCTATAGAAATCCAGCAGATTGGCTATGCGTGGCGGGATAGGCGTAGTGATTGCCATCTCGCAGATTTTGGTTTCAAGTGATTATCGCGACCTTCCCGCTTCGCTCAAATTTTGCAGAGTGCATGTTTACTGTGCAACTCAATTCAATCCTGCTTGTATTCTATTTTTTAAGGATCCATTTTCAATTGGAATTACATTTTATATACATCATTTTTATATATACTTTCAAAAGCACAACAAATAATTCTGCTCCTTTATATGTATAATATGATTTACAAATACAACGATCTCAAATCTTACGGTTGAATTCAAAAATTTAACCAAATTATGTTCTACTAAAATGTATGGATCAAGAATACCTACATATTAAATAACATAGATGTGCGTGAATTCATATGAGTATGCATGTTTGATAGATCAATTTTGGTTCGAGTATGGATTACATGTATCATCATCTTGAATTCAAATATTTGAATCCTTTTTGTTCACTCCTTTCACGCCCATCTCTCTCGCATGCATGCTCCTTCGTAGCTATCACTCTCTTTCTCCAGCTCACCAAGATGCTCACTTCATGTTTCTCCTATCCTCGCAAACATGGTCTCTCGACGCCTCCCTTGAGAAGTGTCACACTCTCCCTATCATTATACATTACACGGTTTTCATTATCTCTCACGCTTTCACTGTCTCTCCGTACTGCACCTAAGCTTTCTTTTCACCGCCACACACACAGTCTCCACTGCTTTTCATTTTGTCTTTCTCTATGGGATTCTCTCACACACCCTATATGTCTCTAAATATGACTCATACCACTAAAATTACTCTCTCTCTCTCTCTCTCTCCTGAGACACAACATTTGTTGCGGTCTCCTTTTCGCTCCATCCTGCATCGACATTATTCATTTGTTTACCGATCGACAACCCCGACTACCGCTCCTCTCTCTCTCACATGCACACACACACACACACAACTCCTGCTTCCACTCCCTTCCCGACTACCATCTCTCTCACACACACAAACTCTCGCCGCACCCGACTGCATTTCTCTCACAAACATTTATCGACTAGCTAGCCTCTAGATAGGTTTATACACCCGCACACTCGTGCTTCCACCATCGCATACATGTCTCTCTCCTCCTCCTTGTATCTATGTAGATTTTTCTTCCTTCTCGAGACACGCCTCTCGATCGTGCACACACGCACTATCGCCTCATTTTAAGCTGATACCTATCGCACACACACTCCTTGTGTCTTTGTCACACATGCACTCCGGCCCTCCTCCACTCTCCTCTCTCTCTCACACACACATGGGCTTTTTGCAACAACTAGCAAGATGCCCATGCGTTGTAATGGAACATCAAGATGCATTTGTATGAGTAGTTTATCTTGTGGGGGAAAGGATGAACGAGGAAGGCCTTATTTGCAAATGTGGAGAGGGTGTGGTATCTTTTTGAAAATTGTTATAGTTTCCTTCCTATCCGCCGATATAGATTGACGGCCTATATTGCAGGATGGCAGGCACACATCACCGACAATGCTTTTTATAAGAGTAGGGATAAAAATAGAGTTGGTGATGATGGTGGGCCTGCCATCTTGCAATGTAGGTCATCCGATTTATATTTGACGGATAGGAAGGAAAATATGGCAATTTACCCGCACTCTTCACCACATTTGCGATAAGGCCTTCCTCGCTCATCCTTTTCTCCCACAAGATCTTGATGTTCCGTGCAACGCACGGCATCTTGCTAGTAAGAGTAGAAATTAGACATATACCACTTCTAATCTTGAAACCAACAACATTCCTCCCTTATCTCATCAAAACGCCAAAGGAATATATTTTGAGTGAAACATAACATATTTTTAGTGATATACGATTTCAAAACTAGACTTTTTTTTCTATCAAATCGGTGAATATGTAATAATCTACTTTGATCGTGTGGCAACGCATTGGCACATTGCTAGTAGTTATTATATTTTTTTGGACACTAGACAAACGGTGGAGTACATATACGAAGAGAAGAGGCGCACGCACGCAGTCGGCCTCTCGCTGTCTCGCACACATGAGTGTTACATAAAGGCGACGTTAACAAATAAACCCTAAAACCCTAGGTGCACGATTGCTGCATTCGCGGGTAACGGGTACGTGGTGGAGCACCTTTGTAGGAATAATCAGCTCGCGTGATAATTTGATCCGTAGGAGTTGATGGTCGGGACCACAGGTGAACGACTTGGAGCGCGGTGGCTCGCCAGTTGCCACAGATCGAGTAGCCACGTTTAAAATATCGTTTTTCTAGCGGGGTTAAGAGTTCCGATTTTCAATGGCGCGTTATAAGTAGTAAGTAGTTTTAGAACGATTGGTATGGAGCGAAAATGGAATTCATAGTACTACGACCTCCTTGGCGATGGTTGTATGTTTTTTATGCGATGGAGGTTGTATGGGTTTATGTTGTGAGATGTTGAACCTGGTAGTTCTAGGGCAAATACTATGGTTTAGATTTAGATGCTGGTTTTCAAGAATGAAAATCGAAGGGGAAACCCTTCTTTGATTAAAAAAACTACTACCTCCATTCTGGTTTACTAGTCCCCATCGTATTTTGGGTCAAAGTTTGTCCATGAATTTTACTTGTAAAATGTGAATGGAAAACGAGATTTTGTTATACCCAAACAAAAAAGGACTGGAGGGAGTGATTGCTCTGACACGGACGCGACCTCTCATAGCGCAGGCATTGAACCGGCGCGCCGCCAAGAGGGTCAGACTCGCTGCAGTTCCGGCAGAGCACGCCTCCTGCCACGCGCAACCAGCTTAAGACTGCCCCGCCGCCTTCATTGAATCCAGCGTGTGCCGGGCAACACGCCACGCCCTTCCGCGAGCCGGCAGGAATTTTAGAACACAAAAAATGACTAAAATATAATTAATTTACGCATTGCTCGCACTGGTAGCAGGAACTAGTAGAGGTTTTTCTTTATTTATAACTCTCCTCACATTTTTTGGCTTTGAAATGAATCATGGTTGTGGACATTATGTATGAAATGTGCGATATCTGTGAACATGAGTTTGATGTGGAAGTTGAACTTGAATGTCGGGCTTAGCGTGAACTATACCATGTCCAATGCTTCGTTCGTTATTGTTTGGAAAGTAATTGCTGTTATTACATGACCTGAAAAAACATTTTGTGCCACATCAAGAGATGCACGGACATCACAACAGCATGCTGACCGGATAAACATTTGAACCTAGCTATTATGAAGGAAATTTTGTATTGACAACAGTTTTAGATAGCAGGAGACGCCTAGCCTGCTCTGCCTCGCTAGCTTATTTCTGGCTTCTTCCATCTCTTCTTTGGCTTGGGTGAAGAGAGCATCTGATTGCTCTTTTCGCTTCTTCAGGAACTCAGCTACATTCTCAAGGGCTACTGCATGCTTTCTTTCAGCCTTTACTAATGCCACGAGGACACGAACAGCTGATGACTCCACCTGGCTTTTGTGTAATCCAGCATCATCTCGAATTTGCACTTTTGTCTAATCCAGCATCATTAGGAACTGGAACCTTGTGTGTAATCCAGCCTCATTTTGGAAACATGATCTCGAGGTTGACCATACTTCCTCCTCAGCAGAACTGCATCCCGACATGAAGTTACTTTTTAGATCAATACTAAGAGCAACCTAGATCCATTTAGTAGAAGCCAGATAAATGTAACTCGGAGAAGTGAATTCAAAAGGAAAAAAATATAAAACAGACTACAAGGTGAGAACACCCACTTCCTACATCAAGCTAAAACGAAAGCATTAGGACGATTAAGACTCTTCTTATTACACATCAAGAACACCACGCTTAAGAGAAACAGAAACTACAACATATACACAAAGAACGAGGCTACACGAAAGTAATTGAAAGGGTGTTACTTACCAAAGCTCGCTTTACAGTTCGTGCAGCTCCTCTTTAACTTGCCACGCCCTTGAAGATGTCCCGAATATCCCGTGTTTGGTCTTCATTGCTTCTCCGCATGTTCGCACTCGTGGTTTTAAAATCTCAACATGGCAAGAAAAATATACTACTAGTAATACTCGCGCATCTTGTGGGCAACATTAAAGCACCTCATATGCCATGTTAGAGCATCTCCAACAGAATCAAGAACGCGGCGCTTTAAAAAGCGCCATAAAGGCTGAGATCGAGAAGTAGATAGAGTAGAGGATAGTTCTCAGCATAGATAGATAAAAAGATAATTCAACTACTCCTCGTCGTCCGACTCCTCCTCGGTGATGTCCTCCTCCGACGCCCGATCAGAGGCGTGAAGATACCGATCGCCGCCGGATTCCTGTGGCGACGCTGCTCCTAGCCTCATGTTGAATTGAGCGCCCGCTTTCGCCACGCTTGTCCTCGCGATAGGTGGCTCGCTCCGCCTCCTCTTATCCCTCTCCGCCTCCTTTGCGCTGCAGAGAACTCGCGCCGCTGATGATGTCCTGCGGAAGTGTTGGCGCCACAGCGCCATGGCTTCTCGCCCATCTCGTCGATGCTGAGATGGTGCTCCCGCCCCCGGTTGTCGCGACGATCTTCGTCGGTGCTAAGCCGCGGCAGAGGCGCGAGCTCCTACGCCTGCTCCCGCGTCGGCACGTTGGGGAAGTTCAATGTTCTATGAGGCCACCGGAGTCGCCACGCCGCCGCGTCGTACGCGCGGGTGGCCTCGTTGGCGGTGTCGAAATTGCCGAGGCCGAGGCGCATCCCGCGGAACCGAATCTCGGCGGAGAAGCCGCCGGAGGGGCGCGCGCGGACGCCGCGGTATCCCCAAGTTTCCCGGCGACGCGGCGGCATGGTGGCGCAGCGGAGGCGAGGCGAAAATGAGCAGGGAGAGAGCGGTGGCAAGGCACAATGGGAGGGTGTTGGATTTTCTAAAGCGCGCCGGACGCCGCGCGCCAAAACTAGCGCACGCCCGGACGCATTTTCCCGCGCGCGCGCGATCCTTTCCCGACGTCTGCTATCTCTACTCTCTTCTCTATTGTTATATTTATTTTATATTTAATATTTAATATTTATCTCTACTTCCTTTACTGTCTACTTTTTTTCTCTATACTTTTTTTTCTTGCAATATAGGCCGTCCGATTTATATCTCGATGATAGGAAGGAAACAAATGGGAATTTTGCAAAAGATACCCATACCCTCTCCAGATTTGCAAATAAGGCCTTCCTCGCTCATCCTTTTCTCCCACAAGATAAACTACTCATACAAATGCATCTTGATGCGTGCAACGCATGGGCATCTTGCTAGTTCTAAAAACATTTCCATCATTTGCCACACTACTGGTTGCAGATGAAAAACCTACCCAAGCACAACGCGATATAGGAGCGACGCACAATTACAAGCTGATATTCTGTTGGAGAATGGAGGCTATAACCAATTACTTTTACGGAAACAATAGCACCCAGGAAATTTGAAGGGTAGGTATGAACAAAATTGGAACTACACATGTACTGCTAAGTGATTCAATACACACATTACCAATCGAGGAGGAGAACGATGGTCGCGGCGGCCTCTGTGAGTCATGGTCGGCAACAGGAGTCAGTTCATTGTCCACGATGTGGTACTTCTGCGCTTACGCCGGCTTCCGGAAGCAGATCCGAGACCGTGGAAGACGATGCCGGGAAGAGGCTCCGTGTCGACGACGACGGTGGACTGGCTCCAGTACGGCGACGAGGTCGCCGATGAGGCGATGCAATGCGGTGGACGAAAGCGCCGATGTAAAGGGAGGAGCACGAACGCTGCGGTGCCGTGGAGAAGTCTATTTTGCGGTGGGGATAGAAATGGGGAGTATTCAGTGTACTACTGGGTGCCGGGTGGGTTGGCTGGGTAGGGTGAACCTGAAGTTACGAAAACAGCCTCATACCAAGCGTCATCCATAGGCCTGTTCCGAAGGCTATGATGGTAACTTCCCACTTCTCGAATCAGGGTCGCAGGGATTTTCCCACGACCTCAAAATTTTGTGACACTAGACTCCCGTGTGGCGGTTGAGTGATTCGCCAAGCAACTAGCGAGTAGTAGTAGTAAACTCTGCATATTAGGTTTGACCAAGTCAAACTTCCTAAAGTTTGACCAAGTTTATAGAAAAATATAAACATTTACCATAACAAATGTGTATGATGTGAAAGTACATTCAATAATGAATCTAATGGTATTTATTTGTTATTGTATATGTTAATATTTTTTGTTATAAGCTTTCTGAGAGTTTACAAAACTTGACTTTGACCAATGCTAATACGTGGACTTAAATAAAAACGGAGGGAGTACACATTTGTTTTCTTAGTTTGTAGTGAACTAATCATTTGTTGAAATTGTGAAATAAATATATTAGGCTATTGCTTTCGAATATAATGGTATATACAATTCAATAGTTACAATCATTGTCGAATCCCAAGATGTATACAAGGTCTATAGTACTTCACAACATGCTCAAACTCACATAATCCTAGCCAAATGAGAATCTAAATGCATTTCATAGTTATTACTTTGTAGGATGCAACAAAAACAACCATAACTCTACATCAGCCATTGGCCCTGTTTGGATACTCTAACACAGTTAGAGTTAGAGTTATTTTCTAACCCACTCTAACCCAAATAAGCACCTCTACATCGGGATAGTTGGGTTAGATGGAACTAACCCACTCTAACCCTCCCTGTATGGACACTTTTGGGTTATTTGAGCCCCCAACTAACCCAAACTAGCTCTAACCCCATGATCCAAACAGGGCCATTATAGAAGCAACATTTTGACATATCCCAATGTGTGAATGAAACATGCAGAGAGAGCTTTTGAAGATGGAGCAGATAGGGCGGGAAAGATTGTATGTATGTGGACGAGAGAGTAGGAGACAAACCTAACGAGACAGAGGGAGAGAGATAGAGAGAGAAAGAGAGAGGAAGAAGTTAGGTCTGTGAGAAAGATGGAGACATGTAATATACGTGAGATGCGTGTGCATCCAGATTCTGTATACGTGGAAGGAGAAGAGACAACATGTTTGATGAGAGAGCTGGAAAACATGGACGAGAGGGAAGGATCTCGTGGGTTGAGGGATTGACAATTTTGTGCGGGGAGAGAGGGATTGGTAATTTTGTGCAACAAAGAGAGAGAGAGAGAGGGGGGGGAGGAGTCAGGTCACCGTCAGCCACATCACCCTGCTTCCAAATGACCCCAGATTCTCTAGCGCGTGTGGTCGCTGCCTTCGATCTTCTCGATGCCCTCTTTGAAGATTGAGGTGTTGTGCATGTTGGGGTGCAAAGAAGCACAAGCGAGAGTGGTCGCCAGATAACCTTGGATGGGGATGAATTGTGTGCTCGGGGGAGTGTGTGTGTGTGTGTGTGTGTGTGTGTGTGTGTGTGTGTGTGTGTGTGAGAGAGAGAGAGAGATATTGAGAGAAAACAAACCTAAGGAGAGAAATGGGTATTCACAAAGAGATTGTGCGGGCCTTGAGGTGGGCAAAATGGTGAGGGTGTCAAATGTGCGTTGATGCATGTGTTGCATGCGATCGCGAGGGGACGGACGAATCGAGAGAGATGGTTGTTGTGTTACGGATGCTCCTCTCTCTCTCTCTCTCTCTCTCTCTCTCTCACACACACACACACACACACAAGTAAACTAGAAGACCGCTTCTCTCATGTATACACAACGACGGCATATCTGCTATGTCTCACTCATGCATGATCATTTGCACATTCACACCTCTCTATGTCTCAGATCACATGCACACCGCTCCACATTGCCCTTCCGCCACAACACACATATGGACACATACACACGCTCTCTCTCACCACACACACAAAATCAGTATTAAAAAAACTAGGGCGCACCTAAAACGCCCAAATCCAAATAAACACAAACTGGAGCTAAATTCAAATATATGGAAATATTGCAGCGCCAAGAACTTTCCCATGAAAAAAAGTTGAGTAATATTCGAGGATTGTTTTCACACACAAAAAGGTTCGTGGATGTCCTTCGAGCGACACGGTGACGCACCGTTCGATCGACCGCGCGCCGCGGTTCACGCGCTTGCACAGGATTCCGTGATCGTGGCTGTGGTACTAACTAATAAAAGCGCTGCCTAAGTCTAATGTTTACGTACTAGTACGGTTTTCTTTTAAGTTTGACCAACCTTATATAAAACTAAAGTAAGCTCCCACACGCCAGACTCATCAATATGCCGCCGCCGCCGTTGCGCATGCCGGGCGCCTCGCCTGCTCCGCCAACAATTTCTCGCCCATCACCGCCGTGTCGCCGCCATCACGCGTGCCATGAAGTCAAGGCTCGCCTACCACGCCGCTCGTAGTCCTCCTCGCGATGCCGCCGCTGCCAAGCACGCGAGCAGCTAGTGGAGCCGCGTCTATGCACGCAGCGTCGAAGAGGAGGACGAGCGTGCTCCAAAGATGCCGGGCGAGGAGGAACTAGCGTGTCATTGTCGCCTCCGCGCAAGCAGAGGAGGCGCGCGATGGTGGCTGTCGCCGCGGAAGCCGGTCGCGCAAGGCCGAGCCCGCAAACCGGTGCGGACGCGAATCTACCTTTTGAGACCTTGAATGCCACGTGGATCGTGCAATTTGATGGAGCACTTTGGGTCACCGACTCATGTGAGCCGCTTGATGCAACATGGATGGCTAGAAGGGCTTCTTCCACCTCTTTTGCCGTTTTCTTCCTTCGCCCGTCGAACTTCTTTCACAAATCGACCGACCCAAATTATACTACTAGTACGAACGATTAAGTACAGTAGGAACATGAAGATACAAGCAGAGTACCAACTGCAAGAAGAACAAGAGTAAGACATAGTACTAGTACTACTGACGCATTAAAGAGTTCAAATAACGAGAAAGAACATACTAAACATAGTTCTGCTGGGGCCTCAAAGACAACACACCCTTGAAAATAAACTAAGCAACTAGTCCGCTTGACATCGCAGAGAACCAGCATGAGCGACAGCATCGCCACCTACTCGAGTCCGAGTCCACGCCCTCGACTTCGCCCTCGCCCCTCTTCCTCTTCCTCGTCGCCGACGCTTCTTTGCTTGAACCGACACTGGCTCGCTTCTTCATCCAACCCTTGTAGATATTTAAACAAAGGTAGGCATCCATTGCTGCGCATGTGATGTGATCTTCATCTAATGTCTTCGACTCCCATGCATGATGAAACCCGTGATGAGGTTTCTTCAGCTTAGCGCATAAAGGATCAATCATGGCTGCTGCCGTGGTCAGCATTGAAGGTTGAGAGGAGGACACCAGCTTGCCTTCCGAGATCGAAGGGCTGGCCTACAACGAGACCTATCCGACGCAGACATCCTCGCCATTCTTAAAGCCTACATCAACGAATTTCACTCTTTTGTCCTTGAGGAAGTTCTTAAAATCCTCGGCACTCAACGCCGGCATGGCATATGTGGTAGACCAAGCAAGCGTTATGTACGCAAACCTGGATCACGCCGGCTTCTTCCTCTCTTCGCCCTTAGATCCTTCTCTCGCCGCAGACTGTGGTGTACTCATGCGTAGGGAAGCGCAAGCCATGCTTTCACCGTCATGGATCCACGGTGTAGATGACGATGAACTAATCGCCGGTGATGGCTCTAACCTGGTACTCAGCGGCAACCATGGAGATTTGGGAGGCCATGGATTTTGGAGGAGGGTTAGAGAAGTTGAACTGTTGTACCCGCAAAAAACTGGAGCGAACTAATGTGAAAGGTCGGGACGACTGGGAGCGAACTGTTGTAAGGTAGTAGAAGACGGGGATGAGTAGGGCATGCGAATGGCATGGGGTTGCTGGCTTGCCCGGTGGATAAACGGCTGCAAGCCCCCAAAGAGTTCTCGAGAACTATGCGGGACCCACTAGATGTCATGTCTACTAGACCCATATCGTAGGCCTGACGGTATAGCTTCTGCCTGTTCGCACGCCATGCCGGCGCGTGGATGTAACTTCACTTAATTCCTTCAATTGCGCGCCTCCCACGACCTTAGCCTCCCTCGCGCGGTCAGGCCCTTTGAGACTTCGACCGCTATAAATGAGCAATTTTTTTGCCTACTCCGACGCATGATACTCCCTCCGTCCTTTTTACTCCCACAACCGCTTGCAAAGTGTTTGACAAAATTTATAATTTTTAACACCACCTTATATTAATAAACCAGCCACACCAAGACACTCATTCGACATAATATTCACCACACATGTATGTACATTATTTACAAGAATACCATCTAATCTATTGTCAAAGCTATACTTAGCGATTAAGTGTGCCACCTTATTGGCCGAACGGCTAATCTTTGACAATTGAAGATTGTTGATCAACTTCGAGATGCTCAACACTTTCATCTTCAGGTCACGCATAGCAGACCTGTCATAGTCCCCCGATGCAAGAGACACTACCACAAAAGCGCAATCAGTCTCTAAAATTACAGGATTATGAAGAGAAATACCTATGTAGAGACCGCAATGTAAGCCCTAAGCTCCGCTTCCTCCACGCTTTGACACGCATCAATGAAATCCTACCACCAAATTTATACTAAAAATATTAATATCTACAATACTGATTATAATGAGTATAAGAACTATGTTTTATAATGAGTGTAAAATATTGATTTGACATTGTGAATGTTGATACATTTTTCTATAAGTCCGTGAAAGTAGAGGTACATTGACTTCAGACAAAACTTAAATGCACAATGCGACTAGTTCCTCCGCCTAGGTGCGTGCCATGTCCTATCTTGTCATCACAACAAGGTTAGCTATTAGAGTACCACTACCTCCCTTCTAGTTTAAAGGGCTCGATTCAAAAATTTCACCTACTCTTAGCAAGATAGTAGAGGCGGTGGAATAGTTTTTGAAGTCTGCAAAAGTACTCAACTAGTGTTGTCGTTCTTCACACAAAAATGTGTTTACCAATGCATGCATGAACACTAGTTACTCTAAACCCCCTCTCTTCTTTAATTCTTTGCCACATCAGCATGTTTGCTACTATTCCCGTTTGCATGATACCAGCTAAGATACCACCATTATGGCCAGCCTTAATCATCGCATGCAATAATTTAGTGCACCTTGAAATATGAACATGTGTGGGCGGTATTTTTAATGACTTGAGACTATACCTAGCCCGCATGCAAGATGACTTATTATGCACCGCTCCCCATACCGCAGGAAGCCCGCTCGTCTCCAAATCTTTTCCTCTCCATGTGTGGAAACAATATGCCTGCCAAACTCTCCTTCTCTCCGGCGTCCCACCACTCCACCCCATGTGAAAAAATCTGCATGCATGACTCTCCTCCCCACGCCGTCCAATCCGCTATGACCAGCAATATTTCCACCCCTTTGCTCCCCGTAATTTACTCCAACAAATATGCCCACGTAGCTGTTACTTAACCGCAGGTGATTGGGTCATCGACATATGGGCCCAACAGTGTTCGCCCACATGTCGCTGATGCAACCGACCTGCAGCTTAAGCCGCAGCTCACCATATCTTACGAGGTGTGCCATTGCTCGCTATAAATACTGCGCCCGACGACATCGCTATCTCCTCCCCTCAAGTTCACGCTCATCGCTATCTCCTCCCTCCTCTCACGCCGACCACCATGGCATCGCCTCCCAAGCCCTAGGAGCCCTCGCTGCACCGCGCGATGGTCACGTGTCGCCGCTCCATTCTCGCCGCCACTAGTCGAGGAGGATGCGCCGGTGTTCCGCCTCGCCGCTAAGTGACGCGTCACCATTCCGCTCGCCGCCACTAGTCGAGGAGGACGCGGCGTTCCGCCTCGCCGGATGCGACGCGCCGGCGTTCCGTTCCTCGCCGCCACTAGTCGAGGAGGACGCGTCGGCGTTACGCTCCTCGCCGCGACGCGTCGAGGTGGACACGTCGGCGTTCCCATTCTCGCCAGCACGCACGTCAGAGGACGCGTCGGCTCCCCGCTACAAGGAGAACGCCGCGCCGCCTGTCGTGGTTCTAAGTCTGACAGTAGAATGGGGGGTAGGTATGGAGAGGCAAGATCCTAGCTATGGAGTCATTGTATATGCAAGGGATTTACGAGTTCAAGCCCTTCTTGGAGGAAGTAATAGCCCTACGTCTCGGATCCCGGAAGCGGTCGACTGGATTATATGCGATGTGTTATGGGTGCGAACCCCTCACCGTGGAGGGGGTGGCTTATATAGAGTGCGCCAGACCCCAGCCAGCCCAATGAGTAGAGGGTTTAAGGTGCGTTAAAGCTAGGCATTACTGGTAACGCCTTACATAAAGTGTCATTAAGGTCATAAAGACTATTTAACTACTGCACCGCTTGGGTACCGAGTGGCTCTTGGACTCCGGTGGTCGAGTGGGTCTTCATGGTCGAGTGTCTTTGAATCGTCGAGTGGAAACCTACCAGTCGACCGGAAGGCTGCTTCTCTTGTGAGTGTCTCAGGAGGGTACCTTTGGGCAGGTCTATGACCCTACCCTGTACATGAGTTCATCATTAGCCCCGAATGGATCGAGGTTTGAGTGAGGAAGGAGTTGATAATCTATCCGACCTGTTCTTCGTGGTTGTGAGTGCGCCTTACTCGATCAACGACCTTTAGTGATGGCATCAACTTCTTTCACGCGCTTTGATCCATTCTTCACGCTTGTCGAGTGAACTTTGTGAACCCGAGGATTTCGAGCGACGGATCGGAGGAAATCTGTTATCCGACGAGTTGCTCGCGGTTAGCGGATTTCGCGATCCGAATTTTGGGAAGCGCTGCGGAGAAAACCGCGCACTCGGATGGGATAATACGATGACGCCGATCTTCGCGGCCGCTTTTTTCGCCACGTATCGCGGCGCTACCGCTATGGGGATTGCGACGGATCGCCTGGCCTACCGTCAGCCACCGGAGGCGGCCCCATATAAAGCGTTGACCGGCATTTTGAACAAGGCGACCTCGCACTTCTCCTCTCTCCGCTTCCAAACCTTCTCGCCGCGCTTCTTCGTTCCAGCGCGGCTCGGTACTTGCCTCGCCGGGCGACTATGGTGAAGGAGAAGACCGCAGCCTCGAACGGGTGAAGAAGGCGGCGGCGAAGGCTAAGGGAGAGCGCCACCGGGCGGCTCCTCTTCACGGGTCCAAGCTGCCGCAGGCTGGGTCCAAGGAGATCGGATCCGCCGACCATCACCGAGAAGGATCTCACCGATCCGCCAATGAAGGACTGATCCCCATGGGTCGGCGAGGCTTCCGCACGGAGTGGCAACCGCAGCTCAAGAGGGTGAGTGCGTCCTCCCGCCACCCACGAGATCGGGGTTTTCTCGCCGCCAAATCCTTTTTTCCGGGTTTTGAACTTTTTGGAGCGCAACTCCATCATTTCACCCAAACTCCATTGTCTATCTTGTTGCTTTGCTTTCGCTTATGCGAGAATTTCTTGGGTTGTCGATCAGACCGGGTCTCTTCACACATATTCACCTGCCGCCTCAGACGGTGAAGAAAACGGGCCCAATGACGAGAGGACCCAAGTAATCCAGATGTGTGGGGACTCGGGTCCAGATGAGGGGAAGAGCGCCTTTCCAGCTATGACTCTCCCGACTGTTAGAGGGTGGCAATGACCTGGTTTTATCGCTAAGACCAGCCGACGCCGGGCAATGACCGGCTCCTCCTTTCTCCATGAGTCGAGTGAATGCTTCATCTTCCCCAAGGTGCTACCAGAGGAGAAGGCTCAAGTAAAGCTGCTGATGGAGTGTGTAGTCCAGCTTATTCGCGATGGGGTGACCGCATGGATCTCCGGAGGTCTTTCTCCGACGGGCGATTCAGCCACTCCAATACCGAGGTCATCCGATGTGGATGTACTGCACGGATGATACCACTCGGTCCATCCCGAGGAGGTCGATGGCGCCACGCTGGAGAAGTGGATGACTGCCATCACAGAAACAAGGACAACCTCATGAGCTAGGAGGATTCCACCACTCGACTAGAGTTACCAACTGACAAGGTATAATCACTTATCTCCGATCGTGATTCTGCTTGCTTTCATTCTGCTTTTGATGCCAATTGCCGACTGACTTTGACCTTGTTTTGTTGTCTTCTAGGTCACCACCGAGATGTACTGATGCCCAACGGGCGCAGGAAACAATCAAGAAGAGGAAGGAAGTGGAGGCGAAAGCCCGGAGGAATGGGAGTCCAATGGCGAGGAGGATGAGGAGGATGATGGCTCTGATGATGAGGAGGAGGAGGAGGAAGAGGAGGAAGACGCCGATCCTCCTCGCCGGAGGGAAGGTCCAAGTTGACGATGACCCGGCGGTCGGGCGCAGTAAAGCTGTTGTGCCCACGGGCATCGACGGCGACCTAGGACAACTTCTCCCGCTACCGACCGAGAAACCGCCAAGCAACCTCGAGCGACGTCGTCAAAGCCGGGCGAAGGCCCTGCCCAAGATGCGAATGGTCATTCCCACCATCTCCGTAACCAATGTAACCTTGTATTTCCTTATTCAACATGAGTGAGCTTTTGATCGACTTGATGACCGATCACCGGTTCTTGAAATCTACAGCCGCTACCTCCGAGACTTCAGCCAAGCACGAAGATCGTGAAATGGAGGATGCAGCCACCTCCAACCTTGGTAAGATCTCGAGGTTTCGCTTTTAGTCGATCGGAGCTTCTAGTCGATTGCACTTCCATGTTTACTCAATCTTTCTTGTAGTTCCGCCACGCCATTGATCTCCCGATGATGACGAGGAAGCGCCATTGAGGAAGAGGAAGAACAAGAAAGTGCTTGCTGGCAAGGCTGCTCAAGTCATGCGCGATTCTCGAGACGCTGATTTCGAGGGAGGCAACCCCACTCGACTTCAGATCTTTCATTGCATCACCGACAAGTGCCCGACCCACTTCGTCGATCGCTGATCCACCATCTCTCTTGCTACACACCACGCCCTCGAAGACCAAGTAAGTGCTGCTAAGGAGGCCATACGCCAGCAGGGATCATGATGGATATAATCACCTCGATGCGGCTATATCTCCCACGGTCGAAGCACGACTTAGAGGCATAACCGCATTGAAAGCAATGTCGCAAGTGAGGTAATCTTCACACAACCCATGTAATACATAAGGGAAAGAGATACATAGTTGGCTTACAATCGCCACTTCACACAATACATGAGTAAAACATTACATCATACAGATACAATCAAGGTCCGACTACGGAACCAAAATAAAAGAAGACTACCCCAAATGCTACATGATCCCCGATCGTCCCAACTGGGCTCCACTATCGATCAATCAAACGAAACAACACAAAGAACAAGATCTTCATCGAGCTCCTCCTTGAGCTCAGATGCATCACCCGCACGGATTCATCGGCACCGCAAACTGGTTTTGAAGTATCTCGTGAGTCACGGGACTCAGCAATCTCACACCATGAGATCAAGACTATTTAAGCTTAAAGGTAGGACAGGGTAGTGAGGTGGAGCTGCAGCAAGCGACTAGCATATATGGTGGCTATCATACGCAAAAGAGAGCGAGAAGAGGAGGCAAAGACGGTCGAACAACTATGATCAAGAAGTGATCCCGAAACTACTTACGCCAAGCATAACTCCAACACCGTGTTCACTTCCGGACTCGCCGAGAAGAGACCATCACGGTTACACACACGGTTGGTGTATTTTAATTAAGATCAACTTCGGTTTTCTACAACCGACATTAACAAATTCCCATCTGCCACATAACCGCGGGCACGGCTTTCGAAAGTTCAAACCCTGCAGGTGTCCCAACTTAGCCCATGATAAGCTCTCGCGATCAACGAAGAATAGACCTTCTCCCGGAAGACCGATCAGTCTCGGAATCCTGCTACAAGACATTTCACAGCAATAAAACAAGTCCAAGAAGACCTCCCGGCGTGCCGACACCCTCGATAGTAGCCGCACAGATCTCGCCTCGTGCCACGACCGGATAAGCGAAGCGACAGAACCGACGTAACCTGTTGCCAAGGGATGGTCCCGACGGTGTTTAGTTTGACCAACGCTTAGACAAGCACCGCCCGGGGTAATAAAGATGACCTCGGATGCGCGACTCCCAAGGGAAAAGGCTAGGTGAGGCAAATGTAAAACCAATGTTGGGCCTTGCCGAAAAGTCTTATTCAAAGCGAACTGTCAAGGGGGTCCTATAAATCACCCGACCGCGTTAGGGACGCAAAATCCGGGAACATAACACCGATATGACGGAAACTAGGCGGCAAGAGTGGAACAAAACACTGCATAAGGCCGAGCCTTCCACCCTTTACCAAGTATATAGATGCATTAATTAACTAAGATATATTGTGATATCCCAACAAGTAAACATGTTCCAACAAGGAACAACATCTCCATGTTCCAACAAGGAACAAACTTCATCTTCACCGCAACTAACAACGCTATAAGAGGGCTGAGCAAAGCGGTAACATAGCCAAACAACGGTTTGCTAGGAAGGGTGCAATGGTTAGAGGTTTGACATGGCAATGTGGGTGGCATGATATAGCAAGTGGTAGGCATCGAGCATAGGCATAGCAAAAGAGCGAGCATCTAGCAAGCAAAGATAGAAGTGATTTCGAGGGTATGGTCATCTTGCCTGAAATCCCGCAAGGAAGAAGATCAAGTCCATGAAGAGGACAAACGGGCGTAGTCGAACGAATCCTCACAACTCCGAACGAACCCGGCTAACGAGAGAAGCAAACCGAAAGAAGCAAACAACATAGTAAACACACAATCATAAACATGGCATGATGCACAAACAAATATGATGCATGTCCGTTTAATGAGGCATGGCATAGCAATATGCACAAACAATACTACTAATTATGGAGCTCAATATGCAACGAGTTGCATATTGACTAAACACCACAACAAATATTTAGTTTGATCTCGCTTAGGTACACAACAATATTAAATGTTGTTAACATGGCAAGAGGTGGAGCATAATTAAACTAGCTATTTAGGCAAGTTTAAATGAGGCCGAAATAAGAAACAACAATTCGGAAAATCCCCATGAGCAATATTTTAGATTCGGTACTGTTCTGCCCTAAACACAATTTTAGAGTTGTTAAACAGCAACATAAAGTGGACCATGTTAATCTAGGCATTTTCCACCCCATTTACATATAAAGAACATTTAATTCGAGCTACGGTTATTTAGTTATGGATTAAATCATTTTAACATGGCATAAAAGCAAATTTAAATAAATAGCAAGTTAAACATTTTAAACATGGATGAAAATGGCATATAAATAATCTACACGAAAATCTAAGCAATTTACATGTTTAAACCATTTTAATCCGATGCACGGTTAATTAGTTATTACATGCATGAACTTGAGGGGCAATCAGAATATGCGCTTCGGATAATTAGCAAAAATCGCAAGACGGAAAAAATGCAACGGGTCGAATCCGCTAGCCCAACGTGCATGTGGGGACTGGGAGGCAGCTCACCATGGGCCTTGCCCGGTCGGTGAGGAAGGAGGGCAGTGGGGGCGCACCGGTCAAATCGTTTTGGCTCGAGGGGCGCTACTGGCCTGACGCTGGCTTCGCCGCGGCGCTGGGAGGCCCACACGGTGCGGTCAACGGTGGCGCTGGGCGAGCTGGATCGGGCTCTTCCGAACTTGCCAGCGGGCGGCGGCGCGATCATTGGAGCTCCGGCGAAGCGACGTGGAGGACGGATCTCGGCGAAGGTCGCGGATCCGGACCAAGCCGGGCGGCGACGGCGACGAGGTGGGGAAGGCGGACAGCGGCGAGGGACGGCGCTTCCGCGAGCCCGAGGCCGAGTTAGAGGCGAGACGGCGCGATGGAAGAGAAGTCCGCGGGCGGCGGAGATCTCCGGCGCCGCAACGCTGCGGAGGCGCTGGAGCGGTGCATGGCGACGCTGGGGAGCTGGGGCCGCCGGATCCGGCGGATTCGCCGGGCGGCGCGGAGGTTGCACCGGCGAGGGACGGGCGGCTCCGGCGGCGACGAAGGCGGACGCCGCACGGGCGGGCAGCGAGGCGGGCGGAGAGGCGGATGCGCTAGGGTTCGGGCGGCGGCGGTTCGGGCCTGGCGGGAGCCAAGGGCCTCGCTGGCTCGGGCGGGCCGGCGGCGGAGGAGGGGGCTGCGGGGCGCGGGAGGACGCGTGGCGCTTGGTGGTTGGATGCGGGAGCTGGCGGGAGCGGCGGTTGGCCAGTGAGAGAGCGCCAAGTGGCGGGAGGAGGTGGAGGCGCGCCGGATTTGGAGGGGGAAGACGGCGGCGTGGTGGAGGGAGGTTGGTGGCGCGGCCCTCGAGGTGGGAGGAGGCTGGGAGATGATTGGGGCGCGGAAATTTAGGAGGAGGGGTAGGTAGCTGCCCAAAATGGAAGGGGGTGTCTATAAATAGCAGTTTTGGCTAGGGTTTGGTCTGGGGTTTTCAACCTCCGATCGTGATCGGGCGCGTCCGGACGCGAGGGGGGGTTAGGTGGGCTGCAGGTGGGCTGTGACGAGAGGGTCTGGACTGATAGGAGAGAGAGGAGAAATGCAGCCCGCACGATTTCGAGACCGAAAACATCCGATTTAATATACCGACTACTTGTATCGCTTATGTTCAACGGTTATTATCGATGGCCTCCGATGCGATTTAAACTTGGCAGGCGGCCTGTCTACACTATAATAAGACCGCATGACAAGTTGCAACCCATTCCGAGAACATTTTTATGCCACTTATAAAATAATATTTTGAGGTGTGCGGGCGCTGCGGCGAAGTGTAACCGGACTCGAACGGACAACGGAGAGAACCGCGAACTCGAACGGATGCAAGTTTTGAAAAACATGCGGATGAAATGCAGATGATGCCATGAGATGAAATGCAAGACAAGAACAAAATGCAAAACAACAGATAAAACCCAACCACGAAGGAAATAATAAATCACAACTCCGAAAAGGGCAAGAGTCAGAGTTACGAATATGGAAAGTTGTATCCGGGGTGTTACAACACTCCACCGCTACGAGAGGATCTTGTCCCGAGATCTAGGATGGCACCGGAGGGAAAAGGAAGAGGAAGATGAGAGGTAAACCAAGTTGCTTCTTTGACAAACGAGTGAAACCATGAACCTTGAGAGGTTGAGCAAAATGAAAGAAAGAACACAACGAAGATGAACAAGGTTGAAAACAATCCGTTAGAAAAGAGGAACAAGGAACATTACGATAACTTGAAGGTTGAAAAGGCATGAATCAAGAGTTTAATGGACAAGATAGAATTCGAAGCCACTCCGTTTAAAACAAGATGAGAGAGGAAGAATTCGGGCAGCACTGATTGAGCATGGAAGGAATATAACATGAACTTGAGAAGATGGGATGATACTTGATGAAATCAACAACATACCGCCTCCTAACTATTGAAAAAAAAACACAAGGGTAAGAAAGATTTCAGACAGCTCTCCGTTGAGGAAGCAGCAAAACTTGATAAGATGAGAGAACTCGAATGAAAACATGACACTCGTTAAATGGATAAGCAAGAAAAGAACATGATCTTGACAAAAGAAAGATGATGGGTCAAGAGTGCAACATCACAATGCCTCCGGAAGAAAAATTGAAGATAGGTCGTTGGAATAAAGGAATGGAGAAGAAAATGACAACTTCTGCCACAAATGAACTTGGAAAAGCACCCTTGCAAAGAAGAATTGAACGGAGTTGTTGGAAAACCAACAACGAAATGAATAAGCTTGTAGTGGGCTTATGGAAAACATCTCAACATTATGAGGTGAGCTTCTGCCACCAACGGAAAACAAACGATTGGATTGATATCAACAAGGAGACGAGAAACTTATTTCACCGAGAGGACAAATGAAGAACTTGGGTCATTTATAAGCACCATAAATAGCAACAATCCTTAGGGAAAACTTTAGGTGAAATATAGCCCAAGATAAGTCCAATGAAGAGATTGATGGATTTAAAATACCTCATTCTTGACGACATGTGAATCATGAAACACGAAGGGAAATTGCCAAGAGTGACATAACACCATCTCAAGAGATAAGGTAGAAAGAATTGCACTTCGAAATGCAAGAAGAAGAATACTTGAACTCCTCAAAACAAAACATGTGTTGAGCACCATGTTCAATTTTTGAGTAAAGCTTGGCAGATCATAACTCCGAGAGAAATCTTAAAGACCAATTAATAATTAAAAGAATCCTTGACGAACCATCATGTAGAGCCTCCATGAAGAACTCCGGTAAACAAAAGGATGATAGAAAGAAAGAGAAGTTGAAAACACAAGGTGAAACCTTGCGGTGATAAGATGAAGCTTTGAGATGATATAACCGAGAAAAAACTTGGAACTCCGGAAAGAAAGATGAAGCATCTCGTACCGAAATTGTGATATGATGAACAAACTCCGGAAAGAAGAGATGAACAACTTAGAACTGAGAAATTGATACCATTACGAACTCCGGAAGAATGAATCAATCACTTGGATGAAACAAGAACAAGAATTATGTTATGCGTATCCTTCACCAATTTAGATTGATGACAAGCAACGGATTTGGCATACTACTTATTCCCGTAGAAAAGATTAAGATAGATATGGCGCAAACTTGGGAAGGTCTTCAACGAACCACCGGTAGGATTGGAAAGAACGAATGAGTCTATATGATAACGAAGGAAGAGAACTCTTGAACAAACCACCATAATAATTGAGAATGAACGTAGCAAAGGCACAATTCACGGGGAAGAATTGTAAAACGAATAAAGATGCTTGACAAAATTTAGATACATTAGAACGAAGAGATCATGAACTGATTAGAGGATATTTCGACGATGCACCGGTAAGATTTGGAAAACCAGAGTTGAACGCTTGAATGAATAATTCTGAGATGATGGTTTCCGAAGAATCAAACTGAAAAGACTCCTGAAATGCTCCGGGTGGATTAAAAGAATTCTCACAATCAAAACAATTATGAGGATGGCACGAAGCTAGAACCATGAATCTTGAAGAGAAAGAAGCGAGATTTAAGAGAAACTCTTCTTCGGTCTTCAAAATTCGAGAATGACGACGAGAAACACCACCATGAATTGTTGAGGCACTCCGGAATGAAAATTAGAAAGGTTGAATCAATAATGAAAATAATTTGAAAGATCTTGGAGAAAACCAAGACTGATGATAATTCATTCTTACGTCAAACTTTGCAAAGCATTTGGGAATAGCTCCAGGAAAATAAAAGAGTCAGGTAAGATCCTGGGAAAAGACCTGTGGGTTAGGGCCCACTCAAAAGAACCACCGCTGAACAATTGTTTGAAATAGATATTGCACCGTAGAGTTAAATGGCTTGAATGAGATAGCATCCTCAAAAGAACTTGAGTGAATTGAGAAAGGAAACTAGAATCTTCCGAGATATCTTCAACACTCCTAACAATTGAATAGCGTGAAGTGGATGATTAAGAGATGCACCGACATGAGAAAGCATTTGAAATGATGAAAAGAATACGATCAACACCGAAAACTTGACTTGAGTCCACGGAGAAGAAAATTAGAATGGAACAATGATAAGGTTAAAGCTTCCTTAGCGCCTTCATGAGAAATCACCGGATAAAACATTAAAGGAAAAGAATGAAGAAACTTCACTCAATAAAATGGATACTTGATTAAGAAATCTGAGTCCTTGAAGAAAAGGGTGGAGGGCGGAAATCAAAACAACTTGGGTCGGATGAAACGAACACCGTTGAGAAAAAGCTTAGAATTGATCTTGCGATTGTTGGAATGATCGGATTCACTTGAAGAGAAGCACCCGTTGGAAAAGAATTAACATGACAAGCTCAATGATCAAGAAGGATTAGTATTCACATAGCAATATGAGAACACCATTTAGGAAAGGTATGGAATCAACACTTGGCATTGAAGCAACTTGAATACCACAAAACAAAACAAAACAAAGGATTTGGCTTCAAGAATGAGCCGAACAAACACATGATAGAGATTTCACCAAAGTGTTCGTGGTGGGGCCCACACGACACGACGATAGCGGACGCCACGAATGACAAACAAGACGCCCCGAATCAGCATAGCCAAGGATTCTTTAAGACGCCTCACGACCATCAGAATCGACCGTGAATGGGCGGACCACTAGACGTTGAACCCCAATCTCAAATCATACATCCGTCGGAAAGATATCCTAGGAGCTACTTGAATTCCCACCTATAAACTCCCAAACTTTCTGGTTATGCAATCTGGTGTTGGGGATACAGGGACACAAAATATATCACCCAAACTAACAATACCTAGATCCAATTGTATCCATCCGTCAACACATAACCAAGAAATCCTCGAAATCGTGTACCTCGACCTTCAAAAACATCCGTTATACAAGTCATGGCAATATTCCCTTTTCGCCACAAAGATCGGGCTATCGTGGTTATCTCACCAACAACTGCACAAAAGAGATTTCGATGTCGGCAAAACTCGTATTCCAGAATCGCAACGATAAAATTGTGACGACAACACCTCGGAGCTCAACTCCCGGACACCGCCACAACCCCTAAATGTCGAGGCACCAAGAACAATGTTCTCGCCACAAAACCATCGAACGATTCCAAGATACCCACGTGATCCTAAAAAAATTTAGTGAAATTTGAGAAGAGAAGAGTCAAAACTCTACGCCAGATACCTCACCAGAGCGACGAAGGACCGGGAGTAAAAGAATCCTACTCCGATATATATAATCCTAAGACTCAAAACATTTTCCATTCTAGACTCAACAACGCCAAGAAACAATCAAGTAGGGGCTCCTAAGTCGGGAAGGCTCGATTACCAACTTATATCGCCTCGATGCGGCTATATCTCCCACGGTCGGGCACGACTTAGAGGCATAACCGCATTGAAAGCAATGTCGCAAGTGAGGTAATCTTCACACAACCCATGTAATACATAAGGAAAGAGATACATAGTTGGCTTACAATCGCCACTTCACACAATACATGAGTAAAACATTACATCATACAGATACAATCAAGGTCCGACTACGGAACCAAAATAAAAGAAGACTACCCCAAATGCTACACAGATCCCCGATCGTCCCAACTGGCTCCACTATCGATCAATCAAACGAAACAACACAAAGAACAAGATCTTCATCGAGCTCCTCCTTGAGCTCGGATGCATCACCGCACGGATTCATCGGCACCGCAAACTGGTTTTGAAGTATCCGTGAGTCACGGGACTCAGCAATCTCACACCCGCAGATCAAGACTATTTAAGCTTAAAGGTAGGACAGGGTAGTGAGGTGGAGCTGCAGCAAGTTTACTAGCATATATGGTGGCTATCATACGCAAAAGAGAGCGAGAAGAGGAGGCACAAAGACGGTCGAACAACTATGATCAAGAAGTGATCCCAAACTACTTACGCCAAGCATAACTCCAACATCGGTTCACTTCCCCGACTCACGAGAAGAGACCATCACGGTTACACACACGGTTGGTGTATTTTAATTAAGATCAACTTCGGTTTTCTACAACCGACATTAACAAATTCCCATCTGCCACATAACCGCTGGCACGGCTTTCGAAAGTTCAAACCCCGCAGGGTGTCCCAACTTAGCCCATGATAAGCTCTCGCGATCAACGGCGAATAGACCTTCTCCCGGAAGACCGATCAGTCTCGAATCCTGCCACAAGACATTTCACAGCAATAAAACAAGTCCAAGAAGACCTCCCCGCGTGCCGACACCTCGATAGTAGCCGCACAGATCTCGCCTCAGCCACGACCGGATAAGCGAGCGACAGAACCGACGTAACCCAAGTTGCCAAGGGATGGTCCCGACGGTGTTTAGTTTGGACCAACGCTTAGACAAGCATCGCCCGGGGTAATAAAGATGACCCTCGATGCGCGACTCCCAAGGAAAAAGGCTAGGTGAGGCAAATGTAAACCCAATGTTGGGCCTTGCTGGAAAAGTCTTATTCAAAGCGAACTGTCAAGGGGGTCCCATAAATCACCCGACCGTGTTAGGGACGCAAAAATCCGGGAACATAACACCGATATGACGGAAACTAGGGCGGCAAGAGTGGAACAAAACACTGCATAAGGCCGAGCCTTCCACCCTTTACCAAGTATATAGATGCATTAATTAAATAAGATATATTGTGATATCCCAACAAGTAAACATGTTCCAACAAGGAACAACATCTCCATGTTCCAACAAGGAACAAACTTCATCTTCACCGCAACTAACAACGCTATAAGAGGGCTGAGCAAAGCGGTAACATAGCCAAACAACGGTTTGCTAGGAAGGGTGCAATGGTTAGAGGTTTGACATGGCAATGTGGGTGGCATGATATAGCAAGTGGTAGGCATCGAGCATAGGCATAGCAAAAGAGCGAGCATCTAGCAAGCAAAGATAGAAGTGATTTCGAGGGTATGGTCATCTTGCCTGAAATCCCGCAAGGAAGAAGATCAAGTCCATGAAGAGGACAAACGGGCGTAGTCGAATCTAATCCTCACAACTCCGAACGAACCCGGCTAACGAGAGAAGCAAACCGGAAAGAAGCAAACAACATAGTAAACACACAATCATAAACATGGCATGATGCACAAACAAATATGATGCATGTCCGGTTTCATGAGGCATGGCATAGCAATATGCACAAACAATACTACCAATTAAGTGGAGCTCAATATGCAACGAGTTGCATATTGACGAAACACCACAACAAATATTTAGTTTGATCTCGTTTAGGTACACAACAATATTAAATGTTGTTAACATGGCAAGAGGTGGAGCATAATTAAACTAGCTATTTAGGCAAGTTTAAATGAGGCCGGAAATAAGAAACAACAATTCCGGAAAATCCCCATGAGCAATATTTTAGATTCGGTACTGTTCTGCCCTAAACACAATTTTAGAGTTGTTAAACAGCAACATAAAGTGGACCATGTTAATCTAGGCATTTTTCCACCCCATTTACATATAAAGAACATTTAATTCCGAGCTACGGTTATTTAGTTATGGATTAAATCATTTTAACATGGCATAAAAGCAAATTTAAATAAACAGCAAGTTAAACATTTTAAACATGGATGAAAATGGCATATAAATAATCTACACGAAAATCTAAGCAATTTACATGTTTAAACCATTTTAATCCGATGCACGGTTAATTAGTTATTACATGCATGAACTTGAGGGGCAATCTATAAATATGCAGTTTCTGGATAATTAGCAAAAATCGCAAGACGGAAAAAAAATGCAACGGGCCGAATCCGGCTAGCCCAACGTGCACAGGGGGACTCGGGGAGGCAGCTCACCATGGGCCTTGGCCCGGTCGGTGAGGAAGGAGGGCCAGGGGGGGGCGCAGCTGGGTAAATCGTTTTGGCTCGAGGGGCGCTGGGCTGGCTCAAGGCCGGCTTCGCCGCTGGCGCTGGGAGGCCTACGCGGGTGCGGTCAACGGCGGCGCGGCGAGCTGGATCGGGTTCTTCCGAACTTGCCAGCGGCGGCGGCGCGATCGCCGGAGCTCCGCGAAGCGACGTGGAGGACGGATCTCGGCGAAGGTCGCGGATCCACCAAGCCGGGCGGCGGACGGCGACGAGGTGGGGAAGGCGACAGCGGCGAGGGACGGCGCCCGGCGAGCCCGAGGCCGGAGTTAGAGGCGAGACGGCGCGATGGAAGAGAAGTCCGCGGGCGGCGGAGATCTCCGCGCCGCAACGCTGCGGAGGCGCTGGAGCGGTGCATGGCGACGCCAGAAGCTGGGGCCGCCGGATCCGGCGGAT
The DNA here is from genome assembly GCA_021605205.1 of Aegilops longissima. Taxonomy (NCBI): domain Eukaryota; kingdom Viridiplantae; phylum Streptophyta; class Magnoliopsida; order Poales; family Poaceae; genus Aegilops; species Aegilops longissima. The sequence goes on from CM038679.1 coordinate 515,762,362, forward strand.
CTGGCCGGGCGGCGCGGAGGTTGCACCGGCGAGACGGCGGCCTCCGCGGCGATGAAGGCGGACGCTGCACGGGCGGGCAGCGAGGCGGGCGGAGAGGCGCGGATGCGCTTAGGGTTCGGGCGGCGGCGCTGGGTTCGGGCCCTGGCGGAGCCAAGGGCCCCCGCTGGCTCGGGCGGGCAAGCGGCGGAGGAGGGGCTGGGCGGGCGGGAGGACGCGGGCGCTGGTGGTTGGATGCGGAGCTGGCGGAGCGGCGGTTGGCAGAGAGAGAGCCAAGTGGCGGGAGGAGGTGGAGGCGCGCCGGATTTGAGGGGGAAGACGGCGGCGTGGTGGAGGGAGGTTGGTGGCGCGGCCCTCGAGGTGGGAGGAGGCTGGGAGATGATTGGGGCGCGGAAATTTAGGAGGAGGGGTAGGTAGCTGCCCAAAATGGAAGGGGGGTGTCTATAAATAGCAGTTTTTGGCTAGGGTTTGGTCCGGGGGGTTTGAACCTCCGATCAGGATCGGGCGCGTCCGACGCGAGGGGGGGTTAGGTGGGCTGCAGGTGGGCTGTGACGAGAGGGTCTGGACTGATAGGAGAGAGAGGAGAAATGCAGCCCGCACGATTTCGAGACCGAAAACATCCGATTTAATATACCGACTACGGTACCGCTTATGTTCAACGGTTATATCGATGGCCTCCGAATGCGATTTAAACTTGGCAGGCGGCCTGTCTACACTATAATAAGACCGCATGCCAAGTTGCAACCCATTCCGAGAACATTTTATGCCACTTATAAAATAATATTTTGAGGTGGTAGGCGCGCAAGGCGAGTGTAACCGACTCGAACGGACAACGGAGAGAACCGGCGGAACTCGAACGGATGCAAGTTTTGAAAAACATGCGGATGAAATGCAGATGATGCCATGAGATGAAATGCAAGACAAGAACAAAATGCAAAACAACAGTTAAAACCCAACCACGAAGGAAATAATAAATCACAACTCCGAAAAGGGCAAGAGTCAGAGTTACGAATATGGAAAGTTGTATCCGTGGTGTTACAATGGAGCAGGTGAAAGCGGCCAGAGAGGCTAGTCAGGCGGCTTATGATGCCAGTTCAGCCCTCCAGAGCAATGTCCAAGTAAGTCAGTCATTGTTTGCTTTGTTAGGATATGCTACCTGAAACTACTTCCTTCTGGAGATTTCCATATCTGTACACATACTGGGTGTGTGTGTCGATTGAACTTTTGTGGGGGCACACTGAGTGCACCCACTGGGTGTAGTCCCCGAGAATATGGTCGACTGCATGCAGTCGGCTATAGTCTTTATGCTGTGATCTTCTACACTCGACCTGGACGGACCATGTCGAATGGAACCGTAAAACCGGTGGGGGCACGCTGAGTGCACCCACTGGGTGTAGTCCCCGAGACTATGGTCGACTGCGTGCAGTTGACTATAGTCTAAAGCTCTCTATATATGTATATATATTTACTGTGGCTGACCGCTGACAATTAGCCATGGTTTTAGAATCATAACCTTTTTGCCTCTTTTGGTCGACTGGTCGAACCAAGTTGGTAAACCAAAGGGGGCATCGCTGAGTGCACCGCTGGGTGTAGTCCCCTAGACCGCCGTCGAATGTTTTGATTCGATCGTAGTCTTAGAAATGCTACTATGTTTCTTTAATCACCGGAAGTGATCTGTCTTTGATGTCTTTCGTTGGATGACTCTTTAGAAATCTTGCAGCTTGTGGCTCGCTATACTGAAGTTAGAGAAATAGCAGATCCAGCTCAACCTCGATTTGAAGCTTGCTCGTGAGAATTTGCGTAGGCAAAGGATGAAGCAAAAGGTATGGCTGGTGAGAATTTTGACGATCGCTTTTGTTTTTCTCGCTCGTTCTCAACTCGTTCTCATTGTCGCTTTGTATAAACCGAAGAGACTTTGAAGAAGAAGGACCTTGACCTTGCAGAGGCACGTATATGGCTTTGGAGAAAACAAAGCTCATCAAGAGAAGCTTGCCTCACCGACAAACTCAAGATGAAAATGCTGTCTGAAAGCCTCTTGACGCTGCTAAGGAAGTTAGTCGGCTCAAGAACGACAAGATTGTTCTGTCTCGACAAGGTTGGCTAACCAAGGGAAGCTAAACGACTGAGATTTATCTTGAGGGCTCACCAAGAAGCTATTTCTCATGCTTGAAGGTAATCTCTTTATCCGACTGTCTTGCTCTCACCGCTCATCACATGATCGTTATTTTGAGTCCGAGCTGTGTTTTCAGAATTCGCCAAAACTTTGAAGAAGAAACCAATGAGTGGAAACCAGCTTGGACCCCATCAACTCTCCCGTGAAGGACGGCTTCTATGAATGTGCTCCGACCGAGTCTCGCTGTTAGCGTGGTGGATTATCTTGCTCGATCGAAAGTTGCGTCGTCGCTGGATCGACTCGACTCTCCGGTCGTAATGCACTCTTCGTAATGATCTTGAATCTCGATGACTCGATCAATGAGATTCCAAGTCGAGTGCAGGAATGGAAAAGTCTTCGCCAGTGTGGTGCTGATGTTGCTCTATCTCTGGTTCGTGTCCACCGCAAAGAAGCGCAAGAGGACAAGCTGGTGTCTTCAAGGTTGCCAATACCAGAAGCACGATTTCAGATCTTTCATGGAGACTTTCATCGCTGTCGCTACCAGTATTGCCGACGGAATCGAATTCTACCAGTTTGTTGCACCTTCCACTCCTCCGCCGGAGGAGTAAAAACTTCTAAGTCCCACTTTAAATTTGCCTCGAATGCCGAGTGGTTTCTATAACCGATAACTTTAATGTGCTTAACGCTTGAGCACCTTTGGATTCGTAAGACGTTTATCCGAACTTTATTTTTCCTTTAACATGCTTTGTTTGCCTTCGAGAGAACTTTATTCTTCATTCGAAGATACTCCGTTGAAATTCCAATGACTTGTGCTTCATCTATCCCGCAGTAGAGATGGAACACAGATCGCGATCGACCTTGTCGCCCCACGGATTGGGACGGACCGCATGTTGTACTTGTGGCTAAGCTCAAGGAGGAGGTAGCAATGACCTGCACCTCGTCAGTCCTTGTGGATTGGGATGGACCGCACGCTGTACTTGTGGCGAAGCTTCAAGGAGGAGGTAGCAATGACCTGCACTCGTCAGCCCTTATGGATTGGGATGAACCGCACGCTGTACTTGTGGCGAAGTTCAAGGAGGAGGTAGCAATGACCTGCACTCGTCAGCCCTTATGGGATTGAGATGAATTCCTTACTTAGGCAAGCACCGGATGCAACTAAGCCCCGAGTGGGAGGTTTGCTCTCCACTGTAGGATTTTTATTACTTAGGCTAACACTAGGTTGCAGCTAAGCCTCCGAGTGGGAGGTTTGCTCTCCATTCGTAGGATTTCTATTACTTAGGTGAGCACTGGCTGCAGCTAAGCCCCGAGTGGGAGGTTTGCTCTCCACTGTAGGATTTCTATTACTTAGGCGAGCACTGGTTGTAGCTAAGCCCCCGAGTGGGAGGTTTGCTCTTCACTGTAGGATTTTTATTACTTGGGCGCAGCACTGGCTGCAGCTAAGCCCCGAGTGGGAGGTTTGCTCTCCACTGTAGGATTTTATTACTTAGGCGAGCACTGGCTGCAGCTAAGCCCCGAGTGGGAGGCTTGCTTCCACTGAGCAGGATTTTTATTACTTTGGATGTTTAAGGCTAATCCTTGGGCTGTTAGAAGCCCCCGAGTGGGAGGCTGGCTCACCACTGTTAGGATTTGAATACTTAGGCGAGTACTTGACTGCAGCTAAGCCTCCGAGTGGGAGGTTGGCTCGCCACTCGTAGAGGATTTTGAATACTTAGGCGAAGCGGATTCAAGAATTAAGCCCCGAGTGAGAGACCTGGATCGCACTCGAAAGGATTTTTTACAAACTTAGGCTAATCGGATTCGCGACTAAGCCACCCATCGGGGAAATTTCAACAAAAAGTAATAACAATCACCGGGAAAATTATAACATTCTTGTCTTAGATAAACTACAAAAGTACTTTTATTACATCTCAACCGAGTGAGTATTATGTAAAGGGCGGATCAGCTCCGCTGCCCAAGTTCGAGGCTCGCCGATCCGGCGATCAACGCTGTAGAGATGATACGCCCGCTGTGGAGGACTCTTGTGACGATGAAGGACCTTCCCAAGTGGGGCAAGCTTGTGTGGTTTCGCTGATCCACTCGAGGACCAAATATCCCTCTTGGAAGGCTCGACTCTTCACATTTCGCATGGAATCGACGCAAGTCTTGCTGATAGATAGTCGAGCGATCAGGGCCATCTCTCTCCTCTTCCAAGAGGTCGATCGCATCTTGCCGGGCTTGTTCCGCTTCTTCTTCGTGGTATAGCTCGACTCGAGGCGATTGTGAAGCAGGTCACTCGCAGAATCGCTTCAGCTCCATAGACCAGAAGAATGGAGTTCTCCCAATGACCGATTAGGAGTGGTCCTCAATCCCCGTGAGAACTGATGGAAGTTCGTCGACCCAAGCTCCCGCCATGGGTTTGAGATCACGATCACCGTGGTTTCAGCCCTTTGAGAATGAGGCCGCTTGCTCGCTCGCTTGTCCATTCGACCGAGGATGAGCCACTAAAGCATAGTCGACCCGCTGCCTTGAGAGGCGCAGAAGGCTTTGAACTTGTAATTATCAAGTTTGACCCATTGTCGGTGATGATGCTATGCGGAACTCCATATCTGAATATCAACTCTCCGATGAAACCGATAGCAAGGCATGCATCGAGGTTCTTGATGGGCTTGGCTTCGATCCACTTGGTGAACTTGTCGATCGCTACTAGCAAATGAGTGAAGCCGCTTCGCCAGCTTCTCAATGGTCCAATCATGTCCAATCCCCAAACAGCTAAGGGCCAAACGAGTGGAATGGTCTTCAAGGCTGAGGCTGGCTTGTGCGACATGTTGAATAGAACCGACATCCTTCACACTTGTCGACTATTTCTTTTGCCATTTCATTTGCTTTCGCCAAGAAAATCCCGCCGGTATGCTTTAGCCACAATGGTCCGAGAGGACGATGATGGCCACAGTCCTCGAGTGGATATCCTCAAGAATTATCTCGACCTTCTTCCGGCGTGATACACTTCGCCGACTCCAACTTTCTCTCGTATAATTGTCCCTTGATCATCAGAAGGCCTTGGATTGACTGGACGATCTGTTGAGCCTCTTCTTCATTCTCTCGGGAGCTCTTCCTTTGGATATATGCGACGACGGCATCGTCCGCCGGGAGTGATGACCACAACTTCCATAATCAGGTCGACCACGGCCGGGACCTCAACTTCACGGATCATTGGCACTCTTTTGCTGCGGGCTTCTTCCGTGAAAGGATCCTCCTGCATCGATGGAGCATGAATGTGTTCCAAAATACATCACCGAATGGCTTCCTCTTGACCCTATCTTTGCCAAATCATCCGCAGCTTGATTTTTCAATCGGGTATATGATGAAGCTCTAACCCTCGAATTTCTTCTCCAAATTTTCTCATCAGATTACAATAACCTGTCATAGCTGGGCTTCGACATCCCACTCCTTCATCACTTGATTAACAACCAGATCCGAGTCGCCATAGACCATAAGGCGACGGACGCCGAGTGAAATGGCCATGCGAACCCATACAGAGTGCTTCATATTCTGCTTCGTTGTTGGAAGAATCAAAGTGAATCGAGAACGATTTGAGCCTATCTCCTCGGGGAAACCAATACAACCCCGCACTGTAACCGCTCAACATCTTGGAACCATCGAAAACATAGTCCAAAGGTTCCGAGTGAACTTGGGTCGAAGTTGCTGTTCAGTCCACTCGGCGAGGAAATCTGCTATTGCTTGGGACTTGATGGCTTTTGCCTCGAATTTGATATCAAGGGAAGGAGTTCAATCGCCCATTTTGCCACTCGACCAATTGATCTCTGTTATGAAGAATTTTCGACAAAGGCGTCACGACGATCGTAATGGAATGATCGAGAAATAATGAGCAACCTTCTTCGTGGTCATATAGATCCCATAAACAAGCTTCGATAGTGAGGGTATCTTTGCTTTGACGGGTCAAGACTTCGTAAAGATAATAAACCGGGCGCTGAAATTTGAAGGCTTTTCCTTCTTCTTCCCGCCGACCGTAAGTACGGCATCGACGACTTGTCCAAAGGGCTGCAATGTAAAGCAGCAAAGGCTCTTTGCTGATTGGAGCAGCAAGCACCGGTTGGGTGGAGAGCAAAGCTTTGAGCTCGCAAATGCTGCATCAGCTTCTAGAGTCCACTCAACTTGTCTCGATTTTTCATCACTGGTAAAGAGGCAATGCCTTTTCACCGAGGCGAGAGATGAATCGACTTAAAGCGCCAAGCATCCAAGAAGTTTCGACATCGCACACGCACAGTATGCTTCATTCGAGTATGGTGCCAACCTTTTCGGGTTAGCATCGATTCCTCGCCGTAAATGAGAAAACCGAGTAACTTCCCACCGTGAACTCCAAATGTACACTTTGAAGGGTTAAGCTTGATATCATACCTCCGAGATTGGCAATGTTTCAGCAAGGTCACCAATAGGTCGGAACCCTTTCGTGACTTGACCACTATATCATCCATGTACGCCCACATTCCTAATGATTTGAGGAGCAAACACTTCAATCATCCTCATGAATGTGGCTCCGCATTCTTGAGACCGAATGGCATGGTGACATAATGTAGCACCCAAATGGAGTGATGAACGATGTTTTATCTCATCGGGTACATACAGACGGATCTGATGGTACCTGAATAGGCGCCTAAAAAGACAACCTCTCGTGATCAAGGCAGCTTGAGTCGACTATTTGGTCGATGCGAGGAAGAGGAATGATCTTTCGGCAGGCCCGATTGATATGCTTAAAATTGATGCACATGCGCAACGACTTGTCCTTCTTGGGGACCATGACAACGCTACAGCCACTGAGTGGTAGATCTCTGATGAACTCGCTGCTAAGAGCCGAGCCACCTCCTCGCCAATGGCCTTTCTTTCTAGATGGCGGACCGCCAAAGATACTATTTAACCGGTTTGAATTTTGGGTCGACCAGAGGCGATGCTCAGCCAGCCCCTGAACACCCGCATGTCGCCAGGCTTCCATGCAAAGATGTCCCAGCTCATGGAGGAACCGGATGAGCGCTTCTTCCTATTTTGAGTCGAAAAGTTGTTGAGATGTTGGTCGGAGCAGCATTGGGATCGGTCGGGTGAATGTGAACCTGTTTCGCCTCGCCAGCTGATCGAAATGTCGACCAGAAGCGGCTTTTAGCTCGCAACAAATCACTCAGATCGCAGTTTTCGATACTTTGTAGCTCTACCATCGCCAACCGAGCATCGGCGATCTTAGAGCCTTTCGAAGCACTTTTCCGCTTTTCCGATTGTTCGTGATGTGATCACGCCTTGGGACCAGGCATCTTCGCTTAAGATACACGAATATGGTCGGGCCATGAAACGCATAAGCTGGTCTCCCTGCAATAGCGTGATAAGCGCCTGAAATCCACGACCTCAAAGGTCAACTTTTCTTTCCGGAAATGCTTTGAATCACCAAAAACTACATCAAGAGCAATTTAGCCGAGTGACTCAGCCTTCTTTCCAGGGATGACTCCATGGAAGCTCATGTTACTGGTACTGAGTCTGGACATCGAAATGCCCATCCCTTTCAATGTCTCCGCATATAATATGTTCAAACCACTACCACCATCCATCAAGACTTTGGTCACCGAGTGCCTTCAACGACCGGGTCGACCACTCAATGCTTGCCTCCCAGGTGGCAATGTGCGCCGGTGATCGACCGGTCGAATGTGATGGCGGTCCGGGACCATTTCAGATAATTGGGAGTCACCGAGCAACCAAGTTCACTTCCGATTGATAACCTTCAATCTACTTTTGCTTTCGACGCCAAGAAAATCATCGTGGTGGAATTGACCGAGGATATCCACCATCACCGCTATCTCCGCCCTCAACTTTGTTTGTCTCCTTATCCTTATCCTTGAGTTGTTTCCATTGAACCGCTGAATCAAGAGCCGACATCGCCGAGTGGTATGTTTCGGTAAATGAGTTTACCTCTTCATCTTTCTTTGTATGAATATGACATGGCAAATCCAACACGCCGCTTCCATCCTGGTCTTTCACCTTCTTGGGGTTCCAAGGACCCTTGGGTTTCTTTGAACTTTCCTCGGGTCACGCCAAGGCCTCTCCGGAGCCATCGCTCGGCTTTGCGCTTCGCTCGATCGAATTTCTCCGCCGCCTCATTGGCGCCGATTTATACTTACCACTCCGAGCCGATCCTCTTCTTCACCATTTGCATACTTGGTGGCAATCTCCATCATCCGACTCTGTGGTCATATCTCCGGTTCGACCAAATTTCAAACTCAATCCTCCGTTTGACACCTTCCTTGAAGGCACAGATCGCCTCGGTGATCAAATACATTCTCGACTATATGGTGCAAAGTGATCCACCTCCGATATAATCTCTCAAAGTTTCACTCGACTTTTGCACACACGATCGCAATCTGGCTGACCTGCTGGTCGCTTGCAAGTTCCTTCAAATGTCCCGACAAACACTCGCAAGATCTTCCCAAGTGTAACATCATTGGTGCTAATCGATTCAACCACGCTCGGCTGAACCTTCCAACATAAGAGGCAATGCTTCATGGCTACCTCATCGCTGCACCGCCGATCTGAACCGCCACTCGGTAATCTTCAAGCCAAGTGTCGCTTGGATTCTCCAAAGAACTTATCGACTCAAACGCAAACCTGAAGTTGGGAGGAATCATCGCGCTCGATGGCTCACTGAAACACTCGTCCCGAGACATGAACTCGCTGCTGGAAGGAACATCTCTATCATGGCTGCCTCGTGAGCTCTGCTCTCGCCGACCAAACCTTGAACAATAATTGATCTCGTGATCAAAGCCTGGTTCCCGGGTCGACCGAACTCTTCGCCAAAGACCGTGTTGGCGTCGTCGTCTCCCGCCCGAGGAGCGATGATCCACCCCTTGGGGAGGAGGGCACTCGACGCCGATCGCTGCGATCGAATCGGTGCTCATACTACTCGCGCCCTTGTATTGATCATCACGCCGCCTCCATGTTCCTCACGCCGGGGCGATCTCGACTATGGGCCGATCGATCGAATTCGCAGCGACGGATCGGCTGTGAACCCTGTTCCGCGATCGATACAACTGAGTTTTGATCTCCTCGCCCGAGCAAATCCCGATTCGCAGAACCTCTACCCGCCCGACCGAAGGCTGAATTGACTCGCTATACGGGCGGCAGCTGCTAAATTCTGAATCGGAGTTCGATATACCTGAGTTGGCGGTTGAAAGAGCTGCGCCGATCGATTCTCGAACCCTTGGTCGCAGACGCCGCCGAGTACTCGCTGAAGATTCTCCACGAAAAGCGCCACCAGGTTGGCTGCGCGATCCTCCAAGGCGCGAGCCTCGGGTTTCTCCAACGATAGGAGTGTGAAGTGCATCCATGTTCGACGGTGAAGCTCCTCCTCCGCAGCGGGTGAGGGGCTCGCAGGTACTCTTCGTGGGCTTGCGCCGATCGCTTCCACCGCCACCTCCGCTGGCGCGGGGAATCCGGGGACTACGGGTCCATCGACAATCGTAACCTCTCGCCGCCGGGTCATCGCTATCGATTCGGACGCAGCTCTATGGAGACAATGACAGTCGAACAGCCATAGAGAGATTCGCCGGGCTTGATCGCCGTGACTTGGGGGATGGCCGACTGGCGGGCCACCGCATGCCTCACCCACCGCTGAAGCCTCGACCGTCCGGAACGCTTGCGCCGGTGGGAGACTTGGAGGAAGATAGCAGGAGCTGACCCATACGGGTCGACGGTTGCCGCAGGAGGACGCCGCGGACACACGCCGAAAGTGCCGCCTCACGGACGGGAGCGCGGCCCACGCCGAGTGGAGCCTCCCGGTTAAGCGGAGTCGCCGGCGATTTAACGAAGCGCACCGAGACGGATCTCGTGGCCGGCCAACCGTAACTCCACCGAAACCATGGTGTAGGAGATCGAAAGAATCCCAACTTCTCCAACAAATCGCTAGAACACCTGCCCTAAGGTGGGCACCAACCGTCGTGGTTCTAAGTCCGACAAGAGAATGGGGGCAGGTATGGAGAGGCAAGATCCTAGCTATGGAGTCGCTGTATACGCAAGGATTTACGAGTTCAGCCCTTCTCTGAGGAAGTAATAGCCCCACGCCCTGGAGCCCGGAGGCGGTCGACCGATTATATGCGATGTGTTACAGGGTGCGAACCCCCACCGTGGAGGGGGTGGCTTATATAGAGTGCGCCAGACCCCAGCCAGCCCACGTAGTAGAGGGTTTAAAGTGCAAAGCTAGGCGCATCGGTAATGCCTTACGGAAGTGTCATTAAGGTCATAAAGACTATTTAACTACGACAATCGCTTGGGTACCGAGTGGCTCTTGGACCTCGTGGTCGAGTGGGTCTTCATGGTCGAAAGTGTCTTTGAATCTGTCGAGTGGAAACCTACCAGTCGATCGAAGGCTGCTTCTCTTGTGAGTGTCCTGTGGAGGGTACCTTTGGGCAGGTCTATGACCCTACCCCAAAGAGTTCTCAAGAACTATGCGGACCCACTAGATGTCATGTCTACTAGACCCATATCGTAGGCCCGACGGTATAGCTTCACTGCTCGCACGCCATGCCGGTGCGTGGATGTAACTTCACTTAATTCCTTCAATCAAGGCCCCACCACGACCTTCGCTTCCTCGCTCGGTCAGCCCTTTGAGACTTCGACCGCTATAAATGAGCAATTTTTTGCCTACTCAAGACGCATGATACTCCCTCCGGTCCTTTTTACTCCCGCCAACCGCTTGCAAAGTGTTTGACCAAATTTATACTTTTTAACACCACCTTATATTAATAAACCAGCCACACCAAGACACCTATTCGACACAATATTCACCACATGTATGTATGTTATTTACAAGAATACCATCTAATCTATTGTCAAAGCTATACTTAGCGATTAAGTGTGCCACCTTATTGGCCGAACGGCTAATCTTTGACAATTGAAGATTGTTGATCAACTTCGAGATGCTCAACACTTTCATCTTCGTGTCACGATAGCAGACTCGCATAGTCCCCGATGCAAGAGACGCTACCACAAAAGCGCAATCAGCCTCTAAAATTACTGGATTATGAAGAGAAATACCTATGTAGAGACCGCAATGTAAGCCCTAAGCTCCGCTTCCTCCACGCTTTGACAGCATCAATGAAATCCTACCACCAAATTTATACTAAAAATATCAATATCTACAATACTGATTATAATGAGTATAAGAACTACGCTTTTATAATGAGTGTAAAATATTGATTTGACATTGTGAATGTTGATACATTTTTCTATAAGTCCGTAAAAGTAGAGGTACATTGACTTCTGCATAAAACTTAAATGCACAATGCGCATTAGTTCCTCCGCCTAGGTGCGCAAGCATGTCCTATCTTGTCATCACAACAAGGTTAGCTATTAGTGTACCACTACCTCCCTTCTAGTTTAAAGGGCTCGATTCAAAAATTTCACCTACTCTTAGCAAGATAGTAGAGGCGGTGGAATAGTTTTTGAAGTATGCAAAAGTACTCAACTAGTGTTGTCGTTTTCACACAAAATGTGTTTACCAATGCATGCATGAACACTAGTTACTCTAACCCCTCTCTTCTTTAATTCTTTTGCCACATCAAGATGTTTGCTACTATTCCTGTGCATGCTACCAGCTAAGATACCACCATTATGGCCAGCCTTAATCATCGTGATGCAATAATTTAGTGCACCTTGAAATATGAACATGTGTGGGCGGTATTTTTAATGACTTGAGACTATACCTAGCCCGCATGCAAGATGACTTATTATGCACTGCTCCCCATACCGCAGGAAGCCCGCTCATCTCCAAATCTTTTCCTCTCCATGTGTGGAAACAATATGCCTCGCCAAACTCTCCTTCTCCTCCCGGCGTCCCACCACTCCACCCCATGTGAAAAAATCTGCATGCATGACTCTCCTCCCCACGCCGTCCAATCCGCTATGACCAGCAATATTTCCACCCCTTCGCCCCCGTAATTTACTCCAACAAATATGCCCACGTAGCTGTTACTTAACCGCAGGTGATTGGGTCATCGACATATGGGCCCAACAGTGTTCGCCCACATGTCGCTGACGAACCGACTTGCGCTAAGTCAGCGCAGCTCACCCATATCTTACGAGGTGTGCCATTGCTCGCTATAAATACCGCGCCCCACGACATCGCTATCTCCTCCCCTCAAGTTCACGCTCATTGCTATCTCCTCCTCCTCTCACGCCGACCACCATGGCATCGCCTCCCAAGCCCTAGGAGCCCTCGCTGCACCACGCCGGATGGTCACGCGTCCGCCGCCTCCGCTCGCCGCCACTAGTCGAGGAGGACGCGCCGGTGTTCCGCCCTTGCCGCTAAGCGACGCGTCACTGCCTGCTCTCGCCGCCACTAGTCGAGGAGGACGCGCCGGCGCCCGCCTCACCGCGATGCGACGCGCCGCTGTTCCGCCTCGCCGCCACTAGTCGAAGAGGACGCGCCGCATTACGCCTCGCCGCGACGCCGAGGTGGACACGCCGGTGTTCCTAATCTCGCCAAAGACGCTGCCGAGGACGCGCTGCCCCCGCTACAAGGAGAACGCCGCGCCGCCCGCCGAGCCCCCAAGCCTTGAGGAGCTTTGAAAGAAATGGATGTCGCCAGGGAGGCTTTGCTTCCAGCAGAGCGCCCAAAATAGAGGAGGAGAAGAAGGCCGAGGAAGAGAAGCGCACCATGAACAAGCTGCCCGGGAGGCCTATGTCGTGGTCCGAGAGAGTCGCATTTGGCTCTTTGGCGTATATTCGGCGAGGGCCGTGAGGGTGGCGGAGGACGCCTGCGCCGACGCCTGCGTGCAGCCGGGCCCAAGCGCCTCATCTACGCTTAGCGGCACGTGGACTGGTGCACGCCCAGCGAGGCGGAGTACCTGCTACGCCGGATCACCACACCGTGAGATCGCTGGCCGCTCACGGGCAAGTCATTAATCAGCACCTCGCGAGTTGCGAGGCTGAGGAAGAGGCGCGTGTCGGTGCGCTGGGAAACAGCCGCCAGACTAGGGCACTTGTGGCGCTACCGCAGCGCCTCCCGCGAGCGCCGTGGCTTTTAGGAGGAGTATAATTTTTGTTTCGTAGGCGATCTCATTAGTTTTGGGACGCAAATGATAAATCCCAACGCTCAGGAATTTTAGCGCCCCAATTAAGTATGTAAAAGGGAAAGTTTGGAAACCTTGTGTATTCGTGACGATTTTGCAAGTACGCGCATATAGCACAAACTTTACTATATACTATCGCACTACACGCCTCTCTCTATATATGCTTGCAGATCGTGCTACTCCCTCCGCCCGTGTCAATAACTCATCTTTGGTTGTGCACCGTGACCAAGGAGGGAAGACTTGTACACCTAGACGGAGGGAGTACTACTATTATTTATGTACGCAGCAAATGCACGCTTTAACATTACGATGCGGTTTTTGTAAAAGTAGAAAACAGCACTAGTCAAGCTTGTGAAACGATTCAATGCAAAACAAATGCAGAAATGCTCGCTTTATTGTTTACTTTAGCTTCCTTCTCTGTCGTTATTTCTCTCGTCAGATTTTGTACGGAGTATCTTACTAGTTGGAAAGGCATGCAAATTCCCAAACCGCTTCCTACACCCTCAGACGATTTTTTTGCCTAACAAGTTGTGCTGCAATTGAATTCCAACTTGAGTACTACTACTAGTAGGAGTACCAGGGGCCAGCTTCTTTTAGGCTTCTAGATTAGTAATCCCATAACTACTTACCTCCGTCCCTGGTTTATTGGTCCCCATTGTAATCTGTGTCAAATTTTGATCATATATTTAACTAATGAAATGTTAGTGCATGTCACATGCACTACTCCATCCGCCTAGGTGAGTAAGTCATCTTAGGCTGTGCACCGTGACCAAGGAGGAGGAGAAAACGAGAACGTTAATGTTTATTTGCTAAATCTTTGGTCAAAATTTAGCACAAATTACAATGGTGAGGAATAAACCAGACAGAGTAGTAGTTTAGAAGCCCAAATAAATGAGTGAGGCGCTTTATTGTTACTTCCACTGTGACTAGTCTTGTGGGAAAAGCTGGGAAGCCACCAAAAGAACTGGCCCTAGGAGTAGTAGCTAGGGATCGAAAAGTAGATGAACCGGAGAAAGTAAATGCAGAGAGATGAAATGCAAAAAGACGGAGGGATGTGATGGTTGCTTGTCCGCTTATTTTACCAGTGCCACTTATTACCGGGAGTGGTTGGGTTTTGTGATATGACGGCTTTATCGCGCGCCACGAAGCGGGTGAGAGGTGAGACTCCTGCAGCGCCGCCTCTACACTTGTACTACATCGGTCGTGGTTTATTAGTCCCCATTGAATTTGATTGAAGATTTAATCGACAAAATATTAGTGCATGTCAACAAAAACTATATCATTGGATTCAGATTTGAACATAGTTTTGAATGATATAATTTTAGGTGACATGCATTAGTATTTATCGTACTATATATAATGTTAGTTCAATTTTGGTCGCATTTAATCTATAGTAGTAAGGTGCCCGTATGCTGCAATCAAGAGTGAAATGCATTGATCGGGAGTTGTTTATTTTGACAAAGGATGGGGGTCATCTCATGTGTAACGGTATCGATAGGTTTCTTCGGATATTATCTCATCTCTAGAGCTCACAAACATCCGGGTGAAATAGATAAAAGCTATCTTTTGCAAACAAAAGCGCTCAACTGCTCAACCTGCATCCAAAACTTGTGAAGAAATAACACTTATTGTGCTTTGCAAGAAATGATCTTTAAGAATTAGTTTTGAGTATCGATTGTTATACATGTTGGCTACAGATGACATGGCACTTTCTTATAGTCAACAGTTGGCTATACTATTAAGTAATATTAACTATGCCCTTATACACCTAGACGGAGGGATTAAATCAGATGACTTGCAAGGGGCAGAGGAGATGTAAGAAATGGTTCATCGTAAGTCTTTCACCAAGATCAGTAGTAAAAATTCATACATGGAAGATTCTAGACTAAACCATAAACGGATACACTTTTATTCATGCGCGATACTCCAATAGAGCAAGATCCTGCATGGAAGTCTCCACATGCTTAGACAACGGATTACATTGAGCTAAGACTAATGATCAACATTTAACTTGATAATGCGTAATTTTTTAGAAGAACAGGAGGTTCTCCCGGTTCCATTATCAAATGAAACCCAAAGTGTCTTACATCAGCTCACCGAGAGGAGCAGTTCAAAGGAAGGACTGCGTGAAAGCCACTCAAGTTTAACGACAGCTTATAGAATCAAAAGCGCAAAGACACGGGCCATAAGCGCCACACACACACTACATGTTTTCTAAGTGCACTTGATAATGCGATGTCCAGTGAACCTCCTTGAGTCCCCTGCACCACGTCGGCGGTAAAGGATGGAACGGATGCCATGGGTTTTCCAAGTCCACATTGGCGGATAGTCCCAGCCCCCGAGAGTCCAAGTCCGTTCGATGAGGCCGGTGTCGCCGCCACGCCGACCCGGAGGGGTAGTAACACCGACCGCGCACCCAGACATCTTCCTCGCAGTTAGTGTCAAGGCCGGGGCGCCGCCCCGACGACATTACAGAGACGGGCGGCGCTCACGCTGGCCTCGCCGGTGCCCACGATCAAGAGGAAGACGCCGCCGCCCTCCTCCGAGACTAGCAGCGGTGGTGATCCTCCATCGACCCGCATGGTGAACCGGTAGCACGGTTGTACTTGATGTTCTCCGCCAAGGGCCAGCAGTGACCGCTGCACGCATCCGTGAGGTGATGCACCATGTCCGCCGGGCGAGCCACAAACGGCATCGGGCACTCATAGCAAGGGACTAAGAGCTCCTTGAGGCATCGACCAGGCCGCCCATGAAACGGGAGTGGCTGTAGGGACGCTATGCCAGCTTATATGAGCAAGTTACTACGAGATTTAATCCGAATAAGCACAAAATAAATCATGACGGCTATAACAGAGATGAAACTAATCATGTGGACTAGCATAGTAGTAGGATACAGAGTAGAAACATGAATTCTACCACGATTTCAACAGAAGGACAGAAACACATACGGTGTAACGGGAGCAGCACCGCTGGCGCTTGAGGTTGTCGCCCATGTCGTTGAGGAAGAGGTTGCCGAGGTCGGGAAGAAGTCGCTGCCGGTGAAGTCGTGGCTGCCAAGAGTCGCGAGAGTGCGCCCCCAGATTTCAACAAATACCACTTAATGGAGCGCAGGAGGGTGGCTATAGGGGACGCTATGTCACGAATGGAGCGAGGAGTAGCACATGAAGCAAGAGATGGTGTCCTTACTAGTACTCCCTAGTCTCTATCTATCTATATCTATATATATCTACTCTTATAGAAAACCGAGTTGGTAATGACGGTATGCCTGCCATCTTGTAATATAGACCGTCCGATCTATATCTGATGGATAGAAAGCCAACTATGACAATTTTACAAAAGATACCCGCACCTCTCTCCACATTTACGTATAAGGCCTTGCCTCGCTCATCCTTATCTCCCACAACCTCGTGCTCCTCCCTATGTCTCTATCTCTACTAATCTTCTTTGTTTTTATAACAAATCGAATAGTGTTGCGCTGTCCGCTGCACGCCCGGGCTGAACACGCCTTCGCTTCCATCATCACCAACCGAGTCTTTTATAGGAGTAGGAGTAGAGAAAACCGAGTTGGTGATGATGGTGTGCGTGCAATGCACGGGCATCTTGCTATTTTTTGCATATAAGTCCAAACACCACGTAGACACGGCCTTTGAGCACGGTTCGTAGTCGCTCCATGCTCGGGCATTGAAGTTTGTAACTATTTTAGATTAGAATATACTACTACTCCTCCGTGCTAGTAGTAGAGCAGAGTCCTACTTACTACTCTACTCTAGCAAGCTAGGCATAGTAATCGTAGTAGGTAATCAGGGAGTACCAAGATCGTGATCACTCAAGCAAGTTGTCCGCATCGATATGACCCTACGCTGCTGGTATGGGTCTCGTAAGTCAAGCGGCATGTTGTAGTCATCATCACCTGTCCACTTCCCGCAGCACATATTTGCTTCTCCATCTTTGTCCGCACATAATCTCGTCCAAGCTTCCATCCCCGCTGGAAGATAAGGCGCCCCTCGTCCAAACCCAAGCACTAACAATGGCAGAACCGAGCAGCGTCCGCCGAAGAGTGGCTAGAATTCGCCCCACAGAGGTAATCAAGCTCATTGTTTCGCTGTGGATAATCTCAAGACTATGCCGCCGACGATGCTCGCCGGGCTGTACCGTTTACTCAAAGCCCTCAGGCCGGAGCTTTTTAAGCCAGCTCCTTGCTTGCTGATGCCGCCTGATCTTCAAAAATGGCATGTCATGCAGCATAACGATCGTAGGGTGGCGAGCATCAACCCCCTTCACTGCGATCCGATCCCCGCCAACCTCAGCTACATTAACGGTATGTACGGGTCGGCATGAACACGCCTTGATGGTGCTCGTGGACGGTCGCGGCAGCTGGATGCTTGTGGAGGTCTACACCGATGATTGATCCCCTTCCTTCGATTAACATCGACCGCTTTGGCACCGCGCCCGTAATACTCGGAATCTTACAAGAGCCAACATGATACCAAGTTTGATTTGCTCAAGGTTGTAATCGCCAAGTGCCCACAAGATCTCGTGGAATTATAAAGACTTCAAGCTAATTGCGCTTCTTCAACCGCTGTCTCGCTTATCCGACAGTGTCATCGCGATAAGTGGATAAATCTGCACGCCCATCGCAGGATCATACATCCTCCATGGTTCTCTCGATGCCATTGAACACAAGGGCTTCATTTACGCTGTCGACTCCTTCTATGGCTGGACGATTGTTGGCCTACTCCAAATATCGCTACAAACGGCTGTTACAGCAGATGTTACTTTCCTATGATATCATGATGGCTTGCTTATATTATCACAACATTTATCAAAAATATTCATGCTCATAACATGCTGTTCTTAAGATTGACTAAATCAAGAGCCCTTTTTATTTGACTCCAACTTGATATGATGTTGTAGGTCACCGTGTCCCTACCCTTCCTAATCCCGTAACCTTTCAAAGAAAAGCGGCATGGTAGTTGCAGGTGGTTCCTGCTCGATCGATTTACGGTGAAAGATTGATGATCGTCGCACATACCGGACGTGTTGTTTCGTGGAATACAATCACACCACCGCAAGGTCTTTGAGCAGATCCCAGCTTCTCCGGGCCTTCGTGAATTTTTGACCGAGGTCGTAAGTAGCCTTGGTGCACGCCTCGCTTGTCGACTGAATTATCCGATTAACCAGAGATAACCGACGGCAAGGATCATGATGGCAGCGCGGTTTCGTTCATCGTGCAAAACTGTGTGTACACAACGCACTATGCGATTCGCATGCACCATACCCTGATATGTGCCGCCACGCCTGCATCCCAAAGTAGGAGAGAGGGTCGCAAGTATCATACTTCACCGCTGGCTGGAGTTTCCGTCAGCACCCATCCGTTCAAGCCGCCACCAATCTCCACAGCTTAATAAATAGTAACGCCTAACCGATCCAGTTAGTTAGATGCGCATACTTGGTGTAGTAGGATCTTTATTTAGTTTGATGCATACACTTGTTCTTTTTGCAGCCCATTTGTGATGATGGTTGATGTTTGGTTTGGAAGAGAGAGCTGCGCCTTCACTCTTCCGCCTGCTATCGCTTCGCTGCACCCCAGCCCTGGTTGCCGCTGTGTCTGCTGTTTTCAATGTACAATCAGTAGTATATTTCGTCTGTTGGTTGAATAAATGTGTTGTTAGAACGACAAACACAATGTTTTGGAAGTCGTTGCACGGTTCGATCCTTTAGTGCCCCGTACCGTACGTAGCTCATACTATTTTTCGTACGGAACACATTTTCCACTTGTTGATAAGATGCAGCCCACTGATGAAGGCCTAATAGAGAAGCCCATAATTAACTGGAAGGGAGGCTCTCACATGAATCCGACCCACGTACATGCTCATGGTCCCCTAAACATAAATAAGTAAATAAATAAATAAATCTAAATGCTCATGCACCAGTTCTTTGGGAAAATAGGTAGCCCAGTATTTCTGTTTGAAGAATACCCAAGCTAGGCCTATTTGTTTTCTCCACCATCGGGCTGCAAATCTTTCAAGACGAGGAGGGATGCATTCCGTCTCCGCCAAAGAGTATGGTTAATGTCTGTTAAAAGTAATATCAAAAGGGGTTGAAAATTCCAAAAATATATAGCAAATGGGATATTAGTTTTTTTTGTTCTTCACCGATATCTTATATGTATTTCATTGATTTAATATGACATAGTACTAATTTATTTTTAAATTATGGCTATTAATTTTGGATTAAGAATATTTCGCTCTCAAAGCAAAATTTGCAATTTTCAAAATTTCCCACATATTTAGTTAATTTTTTACACCGGTACTCGACTCGTAAAATGGCCAGCAATTCTAAAAATGGAAAACGGGCTGCAATAAATTCCATATGAATTAGAAAATGAGTAAAAGTTATAAAAATAATAGCAAATGGTTGACTTGTTTACGCAAGGCTTTGTCAAGAACACACGATTCTATCAGAGGATCTTGGATGTCCATCCAAATGCCAACATGCTTCTTCAATCTCTCATCTTCTCGCTTCCAGCCCAAGGGCGGAGGTAGAGAGGATGTGGTGGGCCATGGCCCACCCCGGGATTTTTTGAATAGCTTTATATTATAGGAAAATGCTAAAAATATTAAAAAATATTTTTATGAACAGTTCTACTCATGGCCCACCCGATTCATTGGGCTAGATCCGCTACTACAACCGCTTAAACTAGCGCTCTGGACTGCTCGCCCTCCTCTTGTGGTCTGCCAGATGCCGCAGCTTCCCCGCCCACCCTACTCCCTCCGCTGGCCTCGCCGCACGCAATCAACCGCCTCCTTATTACGCCGAAAAAATGATTCCTCCGATCGACATCCGGGACGACGGTTGGGAGGTCGACCAGGCCTACTACGCTGACGCCAGACGCATGGCTTGTCAACTTAGTCGACAAAAGATTCTAGCAGCAGAGACATTGATTTGAATCGAACGGTCCTGCTGCTTCTTCAATCGCTGCTCTTCTTGCACCACCACCCAAACCAGCGCCGGGAGACCGCCTCTTCCCGCCCCAAAGGGGTCGATCAGGCCGCCGCTGAGGTCTCATCGCCTCACTACTCCCACCGCTAGCTGTGCCTCAAGGCCGACGGGCAGCCTCACACCGCAGCCAACCAAGGAACCTCAGATTCTCTCCGCTGGGCATCCACCGCCGTGCTTCCCTGGCTCCGCCGCCCCTTCCTAGGCTCGCCAGTCATTCCACCGCCTTGGTGCTCTCGCACGGCGTGGTCAATGTGGTCAATGACATTCCATCGAAGAGTACTATACGTGGAGAGGATGATACCGGGTCCATGGCCACAGCCCAGTTTTTTTGTGATTTGCCAAGTAAGTCGCTTTGTCGCCTGTTGGCTGCAAATCTTTCAAGACGAGGAGAGCTTATTCGCTAGCCGAGAAAATGGCCCATCAAGAATGAGAAATTGATCTACATTTTTAAAACACATCAAACCGCAATTAGTTTCAAATATCTTTTTTTCATTTCGAGATTTTAAATTACATTAATTTTTATGCGTGAGAATTTGTTGGATTTATTGATATATATTTATTTTTAAAATCAGTTTGAATGTGAGTCGAAATTTCGGATTAAAAACAGTTCGGACCGAGTTTAAATATGCAAAATTTCAGATAATTTTTAACCGTGGCCACAATATGGGCTGTAATGCTAACAAAAAGAATATGGGCTCCAAAAACCTTAAGAATTAGCAAATGGGCTGTAAATTATTAGAAATAATGGCAGATGGGTTGTATGTCTGTTTTCCACCGATTTGAGGCTTCCTAAAAAGGTTGACGATAAGCAAGGATCGTTGGATGTCCATCCAACGACCGTCGTGCTTTCTTCAATCTCGCTCTTCCCGCTCCAAATTACCAAACAAGCGCCATGGATTGCTCGCCCTCCTCCCCCTCATGGGTCGGGCCAGTCAGCCACAGCAGCCTCACCGCCCCACCGCATTCCCATCGCTGTCCTAGCCATCCTTCTACTCACCCACACCGCTGTTATTCTCCGCGACGGCAGACGAACCAAGAACCTCAGACAACAGATTCTCCGCTGGGAAACAATCACGAGTCTTCCCAGCCTCCGTGTCGCTCCCTTCCTAGGCCTCACCGTCGCCCACCGCCTGGTGCTCTCCGCGCGACCTGGTCAACATGGTCACCGATCGACATGCATCCGGCGGATCAGACGTGGAGAGGCCGACAGCTGGGTCCACGGCCGCACGCAAGGAAATTCCTCCTTATTACACGCAAAATAATGATTCCTCCACCGACATCGTGGACCCACAGTAGGGGCTCAGATTTCGTGAAAACAATGTTACTGGCCACGACAGCTCTGACCCACCAGCTATATCTTCGCACGCAAGGAAGTGCCTCCTTATTACGCACAAAAAATGAATACTCCCCGTTAGCTGGGACCCAAAGATAGTGGCAGTTGACTTGTGGGCCTACTAAGTTGATAGGGACGAGGGCTTTGTCAACTTAGTTAATATGCATGATTCTAGCTCCAAAGGACCGTGACGATGTCCATCCAACGCCAGTAGTGCTTCTTCAACCTCTCGGTCTTCTTGCTCCAAATTACCAAACCAAATACGGTCAGTGCCTCGTGCTCTCGCTTCTCCCGTGGGCTGGCCATGCGATGCATGGAGTGTAGGACCTTGAGAAGAGGTGTCTAGAGGGGGGTGATTAGACACTAAGTACCAAAGTTGCAGTTTTTAAGTTTCTTTAAAGTTTGAGTGGAGTTTAGGCACAAGTTTAACATTCACAACATATAGCAAGCAAGCATGCAAAGAGTATATGAGCAGCGGAACATAAAGCATGCAACTTGCAAGAATGTAAAGGGAAGGGATTAGAGGATTCAAACGCAATTGGAGACACGAATGTTTTTGGCGTGGTTCTGATAGGTGGTGCTATCGTACTTCCACGTTGGTGGAGACTTCAACCCATGAAGGGTAACGGTTGCGCGAGTCCACGGAGGGCTCCACCCACGAAGGGTCCACGAAGAAGCAACCTTGTCTATCCCACCATGGCCGTCGCCCACGAAGGACTTGCCTCACTAGCGGTAGATCTTCACGAAGTAGGCGATCTCCTTGCCCTTACAAACTCCTTGGTTCAACTCCACAATCTTGTCTGAGGCTCCCAAGTGACACCTAGCCAATCTAGGAGACACCACTTCAAGAAGTAACAAATGGTGTGTTGATGATGAACCTTGCTCTTGTGCTTCAAATGATAGTCTCCCCAACACTCAACTCTCTCTCATAGGATTTGGATCTGGTGGAAAGATGATTTGAGTGGAAAGCAACTTGGGGAAGGCTAGAGATCAAGATTCATATGGTAGGAATGGAATATCTTGGCCTCAACACATGAGTAGGTAGTTCTCTCTCGTAAATAGGATGCCGGAAGTGTAGGTTCACCGATGGCTCTTCCACTAATGAAGAGGAGGTGGAGGGTATATAGCTTCCACACAAAATCTAACTGCTATACACAATTTACCAAACTCGTGGGACCGAATAGTTAAACTCGGCCGACCGATTTTGCAAATAATGTGACCGTTAGGGTTTTCGATGGGACCGAAATGCAACTCGGTGGGACCGATTCGGTTAGGGTTAGGCATAACGTAATCTCGGTAAGACCGATTACACAAACGCTGTGGGACTGATTTTGGTAATAAGCTTTCAGAGAGTTGGTCGTGCAAACTCGGTTTGACTGATTATCAAACTCGGTGGGACCGATTTTGATAATAAGTTAACTGAGAGTTTGCATTGTAATCTCGGTAGTACTGATTGCTCAAACTCGGTGAGACCGATTTTGATAATGGACATACATGAGAGATTATAATCCCATCTCGGTGAGACCGAGATCCCTATAGGTGAGACCGATTTGCCTAGGGTTTGTGGCAGTGGTTAAGATATCCAAACTCGTGGCGCGGATAGAAAGAATCAAGCAATGAAGTTTGACTTTAGGTTTAGGACATATGTGTGGAAGTGGAAAGTAGTTGAGGGTATTTGGAGCATATCACTAAGCACATGAAGCAAGAGGCTCATTACAACACCTCATCCCTCCTTGATAGTATTGGCTTTTCCTATAGACTCAATGTGATCTTGGATCACTAAAATGTAAAATGAAGAGTCTTGAGCTTGAAGCTTGAGCCAATCCTTTATCCTTAGCATCTTGAAGGAGTTCCCACATCCTTTAGTCCATGCCACTCCAATGTTGAACTTATCTGAAACATACTAGATAAAAGTGTTAGTCCAACAAGAGATATGTTGTCATTAATTACCAAAACCACCTAGGGAGCACTTGTGCTGTCAATCTCCCCCTTTTTGGTAATTGATGGCAACATACATCAAAGCTTTTGATAAAGATACAAAGAATAGCAAGTAAAGATTTGGAAAGACATGTAACAAGCATAGGCTCCCCCTCCATGTATGCAATCATGTGAATATGAAATATAGAAGCATGTGATAGCATAACCATGATAGAGCAGGCAATGTGTTACATGTATCTTGGCTATATGCATCATAGCCAAAACATATTGAAGAGAATACCTTCATGCCCATGAGTCCTTCTTGCAAACAGATGTACATCAGCAAGAATTCCTCATACACATGATTGTGATGCATATACTTACCTTGTGGTCTTGAGTTGGCTTAGGATGGAATGACCTCACAAACAAGGTTAGATAACACAGATGGTTCTACTAGCCGAGCAAACAGAAGAAACCACAAGAATACCAAGACTGGATGACATGTAGAGAGTGAGTACTGAGTACCACATTGGATTAGACATGTCCCCAAGAGTAAAGATATGCAATGAATTTAAATGATCTCTTTCCTTAGATGTCTTGCTCTCCTAATCTAACATGGGATATCGGGAGAAGATAGGGAACAGAAAATCAGAGCTGAAGAAAAACAGAGCTAAAAGATATGAATGATGATCAACTAAAATTCAGAGCTAATGTATGCTAATGCAAAATTTAGCACAACAGATCATATGAACATGTCTCTCCCTCAAGAAGACATGTGGACATCTCTCCTCTTGAACACAAAGCATCCGGGATCCTTGATAAATACTTTCTATTAGTATTCTCTCCCCGAGATCTCTCTCCCCTCAAGGATCTTCTCTCCTTCTCTCGATGTGATCTCTCTAAATGATAAGATTTGATGTGATCTCTCTCCCTTTGACATCAATTTCCAAGAAGGGCTTGATAAAGATGTAATCTCTCTCCCCTCTCGAATTTTTCATGAATGGGTTTGATCCTTGAGTCACAACATAAAGCAATGATAAAATGTGATGCTTGTAGAGGACAAGATTCATTGAGTGGAGCTGGATCAGAAGAAACACAAAATATGTGGCAAAGGGTTTTTCCTGTTATGGAATCGGTGGCACCGAGTTGTAGGCTTTGGTTGCACCGAAAGGATACGGTTGGACCGAAAACAACAAATCGGTTGAACCGAGTTCATCGCAGAGAAAACACTTGTCACCTCAGCTCACTAGACTAGTAAGATCTCACAAAGATTTGCAAGGAATTAACTGAAAGATATGCAAGGAATTAGATGCAGAAAATGCAGAGAAAACGGAAAGAAATCTAGATGAAGTTTTTTTGAAAGGGGAAACACAAATGCATGAGACAAATGCAAAACTCGAAAAGAACACAGAGAACTTCATCTAGAGATGGTCGGCACAAAGTCACCTATGTTAGAGTATATTGACTTAGGAGTCAAGGAGATCACTTGATCATAGGCCATACTATCGCTTAAGCTCAAAATGGGGTTGCCATTTTCGCTTACATCTTGATGTATTCACATCTTGTCGAGTTGCTTTAACTCATGACTCGGAGTAAAGCTTCTCTAAGATGGAATAACATACCTTGGTTGGTGGTGTTGTCCATGTAGTTGAACTTATGGGTTACTCAAGGTTGATGTAGCTCATCAAGAATTTGGAGCACCACTTGGAATTTGAGTCCATCTACCTACATGGGTTAGTTCTTGCAAGGAAGAGCACTTGTATATCCAAAATGACAATCATGAAACTCAACATAGAATTTGTCAAAGGATATGTTTGAATGGTTTCGTGCTTCCTTGTCTTCAACCACCTTGTGTAGAGACTTGGTGATGTAGAGATTGCTCAAGATATGAGTAGGTTACAATCTCATGGAATTGATTCAACCAAGTACCTACATGGGTTAGATAACATGCAAGATACAAATATATCCAAGACATAAGTTTTCATCCTAAGAGAAATATCAAGGATTAGTCATAAGCTCATGTCTTGCATGTATCCAATGGAGTTTCTACTCCAAGTTTGAAGCATCAATGATGTTCAATTCTCCTCTTAACCTGCAAAACACTTTCTCATCAAGAGGTTTAGTGAATATATCCGCTAATTGCTTTTCTATATGAACATGCTTAAGATCAATGTCACCCTTAGCAACATGATCTCGAATGAAATGATGACGAACTTCAATATGCTTAGTTCGAGAATGTTGCACAGGATTATGACCAATTTTGATAGCACTTTCATTATCACAAAGCAATGGAACATGTCTCACATATATCCCATAATCTTTAAGAGTTTGGGTCATCCAAAGTAATTGAGCACAACATGAACAAAGGGCAATATATTCAGCTTCATGGTGGATAAGGATATCGAGTTTTGTTTCTTGGAGGACCAAGACACAAGAGATCTACCAAGAAATTGACAAGTACCCGAAGTGGACTTTCTATCAACCCTGTCTACGGCATAGTCCGAGTCGGAATAGCCAACAAGATCGAAAGATGCCCTTTTAGGATCCCAAATGCCAAAATTTGGTGTATGGATTAAGTATCTCACTATCCTTTTCACGGCCTTAAGATGACATTCTTTAGGGGCAGCTTGATATCGTGCACACATGCACACACTTAGCATAATATCGGGACATGAAGCACATAGATATAACAATGAACCAATCATAGAGCGATAAACCTTTTGATCAACCGGTTCACCATCTTTGGTTAAGTCAAGATGTCCACTAGTAGGCATGGGTGTAGTCATACCTTTGCATTCTTGCATATTGAACTTCTTGAATAAGTCCTTGTTGTACTTCGTTTGAGAAACAAAAGTACCTTCCTTAGTTTGCTTGATTTGCAACCCAAGAAAGAATTTGAGTTCACTCATCATAGACATCTCAAACTTCTCCAACATTAGCTTCCCAAACTTTTCACTAAAATGAGGGTTAGTTGAACCAAATATAATATCATCAACATAAATTTGGTACACAAAGAGTTCACCATTAACCCTTTTAGTAAAAAGAGTAGAATCAATTTTCCCATTTTCAAAGCCTTTTTCAATAAGGAACTTGGTCAAGCACTTATACCATGCTCTAGGAGCTTGTTTAAGTCCATAAAGAGCTTTGTGAAGTTTGTAAACATGATTGGGTTTCTTAGGATTGACAAAGCCGGGAGGTTGTTTAACATAAACTTCCTCCTCTATTTCACCATTTAGAAAAGCACTTTTATGTCCATTTGGTACAAGGTGATATCATGGTGATTAGCATAGGCAAGTAAGATGCTAATGGACTCAAGTCTAGCAACGGGGCGTAAGTCTCACCATAGTCCATACCTTCGACTTGTGTGTAGCCTTGGGCTTATTTAGACGTGCTTTGTTGCGTAACTACTTGTCCATCTTCATCTTGCTTGTTGCGAAACACCCATTTGGTACCGATGATGTTGTGGTTGTTGTCGAGCTTCTCAACCAATGTCCAAACTTGGTTCCTCTCAAAGTTGTGTAGTTTTCATGCATAGCATTTATCCAATCCGGATCTTCCAATGCTTCTTCGACCTTCATAGGTTCAATGCTAGAGATGAAAGAATAGTTTTCACAAAAGTTAGCTAAACGAGTTTTAGAGCGAGTGACTCTCCCGTTTGAATATCATTGTAGATTTGCTCGACGGATGGTCTTTAGCAATTCTTGCTCGAACTCGTGAAAGCTTTTGCTTGGATCTTCGCTGAACATCTTCTTCATCTTGTTCTTCTTCTTGGCCTTCTTCATTGTTGGCGTTGTTGTTCTCTTTGTCGTGGTGGAGAAGGAGGTTGTTGACGCTCATCTTGATGAACTTCCTCGCTTTCTTCATCTTGGTGTGTCCCACTTGTGGATGCTTCCGTATCAACTCTTGGTTCACCTTGTCGTGAAGTAGAAGCTTCCACTTGGACGGACGAGGTACTCTCCTTCACCTCCGCTGGACGGACCTTGCCAATAGACAAGTCTTGGATTGCTTCCAAGGATCTTTGTCTCCTACATCAATTGGCAATTGCTCTACTTATGCAGTCGTTAGATTCATCAAATTCACATCTACCGCCTCTTCAACCTTTCGGTGAAATTGTTGTAGACACGGTAAGTGTGAGAGTTTGAGCCATAACCTAGTAGGAAACCTTCATGAGACTTAGGAGCAAATTTAGAACGACGATGCTTATCAAGAATGTAGCACTTTGAGCCGAATACTCAAAATATCCAACTTGGGGTTTGTTACCGTGAGTAGCTCAGATGCCGCCTTGCCGAGTAGCTTGTGAAGATACAAGCGATTTGTTGCATGACAAGTTGTCTCAACCGCTTCGCCCAAAAGTGCTTCGCTGCCTTGTACTCATCAAGCATCGTTTCGCCATTTCGATGAGCGCCGGTTCTTCCTCTCAACAACTCCATTTTGTTGAGGTGTGTACGAGTCGAGAACTCGTGTGAAATCCCTTCTTCGTCAAGAAAGGTGTCCACATTTATGCTCTTGAACTCCGCTCCATTGTCATTGCGAACCTTCTTGATCTTCACTTCAAATTGGTTTTGGGCCTTTCTAGCTAAGTTTTTGAAGATCTTTTGACCTGCGATTTATCATCGAGAAAGAACACCCACGTAAATCTGGAAAAATCATCAACTATAACTAGACCAAAAGAATTTCCACCGAGACTCTTGTAAGAGTTGGGACCAAAGAGATCCATGTGAAGTAGCTCGAGTGGCCTCTTCGTGGTCATGATGTTCTTCACGGATGCCTTCCTCCAACCTATTTACCCGCTTGACAAGCACCGCAAAGTCTATCCTTATCAAATATGACATCATTAACTCCAAGGATATGATTCCCTTAATAAGCTTGTCAAGGTTTCAGATACCAACATGACCTAATCGCTCATGCCATAACCAGCCTTTTGAGGATTTAGCAATGAAGCAAGTTTTAGGTTGAGCCTTTTTAGTGAAATCAACAATGTATAGATCACCTCTACGCACACCAGTAAAGACTATTTTATGATTATCTCGACGAAACACTTGGCAACCTACTTCAGTAAATAGAACATTGAAACCGAAATTAGCAAGTCTAGATACTGAAAGTAAGTTGTAGCCAAGAGATTCAACGAGCATAACATTTTGTATGGAGCTATCATGTGAGATGGCCACCTTACCGAGGCCAACCACCTTACCCTTTGAGTTGTCACCAAAGTGACAAACTTTCGAGGACCATCATTTTCTGCAAGCTCACGAAACATGTCTTATCTCCGGTCATGTGATCGGTACATCCACTATCAAGAACCCATTCCTTTCCTCCCGACATATATCCTCAAGATTTGCCATAAGACCAAAATGTCTCATTGCATCATCAAGATCAAGTCACTATCATCATCCTCATCATAGTATCCATGTTCAACATCGCCATGTGGTGGATCAAGTCCTAGAGAGGGTGATTCATTAGAATGAGTTTGACAATAATCTTGTCTATGAATTTTATAGCTTCGAAATAATGTCACTAATAATACCAACATTTCCTTTGGCACGCATAAGGTTTGTAAGCTCAAATAGACGATCACCAAACATAGGATCACTAGAATTCATCTTACTCAAAGCAATAGACTTATAGAGAATTTCATCTAGATTTTTCAAGGAATAATCTGGAAATCGTTCCTCAAGAAATTTCCATATAGTGTAGGCACACTCAAAAGTAGGCAAGATTCTAATCAAGTTTCTAGGCAAGCCTCTAGTGATAAGATTAACAGTTCTAATATTTCTAGTCATGTCAATAGCTTCATCAAGGGTAGGATGCATAGGATCAACATGAGGTGCACAAGGGCTAGCAATGTACTTGTTAAAATGTTATTGATTGAAAATAACAAGCATCTCATTTTTCCACGCACGAAAATACTCTCCATCAAGAATAGGCACTCTATGTCTAAGACTCGCCAAAGTAGACTCATCCATCTTCCTCCAATGGTGATTAAACCAAGGCAATGGAGACCAAAGCTCTAATACCACTTGTAGGACCTTGAGAAGAGGTGTCTAGAGCGGGGTGATTAGACACTAAGTACCAAAGTTGCAGTTTTTAAGTTTCTTTAAAGTTTGAGTGGAGTTTAGGCACAAGTTTAACATTCACAACATATAGCAAGCAAGCATGCAAAGAGTATATGAGCAGCGGAAAATAAAGCATGCAACTTGCAAGAATGTAAAGGGAAGGGATTAGAGGATTCAAACGCAATTGGAGACACGGATGTTTTTGGCGTGGTTCCGATAGGTGGTGCTATCATACTTCCACGTTGGTGGAGACTTCAACCCACGAAGGGTAACGGCTATGCCGAGTCCACGGAGGGCTCCACCCACGAAGGGTCCACGAAGAAGCAACCTTTTCTATCCCACCATGGCCGCCGCCACGAAGGACTTGCCTCACTAGCGGTAGATCTTCACAAGTAGGCGATCTCCTTGCCCTTACAAACTCCTTGGTTCAAATCCACAATCTTGTCGGAGGCTCCCAAGTGACACCTAGCCAATCTAGGAGACACCACTCTCCAAGAAGTAACAAATGGTGTGTTGATGATGAACTACTTGCTCTTGTGCTTCAAATGATAGTCTCCCCAACACTCAACTCTCTCTCATAGGATTTGGATCTGGTGGAAAGATGATTTGAGTGAAAGCAACTTGGGGAAGGCTAGAGATCAAGATTCATATGGTAGGAATGGAATATCTTGGCCTCAACACATGAGCAGGTAGTTCTCTCGTAAATAGGATGCTGGAAGTGTAGGTTCACCGATGGCTCTCACGCTAATGAAGAGGAGGTGGAGGGTATATATAGCCTCCACACAAAATCTAACTGCTACACACAATTTACCAAACTCGTGGGACCGAATAGTTAAACTCGGTCGACCGATTCTGCAAATAATGTGACCGTTAGGGTTTTGAGGACCGAAATGCAACTCGGTGGGACCGATTCGTTAGGATTAGGGCATAACGTAATCTCGGTAAGACTGACATACAAACTCGGTGGGACCGATTTTGGTAATAAGCTTTCCAGAGTTGGTCGTGCAAACTCGGTTTGTCCGATTATCAAACTCGTGGGACCGATTTTGATAATAAGTTAACCAGAGAGTTTTCATTGTAATCTCGGTAGTACCGATTGCTCAAACTCGGTGAGACCGATTTTGATAATGGACATACAGAGAGATTATAATCCCATCTCGGTGAGACTGAGATCCCTATCGGTGAGACCGATTTGCCTAGGGTTTGTGGCAAGGCTAAGATATCCAAACTCGTATGCCGGATAGAAAGAATCAATGGGGCCGAGTTTGACTTTAGGTTTAGGACATATGTGGAAGTGGGAAAGTAGTTGAGGGTATTTGGAGCATATCACTAAGCACATGAAGCAAGAGGCTCATTACAACACCTCATCCCTCCTTGATAGTATTGGCTTTTCCTATAGACTCAATGTGATCTTGGATCACTAAAATGTAAAATGAAGAGTCTTGAGCTTGAAGCTTGAGCCAATCCTTTGTCCTTAGCATCTTGAAGGAGTTCCACATCCTTTAGTCCATGCCACTCCAATGTTGAACTTATCTCAAACATACTATATAAAAGTGTTAGTCCAACAAGAGATATGTTGTCATTAATTACCAAAACCACCTAGGGAGCACTTGTGCTTTCACCGAGGCCTCACCGCCTACCACTCCTACCGCTGGTCGTGACATGCCTCTACTCACCCACACCCCTCGTTATTCTCATGGCGACGACACCACACACCGCAGCCAAACCAGTTGAACCTCAGATCTTTCACGCTGCATGCCCACGTCGTCAAGCCTTTCCCTGGGCCTCCGCCGCCCCTTCCTAGGCTCGCTGCCGCCCACCACCCTGGTCCTCTCTGCATGGCGTGGTCAACATGGTCATGGAATGGCTTCCATCGGACGTGGATCAGACGTGAAGAGGTCGATACCGGGTCCACGGCCGCAGCAAGGAAGTGCCTCTTATTACGCCGCAAAATAATTATTCCTCCACCGCAGCGGGACCCACCTAACGGGCCATCATATTTCGTGAAAAAGTTTCGATCGCTGGGACCCACCACTACACCTTCGCACGCAAGGAAGTGCCTCCGCAAAAAACAAAACGATTCGCCCTCGACCGACCGGGACCCACTAAAGAACATCTTCGCACGCAAGGAAGTGCGTCCCGCAAAAAACGATTCGCTTCTCGATCGCCGGGACCCATCAGCTACATCTTCGCAGTAAGGAAGTGCCCGACACCGGACCCACCTGGTCGAAGCGCATATAGCGCTGTTATTCGGTCGCGAACGGTATGTACATACTTGTCGTTGTAGAGGCGCCGCACGCGTCATAGTAGACGCTACAGACGTAGCATGTACACGCATGTACAGCGTGAGGGTGAAAGAAACAAAATACGCACCACGCACGCACATACGGTAGGGTCTCAACGCCTACTCGCACATACGCATAAACCAGGGGCTCGTGTACATGGCTGGTCGGAACGGAGAAACAACGCCGCTGCCGTGTTCCCCGGGAGGCAACGGAATGCGCCATGTTCATCGGGAGGCAACGGAAAGCGCCGGTTCATGGGGAGGCAACGGAATGCGCCGTGTTCATGGGGAGGCAAGGAATGCGCCGTTTCATCGGGAGGCAATGGAAGGCGGGAGCCAACCGCTTGGACGGAACAGCGATGGAACGAGGCTCAGCGTATCAAGACTACGGAGGAAACGGACCTCCCACGCTCAAACGGGTCCCGTTGATCGAGAGGGCGGCATTCCAAGAACGGAGGAAACGGACCTCCGCGGGTCGTAAACGGGGTCCCGTTGATCGGGGGTGTGGCGATCGCAAAATGCATTTAAACGGACTTCCTACGGCCGAAACGGGGTCCCGTTGATCGGGGGTGGCATACCGCAAAACGGACGAAAGAGACTTGTGTTGGAGCGCCACGGTCAAACGGGGTCCTGTTCATCGAGGGGTGCGCGCATCGCAAAACGGACTCCACGGATACCGCTCATCTCCACCGCCGACCTCCTCCACCTCCACGGCTACCTTCGACCTCCTCTAGCCTCCACGGCTACCGCCGACCTCCTCCGCCCCACGGGCCCTCGCTCATCCAGCCTCCACCGCCGCTACTCCACCGCCACTGCTCAACCACCCTCCATGGGCACCCTCCACCGCTCACTGCTCATCCATCCTCCACACCACGGGTCCTGCTCAACCACCCTCCACGGCCACCCTCCACTTTCTACTGCTCATCCAGCCCTCCACACCACGGGTCCTGTTCATCCGCAGGCAACGCCATCGCCAATCGCTCATCCAACCCCCCAGCAACGCCACTATTCATCCAATCGATCGGCTTCAGCTTAGCGCAGAGTGAAGGAATCGCCGATCGGGTTCGGCTTAATGCCCATCGATCGATCGCCGGGTTCAAGAACGCGAGTCGCAGCAGCAATCGCCGGTTCGCCAGAGCCCAACGCCTCGCCGGGTTCAAGCGAGCCAACGCCGCACACACGCCACAGACGCGGTACGAGAAACGCGCATCGCCGCCCCGACCTCCCACCGTAACCGGAACTCCCCAAATTTTCCTCCCTCACTTCTACCACGGTTTTTCCGCCATGGACGGCCCAAAGAATGTCATGCAGCTGCGCTCCGCCCGCCTGTGATGAAAAGCCCATTTTCTGCCATGATTTTTGTCATAGAAGTAGGAGCCCACCACATCTATGATGATACCGGTTTTGTCACAATTATCGCTATAGAAGTGTCATATGTATGACAAATTTTTTTTGTTCGCCCAAAATGTCGTGGATGTGTCTTTTTTGTAGTGTATATAGGCATCACGTCCATGCATAAGTAGACCAAACGATTCTCGATCTACTACTATTACTCCACACATCGACCGCTATCCAAAGATGCATCTAGAGTATTAAGTTCATAAGAACAGAGTAATGCTTTAAGTAAGATGACATGATGTAGAGGGATAAACTCATGCAATATGATATAAACCCCATCCTTTTATCCTCAATGGCAACAATACTATACGTGCCTTGCTGCCCCTGCTATCACTAGGAAAGGACACCGCAAGATTGAACCCAAAGCTAAGCACTTCTCCCATTGCAAGAAAGATCAATCTAGTGGGGCAAACCAAACCGATAATTCAAAGAGACTTGCAAAGATAACCAATCATACATAAAAGAATTCAGAGAATATTCAAATATTGTTCATAGATAAACTTGATCATAAACCCACAATTCATAGGTCTCGACAAACACACCGCAAAAGAAGATTACATCGAATAGATCTCCACAAGAATCGTGGAGAACTTTGTATTGAGATCCAAAAGAGAGAATAAGCCATCTAGCTAATAACTATGGACCCAAGGTCTGAGGTAAACTACTCACACATCATCTGAGGGGCTATGGTGTTGATGTAGAAGCCTCCGTGATCAATGCCCCTTCGACAGTGACGCCGAAAGGCCCCAAGATGGGATCTCACAGTATGTAAGGTTGCAAGTGTGGAATTAGGTTTTGTATGCTTCGCTGGTTTGGGGTATGTAGGTATATATAGGAGGAAGAAGTACGCTTGTGGAGCAACGTGGCCCCACAAGGGTGGAGGGCACGCCTGGGGTAGGCGCACTTCTGCCTCGTGTTTCCCCTGCTGCTTTTTACGTGGACTCCAAGTCCTCCGATCACGCTTGTTCCAAAATCACATTCCAAGGTTTCATTCCGCTTGGACTCCGCTTTGATATTCTTTTTTCACTTAACTCTTAAATAGGCAAAAAAAAGTAATTTGGGCCGGGCCTCCTGCTAATAGGTTAGTCCCAAAATAATATAAAAGTGTATAATAAATCCCATTAGACATCCAAAACAGAATATAATATAGCATAGAACAATAAAATTATAGATACGTTGAGACGATTGCCAATCGAGCCTCTTAACGACGGCATACGGATTTTATCGCATCACGAGGGTTGCCGGCGCTGGCTGGGAACGCACTATGG